>OX392498.1:21922482-22485142 GCA_947623375.1 Apotomis capreana | reverse complement strand
AACAAATGGAAATATTCAAATGGAGTCATTCATAGTCGGACACTGCTTTTGCTAATATCTATACGAGGCATACGTTTATAATGTTTATATACACGAGTCTACAACAGTAGCGTTTAAATACAAGTCAGTACGACACAAAATTCTGAAACCGCTTCAATGTATACTTATAATATAATTAATTTAGCAATTCAATAAAATTCTACCTCAAATTTACATCTCGATTTATACAGTTTTATGAATAAATCAAGAGTTAATGTAACGATATCACCATGTTTCTTTATACAAATTTGCTCAGTAGCAGAAATAATGAAAATAAATTTTGATCAATCTAAATACTCTACCAAGTGAGAGTCAGAATGGCGGGAGTAATTACATAACACATTTGTAAAACAACTATGATACCAAAAAAAATACTCAAAATGTACTACTTTTAAAATACTCTTAAATTAAGTATTTTTTTAGAGTAATAACATTTCTCAATAATCATAGCTTCATAGTAAACTGGGATACACCTGCCATCCTGACAATCAGAAAGGCGGATGTACCTTTACTTAGTAATAACTTTATATACGGAGCGGTACAATTGTTTTTAAAGTAGGTACCATGATACCCCCGCCATTCTGAGTCTCACTCTACCAATCCGTCGGCGCGACATATCGCCGCTGCCAGCCCACCGGCGCCCGCGCGTCGCTGCACATTGCGCGATTATCATATCTACTGCTCAGCGCAACCATCACAATTTCACTTATTTAATCTTTACACAATTGTCAGTCGAGTTTGCTTAAAGTAAATACGTGTTTACCCAAACATCTATTCTAATACAACACTGTACAATTTTAACATCAATAAAGGGGAAGTCGGAGAACAGAGTCGCCGGAACGAGCCACCTATCGATGAATCAAGTTAAGATACACCAATTTCAACCGGATCAACGGTAAGTCGGTAAACGTCAATTTAGTTTCCGTAGATCAATGATTTTGGTGATCTTGAGCGTTCCTCAGTCTTGGCGCGGCGGCGCGCGACGCTGCTCCGGCGGCGCCACGACTGCCGCGCCCGCGCTCGCGCCTACGATCAGGTACCCGCCTGACGTCACCACTCGCTTCGTCCCGCTCTCCTCCTTACTTATTAACTGAAACAATACAGGACGTTTATTATCCGACCGCCGCATTTCGCGCGGCTCACACTCGACGCGCTGACACGCCGAGCGTGCGCTCTACTTAGCGACCATGCTCGCGTGCCGACGTATTTACTGATGGGTTTGCGGACGCTTGAAATGTCGGCTGGAGGAGCTCGCGTCCTGGCGACAAAGGTAGTTTAACTAGCCATAGCTAACTCATTCAACGGTAAAAACTGCAGTACATTTTTTCTAAAAATATATATTTACGTGAATTTTCTTAAATTAAATTATTGGGTGACTAGTTGCTCCGAATTCAGTTTATTGTACTCTCGATATATGTAGTAATTCAGTAAATATTGTGAACATCGGCATTACCTCTCAATAAACCACCAAACAGACAGTGGGGTTTCCAGGGAGAGTAGATAAAATTTAACTTTGCTCTATAACCTACATATCCTGATAGATAAGTTGCCTTTTAATTTTGCCAAATTTTCCATACATTTAAATCTAATTTTCTTTAACTATCAATACAGTTTTAAGTCTGGCATTTTGTTACTACACCCGGCTAAGTGCAACTCGACGATATTTTACATTGTAGACCGTATAGCGAGTTAAGTATAATATAACTAATGATATTTTTTGTACCTATCTCCATCTTTTTCATTGCGCGCAATTTGACCCGGGCGTTATGTATCACGTGACTATACCAAATATTATCTGGTTATTTGCAATTAAGAGCCCAATATTTCACAGGGGGTATACCAGCTTATGAGGACACGGCTGGCGCTCGGGGAGCAGCATCCCGGGAGCTTGATATTCCATCTGTTTATGCGCTCGTATCAATAAACTACACTCAAACAAGATGCCGATATTTCAAGTCTATTGATACGAGCATCGAGTGGTAGTTAGTAATAATTTAGTATCTGATCGGTGGTGTACCTTCTTATTGGGCGGGAGCGACGCACTAACCCGCGGGGCGGCGAGCTGAGGCGACGCTGTCACGCTCCTCATGGCCGGCTGCCCGCTTCCGTCCTCGACCACACTCACTGTGAACACACCCCGACGACGTGTTTATATTGTTCCCGAGTCTGTCTGTGCTTTATGTAAGAGTCCAATTTCAATTATTTTGTCACTTATAAGTCTTATTTATTACCTATAAATGTACAGGGTAACTTCAAATTAGTTATACAAAACTAATGTTTTCAACACATTTATCCTTAATGTACGTGTTACCCCTGTTCTTAGTCTCATGCTTCTAAAATAATCAAAAGTACCTTATTTTGAAGTTTTAAATTATCCCATTTTAGGCTTAATGCGGTTACCCTACGCCTATGATTTAAAACAAAGGGGTTTAAAGTACTTCAAACACAGCAACTCGCGCGGGAACGACGCAGCTGACGAACTGGCGAGAGGAGGTTCGGAGATGGTAGCAGAGGGACCCGAACCAATCATACCTCTACCATTCGCCTGGCTGCGCAACACAGTGCGTATGAACACGAAGGTAGAACAGCAACTATACTGGTCTAACTTAGGTACCTGCAAGCAGAGCAAAGAGGCCCTTCCGACAATCTACCCCGGGTTGTCACGCAAGCTAAGGCAGCTGAAGAGGCCGCAGCTCCGGCTCATAACTGGAGCGATAACTGGACATGCCCTGCTAAACAAGCACTTATTTACTCTAGGTGTTACTGACAGTCCTCTTTGCAGAGCTTGCATGGAGGCCGAAGAGACTGCCGCCCACGTCATTCTCGAATGTCCTGGTGTGGCCAAATACCGGGCACAACACCTCGGGTCTCCGAGGTCACTCCCAGAAGTCGTCTGCAACATCAAGGGACTGCTAGGCTTTCTGGTAGAGTTGGGTTGGCAAGAGTAGTGCCAGCAACCCTTCACGCAAAATAGGCGCATTGTAAGACGTCGAGTTGCGGAAAACTAGCCCGCGATAACCTATAACCTATAACCCTAAGTACTTCAAACCAAGACTTTCCTCTTTGGTTATAAGTAAAGTAAACGTGTTTTGATAACTAATTGTCAATTTTCCGCAGGATTATGATTTTAAAATAGATGCCACGTATTTACCACTACACTAACATTCAAAGAATTTAAAGGAAGGGGGGCTAATTGGCCCATATGATCAATAAGGACAAGCGATTTGTAACTGGATAGCTTATTCTTAGTTCTAAAACGTTTACTATGGCAGGAAGTAAAAAAATTATCGTTGCATAAAAGATGTTTGAGTTGAAACGTTTATTATATAGGGTTTTTTGATACTAAGTTCCTGTATCGCTTTCTTATAACTTTTTTCTCACAGGGATTCGAGATTTTCCGCCATACACAAAATTGTAGAATATGAAAAAACCTTTCCAATGATATTATGGCTTATCGTTATTGGTGCCTAGGCCAGATCCATACAAATCTGCCCATCCTCCTTTAGTCCTTTTATTTTACGTATTTTACGTCGCGACATGCAGTGCTTGCTCAGGGATAATTTCAATTAATTGCTTGAAAACTTCGTGCGACGTTACTAACGTAACGACAGTTCATCATAAGAGTCAAACTCTTGTAGGTGTAGCTGATGAAGTATATAGATATCTCCATATGTCCCTATCCATAGTCACCTCCTTCATTTCCTTATACGATATCGTCGGGATAGTGCAATGCCGCGTAAGTAACAAGTGTAGATACGACTCAATTTCAACAAATGCTAAGTATTTTATTAAAATGAGAACTTTATCGACAGCTGTTATTTACGCGGTATTGCACTATCCCCGAGGATATGACGTTTACCATATCTTTTATTGTTTTTTGTAGCTTATTCTCGGTCTTTGCCTGCCTCGCTTTTCTTCAAATTTTCATTATAAAAGTTATAAGGTGCAAACATCTTCCCTCTTCTCTTCTCTATGGTGTTCAACAAATTCCTTATTTCTGTCACTCTTTTAAGTACTTCTTCATTTGTGACTTTTCTATCCATCTAATCTTTTTTTATCCAGCGCCAAGACACATTTCAAAGGCTTCCAGTACCTCCGTGTCCGTTTTGCGTCATGATCATGACCCATGTCTCACATCCATTTAAAGGTATGCTCCACATAAAAGTTTTAATTCGTTCCTTTATCGTTTTCTGGGATATGTTTATATCATCGTTTTATTATTATCAGCACTTTTGCTAAACATAACGATAGTTAAATAGACAAATATAGCTAATTTTAGCTAAGTCACAATCAAGTATTTTTTATCACATATTTGAAGTCACCCTGTATTATAATATAATATTTAAATAGAATTGAAAGGTGTAATAAGGTTTCGCTGGAATGGACTTAAAATTGCCGTCATTCAAGCCCAAAATAATACTAACTACGTTTTCCCACGTAGCATTCACCTTCACCGATGCACGAATTACTTTTTAGATTTTCTCATTCGCAGTAGATTATTAAAATATAACGTCTGTTGACAGCCAAAACTTATGACTTACCAACGGTGGGAGATTTGCTCTGGGTTTGCTCGAGTTCACCACTCGGGATGCTGCGCTGGCCACTTTAGTGGCGGCCATGAGGCTCGGCGCCGCGGTGCTCTTCTGAAATGTGAATAGTATACAATATACTATATAGACTTATACAGCGTGTATATTTGATATAACCACATATTGCAGCCAGACGGAGATTTTAGTGCTATAATTTGATATTTATAACAATATCAATTAGCGTTAACTGCCACAGCGTAATTAATTTTCTGAGCAGCAATGTATGGCGGAGTAATTACTAGTGACAGCTGTGACATCGCCATGTTAAGTGTCAACCTCAACAAACAACAACAAACAAATACATTGCGTGCTGAATTATTTTATATGGAACAAAAAAATTTCGATTTTTTTTAATAATTTACAGATCAATATATTAATTAGTGCCTATACTAAGACCCCGTAAAGTTTGCGGTTATATCAAATAAACACGCTGTATACATATATACATTGGTAACTTTCCATAGGTTCCAATAAGGAAATTATAATGGACGTAAACGCATATTTCGAGGGTCTTGAAGAAATGCAAGTGTGAAACATCGAGTCGTGTTGCAGAAACGTTGGCACAAGTACGTAGAGTTCGGGGAGAATTTCTGGATATATTTCTTATGTAGAATAGAAAATATATCCAATCCATAAACAACTTTTTTTTTTATATCAAATCATGTTACTTATCAAACCACCCTTGTATTACAGAGATTTGAGGTCATCTATATCCGCCCACATGTAAGTAACAGTACAGTACAGAAGCCGCAGAAAATGAACAGCCCTAAGTTGTAAAACACACCCAAGGGTCAACTGTCTAGGAATACAACTCAGGCAATCTCTTACGCCTCGAGGTATTTTTTGTATTGTGTTATCAAATAAGTTTAAATAAATATAAAAATAACTACTATTTTGTAGTTTATAATAATTTTTCAGTATTCATTATATACCTCACAGTAGAAGTATTTTATGCAAATCCGCATTTTATAGCCCGCAATCTGTTAGGGAGCTTGGACGACGACCAAGGGACAGGGGCTGCGATCCCCGCTCTGGCCTCCTTAGCCATTCAGCGGGGCAACGCTGCTGGTATTAAGGGGACCTTTGAGCCAGGTATAATGCAGGGCGGGCTCTTTTAGGTTTGATTACTTTAAGTTAGGTTAGTCTTCATCATACTTTGTATATATTAATAAATAAGTTTAAGTATTTTTTATTTATTTTTTATCCTGTTGTTGTTTACCTTTAGTTGTTGTACGGAATTCTTTGCATGTATTATGAGATGAATAATTTTTTAATAGATTATTTTATGCAATTGTATACAAGAGTGGTCATAAATGCAATTGGCATGGGTTACGATGTGAGCGCAGGCAACACATACCTAAGTGAAGATGCCACGAGCATTTTTTTACTCCTTTATCCAACGTTGCATATTGCATTCAATATATTTTCTACGACTCGCTACGTTTTAATTAAAATACAATGTAGTAACAAAAAATATAGTCGTATCACCCGCTAAAAGTAAAAAGTCAAAATAAAACAAAATAGCGCAGAAACCTGACAATATTGACGATTGTAAAAAATAAAAAAATGGTCATCTATGTTTAAACCCTTAAATGCATGATGATGTATATTTACACGTTACTGAAATGGCACAAGGCAAAATCTGAATATGTTCAATAGACTTTGTCGTCTTTGTAGTTGAAATCTCAAACTGACATGGATTTCATTGCTAATTCAGAAATAAAATTAGAGCAATTGTGTAATGGACACGGGCAAATTTTTTATATCTTTACTACCTCCATGTGCAAAAAAATTTGTTTGATTAAAGTTGGCAGCAATGAATTTATTTATTTTTTATTAAGTTGGTAATTTAAATAATTTCATTTAACGTTCGTTTGGAAATCACTGAATTGAATATAAACTACTATACCCCGCGCGGCGAACGAGTCCTATGACACCTGTCGTCTCAGTACATTTTTCCGATTATAGGTTATAAAAAGTACTGAGATGACATAGGTGTCATAGGACTCATCATTCGCCGCGCGGGGTATAAACAGTATAATTTTTTTGTAATCTGTGGCACTAAAGAATGCTTATTATATGTAGCATCTTTAAGCATTGTTGTTTTGGGAAATAGACTACAGGTGTTTACGACTTTAGTTATTTATATCTTTATATCAGAGATGGTGACTATATAAATGACAGTGAAATATAATGTAGAAAAAACAATTTCATTATTATTTATTCGCCTTTTGACCGCCATCGCAACTGTGTTTCTGGATGCCATGAAAGACTAATAGATCGTCGATAGGTAACTGGTTGTGAACTTTATTCGCGGCTATATCGGTTAAATCCAGTTCCGTGTTAACTATGCGGGATCGAGTATACATTCTTCAAATCACGAATTCAACCTTGTCGTCAAGTCACTACTTAGATTACTTTACTTTCAGAATATGAAAAATTTAGCAAAAAAAACGAACCGACGAAAATAAATCACTCGAAATCGCCATAGACGTGCTTATTTCTGATTCCCCATGGATCTCGCCAATGATTCTTCACAAAAAAAATTATAAATAAAAAGGTGATTTTCCATATTTTTATTGATTTATAAATGACGGAGTTCTAAAGTAGCAAACATACTAATAAAAACCATACAGTTTTAAATTGAGAACCTTCTTTTCGTCGGTCGATTCAAAACGAAAAACGAAAATGAAAACGAACAAATAAAAGCAGCAGTGTGATCGTGAATTTTCTGCTCACCGAGACTATTGCCGGTGGCGGCAGTGGTGGCAACGGTGGCAACGGTGGAAACGTTGCGGCGGCGCTGTCCGCGCTGCCAGCCTCCTCGCCGGCCCCCCAGCCGTTGCCCTGCAACCACCGACGGCGTCAACTACAGTTCTCTACAGAACTAGACGCTCGTTTTGTACCTTTACCCGTCCGGCCGCAAAACAATAGGGATACAATAGTAGATTGTACGACAAGTGCATAAAACGCATCATTTTACATGAGACGTTTATCCATCCGAGCGAGCTTGCGAGCGAGGATGAATATAAAGTCGAGTGTAAAATGCGTTTTATGGACGAGTTGCACACTCTACTTTTCACTTCGATTGCGAGGAAATGAAACTGTATCATGTAAATAACATATACACACATATCATGTATACCTACTTAAAAACAAATTTAATTAATATTTAAAGTACCTATTAGTTTAAAAAGTAATAAATGATAGTACATAAAAGTTACAAGTTTATTTCAAGAAGTTTTATTGTGTACTTTGGCTGTTGGTATATTTGCCTTGGTCTTAGAATACTAACAAAACGAAATAAAATAAAAAGTTAAAACCCGTTCCAGACCTTCCGATCCGGAATCGGATAATGTGTAGTGCAATTGTTAGGATCTTATACACTACACTACACATTATCCGATTTCTCCCGATAAATCGGATCGGATCGGAAGGTCTGGAATGGGTTTTATTGTATGAAGTTTTATGTTTTTTTTTAACTGTTTATTAAGAACCTTTTTCGTGTGGCTGTTGGACCGATCGCCTTGGTCTTCGACGACGATTTTACTTTATGCTCTAGAGCATAAAAAGCGACTTTATGTCGCCTACGCACAGCATAAAGTCGAACTTTTAGAGCGAGAGAAGTGAAAACGAATATTACATGTTCATAGCGAGAGTCACCCAGCGCAGTAAATTTGTCCTGTTTCCCGCCGCCGCCTACAGCGTCCCGCACTGTGAAGCGCGATAGTCTGCTACTTTATCTATTTAATCATCATAGTATTATAAAACAGTGTTGAAAAATATTTTTCTATGGAGAGATGGTCATTATTTCGGGAGAAATCTTAACAGAGCGATGTAGGATTTGTATAGGCGCCGTGGCCCGCCGTACTACGCCGGGTCGGCTGGACATATTTAGACCAATTTTGGCACAGGGGTAGCTGAACATCCAAAGACGGTTATAGGATACTTTTGGGGGGGGGGGACAGTAGTACCTCGATTAAACAAACGCCCAAAGACACGAACGTTGGCGCGAAAGATAGATTGTTGCTCAGTGTCAACCGTCGTGGTTTGGTTAAAAATCTACATACATAATCCTGTGTATCAAATCTTAGACGAACATGAAATTCGTTCATCAATAAAAATTACAGCAGTAACGACAAATGCGTGGATGCACAAAATCTTATCCCAAAAAACCCATGTTTTAGTATCCGAACTAGTCTAGGTCCCAATTGGTTTGGATTCTACTGTAACTGAAGAAGTTTCTGAAAGCATGTTTTAATATCTGTATTTATTGTACCTGAAAGATCCTAATGAAGTAATGTAACAATCTGATGAATAAAATAGCATAGCCAGTCTAGTGCAGCTGAATATGTTAAAACAGCAATCGAACTCAACAGTTAGACGCAGAACGTGTCCCAGCAGACAGGAGCGACCGTAGCCTCTAAGAGCCTTGGGAGTCATGCGTAGTCTTTACGCGAGCGCCTGCAGTCCCTGTCCGTCAAAGGTTTAGCCCTAGCCTACAGCCAACCCGGCCCGCGAGAGTAATAAAGCTCCATCCATGCCTCTGTACATGAGAATAAACTTAATACATCCGCTTTTCATACAGCCGCGTATGTTAGAAGTGCTTTGTTCAATGCACGCGCTGGCAAAAGTTGCCGCCGACCGACGAATCCCAGTAGCAGTAGAACCCCTAGACACAGTTTCTATGAACAAAATACATGTGTATCTACTACCTAACTATGCAACTGTACATAATTAAGCCTTAAAACACTCGTGCGATAAGATATCTCGTTATGTAACTACATAAACCAGTATTATTTACCGTTATCCGAAAAGACCATACCGTACGAGAGGTGGTTCGTCCATTGCTCGCTGGCAGAGGTAGCAGCAATATTATAGGGCTGTTTTAGTAGCAGAACCGCGCTTAGCCTACTGGGGCTGCTTATAGACTGATATATGAATGAAAATGAGTATGTACCGGTGGCCTCTGCTGCGTGCACGTGGAGAAATGCTTCGACCAGTGCTCGCGCTGGCAGGGGTAGTCGCAGTACGATGTGTTCCAGCAGCAATAGAACTGCGCTTCTTGGCCACAGTTAGCGCACCTGTAAAAAAGAAACACCATGTTCAGCAATACTGAACTAATTTATTACGAAACTCAAATGAAGACACGGATGGATTTTTTATTTCTTCCTTGTGCTGGTCTTATAGGTACATATAATGCTTATACAGAATTAAGCAAGATTGATCATTGGTAATTGCACGAAACCATGCAGTGATTACTGGCTGTTGTTGCGGTAAAAGGCAATTGTTCCGCGGATTTTAAAGGGGTCATTAAGGACAGTTACCACTAAACCTTTGTCTACTACACTGACTTAAAAAGTGATTTTCAAAAAAATTATGCAGTCTGAAAAAAAAAATGAAACCACCATCTACCCTCTTTTAATGTAGTAGAAAAACCACAAAACTATATGTTTTAACTTATGGCGTAATATACCCAACTAAGTTTCATCTAAATTCGATTTATGAACCTTCACTAGGATTCACATAAAAACAACGGGGGATTCGCGCGGGTGCTCACCACTGCTTAGACTTGGCTTCTTTGACGGCGGCCTCGAGCTCCTGGTGCGCCAGCCGGCGCGCCTCCGCCACTGCGCGCGTTTTTTCCTTCTCCAGCGCAGATCGCACCTCCATCATCAGCAGCTCTGAAACACACACGATAAATGACGTACTAATGAAAAAGGTGATGCTGAGTCGCGCAACAAGCGAAGTCGCGGCAAGATATGCTAGTCCTGCTGTTGGCTCATTGGCTTCTCCTCCTCGGTGACCTAGAGTTCATGATCCGCGCTCGACTCCTCGACTAGCGTGAGCGAGTCCTCCAGCAGCGTATGGAGGAATTGGGAGTGTACCGTGAGTGTGTCGTAACTCGGTGACCTCGAGTTGATAATGCCAGCGTTCCTGCTCGAGCTGGAGCCGCAGCATCGCCACCTCCGCGCTCGGCTCCTTGACTAGCGTGAGCGAGTCCTCTAGCAGCGCATGGAGGAATTGGGAGTGTACCGTGAGTGTGTCGTAACTCGGTGACCTCGTGTTGATAATGCCAGCGCTCCTGCTCGAGCTGGAGCCGCAGCATCGCCACCTCCGCGCTCGGCTCCTTGACTAGCGTGAGCGAGTCCTCTAGCAGCGCATGGAGGAATTGGGAGTGTACCGTGAGTGTGTCGTAACTCGGTGACCTCGTGTTGATAATGCCAGCGCTCCTGCTCGAGCTGGAGCCGCAGCATCGCCACCTCCGCGCTCGGCTCCTTGACTAGCGTGAGCGAGTCCTCTAGCAGCGCATGGAGGAATTGGGAGTGTACCGTGAGTGTGTCGTAACTCGGTGACCTCGTGTTGATAATGCCAGCGCTCCTGCTCGAGCTGGAGCCGCAGCATCGCCACCTCCGCGCTCGGCTCCTTGACTAGCGTGAGCGAGTCCTCTAGCAGCGTATGGAGGAATTGGGAGTGTACCGTGAGTGTGTCGTAACTCGGTGACCTCGTGTTGATAATGCCAGCGCGCTTGCTCTAGCTGGAGCCGCAGTGCCGCCACCTCCGCGCTCGGCTCCTTGACTAGCGTGAGCGAGTCCTCTAGCAGCGTATGGAGGAATTGGGAGTGTACCGTGAGTGCGTCGTAACTCGGTGACCTCGTGTTGATAATGCCAGCGCGCTTGCTCTAGCTGGAGCCGCAGTGCCGCCACCTCCGCGCTCGGCTCCTCGACTAGCGTGAGCGAGTCCTCTAGCAGCGTATGGAGGAATTGGGAGTGTACCGTGAGTGTGTCGTAACTCGGTGACCTCGTGTTGATAATGCCAGCGCGCTTGCTCTAGCTGGAGCCGCAGTGCCGCCACCTCCGCGCTCGGCTCCTCGACTAGCGTGAGCGAGTCCTCTAGCAGCGTATGGAGGAATTGGGAGTGTACCGTGAGTGTGTCGTAACTCGGTGACCTCGTGTTGATAATGCCAGCGCGCTTGCTCTAGCTGGAGCCGCAGTGCCGCCACCTCCGCGCTCGGCTCCTCGACTAGCGTGAGCGAGTCCTCTAGCAGCGTATGGAGGAATTGGGAGTGTACCGTGAGTGTGTCGTAACTCGGTGACCTCGTGTTGATAATGCCAGCGCGCTTGCTCTAGCTGGAGCCGCAGTGCCGCCACCTCCGCGCTCGGCTCCTTGACTAGCGTGAGCGAGTCCTCTAGCAGCGTATGGAGGAATTGGGAGTGTACCGTGAGTGTGTCGTAACTCGGTGACCTCGTGTTGATAATGCCAGCGCGCTTGCTCTAGCTGGAGCCGCAGTGCCGCCACCTCCGCGCTCGGCTCCTTGACTAGCGTGAGCGAGTCCTCTAGCAGCGTATGGAGGAATTGGGAGTGTACCGTGAGTGCGTCGTAACTCGGTGACCTCGTGTTGATAATGCCAGCGCGCTTGCTCTAGCTGGAGCCGCAGTGCCGCCACCTCCGCGCTCGGCTCCTCGACTAGCGTGAGCGAGTCCTCTAGCAGCGTATGGAGGAATTGGGAGTGTACCGTGAGTGTGTCGTAACTCGGTGACCTCGTGTTGATAATGCCAGCGCGCTTGCTCTAGCTGGAGCCGCAGTGCCGCCACCTCCGCGCTCGGCTCCTTGACTAGCGTGAGCGAGTCCTCTAGCAGCGTATGGAGGAATTGGGAGTGTACCGTGAGTGTGTCGTAACTCGGTGACCTCGTGTTGATAATGCCAGCGCGCTTGCTCTAGCTGGAGCCGCAGTGCCGCCACCTCCGCGCTCGGCTCCTCGACTAGCGTGAGCGAGTCCTCTAGCAGCGTATGGAGGAATTGGGAGTGTACCGTGAGTGTGTCGTAACTCGGTGACCTCGTGTTGATAATGCCAGCGCGCTTGCTCTAGCTGGAGCCGCAGTGCCGCCACCTCCGCGCTCGGCTCCTTGACTAGCGTGAGCGAGTCCTCTAGCAGCGTATGGAGGAATTGGGAGTGTACCGTGAGTGTGTCGTAACTCGGTGACCTCGTGTTGATAATGCCAGCGCGCTTGCTCTAGCTGGAGCCGCAGTGCCGCCACCTCCGCGCTTGGCTCCTCGAGTTGGGTAAGGGAGTCTGCCAATAGCGTACGGAAGAATTCCGCCAACTGTAACCAAAGAAATATAAATCAGCTTAAAGCCGTGTATGTTATCTATTTTGCGTATGTGGAGTGAATACGTATATCATAATAAAGACTTGTGACCGCGGGTATATATTGAAAGCGTGCGCATTATTTACATAAAGACACATTTTGATCTCTAAATTACTACTATACAGCACAAACGTCGACGCATCCGTGCCATAAATAGGAGATGTCCTGTTTACCTTGATCGAGTTCTGGTTGAGTCTGGCAGTGAGCGGGCCCGCGGCGGACGGCGCCGGCAGGTTTCCTATCTCGGTGCTGGGGGCCAGTGGGTGCTGCAGCACTGGCCGCTTTTGCAACGCCGGCGGCTGGAAAATAAATCTTCGTTAAAAACACAGTCTAAAAGTACCTCTCTGTCCTAAGCAAGCATGACACGCGACGAAGACCAACGAATGCGTTATCATTATATAGTATTTCAGTGGCAAGTGCAGTAGTTACTCGTAATCTTCTTCTCCCCGTGAGAACGAAGTTGCACTTTCAACATTGAAATAACAACTCGTGCCTCACCTCGCCTATGAACGGGTTGGGCACCGTGTCGTTCGCGTTAGCAGTAGCCGCGGTTGACGCTGTTGGTGGTTCCAGCACAGTCGGTGGAGGCGGAGCGAGAGCGGGTGCGGGTGCGGCGGGGACCAGCATCGGGATCACCGCCACCGCCGTAGGTAAGGTCCGCTCGCCGAGCCCCTGCACGGTTGGGCTCGTGATGCTCTACGAGTAAATATACACAACAGCATGTGACTCACCTCGCCTATGGACGGATTGGGCGTTAGGGGTGGCGGCGTCCGCTAGCCCGATCCGTTCAAGGTAAGTTACGAAAAGTACTACGATTCAATGTATATAACACCACGTGACTTACATCACCTATGGACAGATTGGGTGTTGTGGGCGGGTGTTGTCCCCTTGCCCAATCCGTGCAAGTAATTAAGCCCAACGTAACGCTGTTCGATTCACTGTAAGTAACGTCAGGTAACTCACCTCGCTTACGGCCGGATTAGATGTCGTGTCGTTCGTGTTGGGAGTGGCCGCTGCGGGCAATGATGTCGGTACCAGCGCTGGTAGCGGGGGCGGCGGGGGCGGCACGAAAGCGGGTGCAGCTGCGGGTATAAGTGTCGGGGCCGCCGCCGCCGCCGACACTGTCTTCTCGCCCAAGCCGTTGACAGTCGGGGACGTGATGCTCTGCTGTTCGAAGCAATAAAATAGTAGTTAATGCAACTGTCACTAGTGGAGTGCCGTTAGGCATAGCAATGGTAAAACCTCGGAATCCAGTAATAGTTAATGAATGTTTGGAAAGTCTTTTATAGAGTATGTAGAAAAAAATCAAAAAATAATATAAAATAAATAAATAAATAAATATTAAGGGACAATCATACACAAATCGACCTAGTCCCAAACTAAGCAAAGCTTGTACTATGGGTACTAGACGACGATATACATAATATATAAATACATATATAGATAACATCCATGACCCAAGAACAAATATTTTGCACAAATATTTGCCCCGGCCGGGATTCGAACCCGGGACCGCCAACTCAGTAGGCAGGTGTCTACAAACCGAGCCAAACGCTTCGTCAAAATATAATATATATCTCAATATATATTTTTTTTTATAATAACAACAGCTTTGTATTGTTGCTAAAACGCAGTTTTCTAACATAATGGTGCGTATCGTGTTACCAGCATGAACATTTTACCATATTGTTCCGCGGTGATGTGATAGTGAATTGCGCGGGGAGAGCGGGGTGAATGGGACCAACTACACCTCGTTTTTTTTTTACTTATCATTTAGGGCTACTAGAGCTTGTGTGGTATCGTTTTCGTGTAAAAGAAATATCAGGAATTCTTTTTTTTATATAAATTAGGTACGCTTTCACATACTAACATGTGTATATTGCCGAGAACAACTTTAATTTATCTACATCTTTCCGATTATAAAAAAAGAGTCACAAAATAGCACTTTTCATCTAGTTTCTAAAAATACAACCATGTTGTTTGCTAAAGTCCTAGCGTGCTATCAGAAGGCCGAATAGAACCAAGTTGAAAATACTAACCTCTCCACTGCCGACAGACATAACCGGCTGCAGGCTGAACGTCCACTGGCCGTTGACGGAGGTAATGAGCGGCACGGTGTGCACGGTGCTGGGGACCGCAGGGAACCCGGGCCCGGCGATGATGGCGCCGGCGCCCGCGGACACGGCCACCGAGCCGCCTGACGCCACCGTCACGGTGGCGCTGGTCGTGGTCAGCGGCGGCAGCGGCGGCGGCGGAGGAGGCGGCGGCGCCATCGGCAGCAGCGGGGGAGCCATCGACGTGAGACCCTTCACTGCAATATTAAATGACAATGTATTATGCTAACGCTTTTAATATGTGAATCCGTCAGATTTAAATAACGTAATATGATGTTCCTGCAGCGGAGTAGTGTGTCTGATACGGAGGAACATATTTTCAGTGCACTTGGCACTGGAGTATGAAACCTTTGTGAAAACAATGTCATGTTTCCTAGTCAGTCTCTATACAATACAAAAGGTACTTATAAAAACTAAACAATTGCTTTTTGTAGATAGTCTTCAGACATAAACAGACCAACAAATAATACTGACCATTGGTAGTGGTAAAGAGAGCAGGCGTCCTGGCAGGAACGGCGGTGGACGCGACGACCGCGCGTACTTGCGCCTGCGACACGGGCCCCTGGATGGGAATGTACACCATCGAGTTCTTACTGGTCAGCTCCGCCCTCCCGTCGACCGGCTTCTTCGGCTGCGGGAAAGTCTTCTTAGCGCGCGGCCTGATGTCCGGCACCTTCATCCCCTTTTTCGCTGCCGCGGGCGCCGGCATCACTTTGCTGATACGCACTTCCCGCAGATTCAAGCCCGCTACGGCCGGGGCTATGGGCCGCGGTCGCAGAGCGTTCAGAACTGTGGGTACATCCTGAACTTCCGTCTCTTCGAAGTCCATAGGCTCCGATTTGATCTCCACGAGAACTTCATTCGATATCGTCGATTTCTCGGGCGACGTCATGCGAGCGAACGATCGCACGCCGACTCTACCGACTTGCGGGTTAGGAGGAGGCGGCGACGGAGAAGGTTCAATTCCGCTTTTCAGTTTCTGCAGCTCGTTCACCGCCTCTTTCATGTTACGCAAGTTGTCCGTGCTCGTAGGTGTGAAAATGCTAGAGTCGGGGTCGACCTCTACAGTTATTCGCGTGGTTTTGGTTTTGGCGATATTGGAGGACCTGGTAGCCGGTGGGGCCCGGGAGACGGCAGCCGTGCCGGCGGCGGCGCTGTGCACGCCACTGCTCGAGGCTGCGGTCGACGAGTCGCTGTTCACTCCAGTTTTAGGCGCCTTGCGTGCTATTGCAGATGAGCTGGTGTTTAGCTGCACCTTAGTCACCTTGACAACCTTCGAAGTGCTCGGTTGAGGTGAAATTGCCGCGCCGATGGGCTTCACGGGTGAAATTTTATCTTTATCTGGACTATCTTTTTTACCATTCGTGTTATTTTCCGTAGTTTTATCAGCGGCGGGTGTATGATCCGTAGACTCGACGATTATATCTTTCTCTTTTCCCTGATTATCACTGGTAGTAGACGGGTCCAGTGGTTTTTCATTTGTAGCAGTTTTATTAGTAACTGTAGCGCTTTCATTTGGTTTTCGACTGCTGGTGGGCGTGTCTGGCGCTGTATTCGCTTTTCCAACAGTTTTGACAGGTGCAGTGGTCACTGGCGTTTTTTCGTCTACGTTATCTTTATTGTCGATTTTTTTTTGTTTTTCATTATTTTTGTTCGGGTTTAAGATTTTAGCTATTTTAGTCAGAGTGGCAGTGTCAAAACTTTTATTTTTGTTGACGTTAATTGTGAACGATTGGGTCGAATCCTTTTCTTTGTCTGTAATTTTGATGAGAACGGCAGACTCCGGTACTTTTTCTTCTTCGGCGGTCGTAGTTCTTTTAGAAGGCTCCTTTGAGATCGTTTTATTACCGCTTGCGCTCGGTTTGGCCGCATTGCTCGCAGGTTGCTTGTTCAATTTATTGGCCGATGTACTATTAGTATCAGCGTCGTCCACTTCGATCGTTTCTATGTTAGTTAGTGATTTGTTACTTCTAGAATTTCTCTGATTTTGAGGTGTCTTTTCTTCTTGTGGTGCATTTTTCCCTTTGTCGTTTACTTTTACAGCATCACTTTTAGCCGGTGTTTTATTTGGCGAGGGGGCGACAACATTTGTTTTAGTAGTGTTCTTATTCGTCTTGGGTTCCGTATCGGATTTGCTAAGTGTCGCCCGAGTGGCCGGGGTGTCAGGTTTGGGAGCAGGCCGCGGCGGGGGCTTGGGGCTGGCCGGTTCACAGTCAACAACTATAGGCTCTTCGGATGCCTCAATTTTCTTCGACGCCGAATCTTTGCCATCATTGTCCACGAGGCGACGCTTGGCTTTGGGACTGCTATCAGGAACGGTGCCCGCAGTTAGTGTTTCGGAACGTTTACGTTTACGAGTAAGAATAGTGTGGCTTCTGTAAAACAAAAAAATGGTTTTAGTATCACGTGCACATCGGGAATGAAGCGGTTGGCGCAGTTTGTAGTGTAGGTTCGAAACCCGGCAAGTGCAAATATTTGTGTGATCAACTTAAATATTTGTTCCTGGGTCATGGATCTTATCTATATATGTATTTATATATTATGTATATCGTTCTCTAGTACCTATAGTACAAGTTTTGCTTAGTTTGGGACTAGGTCGATTTGTGTAATATTGTCTCTAAATAATATGAATAATGGTAAAGCTTGTCACTTACTTAGCAACGGGTGTAGCACCGCCTGCATCTTCACTGGCTTTGGAGCCTTCTGCGTCAATTGGTTCGGTATCACTCAATATGTCACTGCGCAAAAAATCAATATTAGGAAATGTAGGACAACATTATTACGTCGTTTTTTGATGACTAATAAAAAAAACACGACAGCCAAAGCTGCGTTTCATATTGTACGTACGTACCCGATATTGGAATCGTCCTTAGAGCTCTTGGAGTTGGATCGGCTCTTCTTGCCAAGAGCTGGCGTCTTCGGCCTCCTTATCGGACTCCTCACTGGCCCCTCATATGACGGTATCTAAAATATATAATTTTTAATAAATTCACTTACGTAGTAATATTGGCCTTGTAGACTAATAGTAGTTTATGCAACTGATACATAATGAGAGGCATTAAAACACGAGTGTGGTTTTATGAAACGAGCGTCAGCGAGTTTCATAATAGGATCACACGAGTGTTTTAAGGCCTAATTATGTACAGTTGTATACACTACTTTATCTACACACATATCATAAGTATTCTAAGATGGGTTCAGAAGCCATAAGGAAATGACCGGCACCACTAGTGCTACCTGTAAAATATCTAAAAACGACTAATGCAGTAAGAAATAAATCTGAACAAATACATAAACAGATTATTTATTGTAATAGTTGTAATTTACATTTACATTGAAACAATATTTTCAACTAAAATGTGAATTACAATAAACTTATCACAATTATACTTTCGTAACAGCAAAGAACCAACAAACAAATGACAACAATAATGGCGGCAATTCGAACCTCCGTCAAGACGAATGTTTTTTTTTTATAAATCATATACAAACGAATGTGTCCATATTCTCATGTCACTCGAGATCAAATGTCGTGCGGTTTTTATAAAAAAACATACTGAATTGACGTTTCGTATCGATAACAATATTAATATCTATGGATACTAGAATAGAGAACTACTTTAGTTTTGACAGCTGTTCCAAATTTAAACTCATAACCTTACAAAAATTGATACTGTTATAACATTACAGTACAGATTTTACCTACTGCCACAGATAAGAAAGTTCTCATAGTAAAATTGGTTGTAATAATGCTGGTCATTTCCTACGGTTTCTGAACGCATTTTAGAGCACTAATGATATGTGCGTAGATAAAAACTATTAAGCTATTAATTATAAGTAATAAAAGAGCTAACGTCTAAGCTTAGGACGTTGCCTAGTTTTCCAACAATGTTAAGACATAAATTGTGGCACCGTCAATAACTATTTACTTTATAATACAAAATCAGAAAATATTACAAACCCGGGTCATAAGTTATCTTAGTAAATGTTACCATTAGCTTCAGCTGCTGCGCCATCTTCGAGGGCTCGAAGACGGTGCGGTAGGGCGCGTACATGAACTTGCCGTACTTGCGCGAGATGTTGCGGATGTGCTGCTCGGCTTCCTGCAACCAAAGCAATCATGGCAAACCATTTGTAAGGAATAAAACACGGTTTCGGCCATAATGCATTTATTGCTATCTCTTTTCTACTAATACTATTATATATTTCTATCCCTTTCACTCAATTAACGGTTGTTTTTACATATTTGTTACTACCATACAACTGTACCTTACACAGGGCAGCCCGGCTCCTGAACCAGGGCTAAACAGAGATGTAACGTACAACACATTAAAAAAAAAGCATGTCTAATGTCCTTAGCTAACGACTCTGCATTCGAAATTGTAGACGATTACTTTAACTTAAACAGATAGGTCCATGTTTGATAAGGAAGTTAGTCGAATCCAACTCGGTTGGGAAGCATTCGGGAGACTACGTAACATATTCTGAATACCGCAGCGTTCTAAATAGAAGGTCTTCGACCAGACTTATGTGTTACCAGTGATGACTTACGGGGCTGAGATATGGTTGGTCACTAAGCGTTTAATAAGACTCGATGTTAGCAAAGAGCAATGGCGGGAGCTATGCCCGGAGTTTCCGAGTATGATCAGGTAACTGACACAGCCTGGAGAATCCCCAAAGTAATTTGGCAGTCGGAGGAGTACGGATCGAAGGATGGTTCACATCGGTCACACAACGAACGGTCGCTGGTGGAGAAAGGGTCTCATCGGGCGCCCAGGAACAGTTAGATGCCTCGTAAGAAGGGATTATATACAATGTGAAACGATACCTGGCGAAGGTGTCAAGGAGAGATAATTTAATTTTGTTTATTGTTAGTACCATTTATTGCATCACCAACCGACCTGCATGCTGTCGAGGATGTCCTGCCGCTTGGTGCGGAAGTTGTTGGGGTCCTTCTCGCAGTAGAGGTAGCAGTCGCGCGCCGGCACCCATGCGCGGTCATGCGCGCCGAAGAAGCGCACGTCCACCATTTCCGCGTGCGTCACGGACATCGCCTTTGCCGGCCAGTACGGGAACCCTGTAGTAAATTACGGGTTTATTATTAGATTACTACAACGGTATAAATTCGTGAGGGAGGAGTTAGTACTTATAAAAATAAGTAGACACTATTCCGATTCCTCCGAGCACTCCAAAGTGCCTCGAGTGCCGATACTGGCACTCTACCAGCATCGGCAGTTGGGGCACGCTTTGATTTCGCCCACCTCAGCATGGCACAGCACCATGTGCGGCTTGGTGCAGACGTCGGTGAACCTGGTGACGCATGAGCCGCGAGGTGGCACCCGAGATACGCCTCGATGTCGCCTATACCAACATGACACTAGCGTCGTAATTAAGAGTTAAACGCACCTTTGAGCTTGGCCCATAGCACCATGTGCGGCATGGTGCAGACGTCGGTGAACCTGGTCCCAAGTAGCACAACTGGGTCTAAATAGCTCGTATATCATATCTAATTAGATGCTTAAGTGAAATTTACCACCGTGACTAAGTGCTATATAGGTGGCAAGAACCCTTATGCCACCAGTATAGAACCAAAAGGAGAAAAATTGCAGCCTATTTTTGCTGCTAAATAGAATCCATAAGAGATCTCACAAATACCTTAAGTGGTAATTAGAACTATGGGTGAAAGGTATGCGCAGTGAACGAATGAAAACATTTCAGTTCGGTCGATGAGTGATAAATGAGTCGCCAAAATTATCTTTGAGTGGCGAGGCAACTGTCAAATTGTGTTTTATTAAAAGTAATACGTGATCTGCCATATTCATTTTGGATTTATATGTCTGTTTGATTGTGATTAAAACTTTACGTTATACAAGCATTGAAATAAGCACGAAATTCTTGCGAATTTTTTTTTACTGTGAAACTATAGTATGTTTTCTTTGTAAATTTCGACGCGCCCTTCATTTGATCAGGAATATTAAAAAAGAGAGTGCTAAATTAAATAAGGAATAGATACTGATAAGAAATAAAACTGTTAAAAACCTGACCTAATGATTGTAGGTTACGTACAATGTTAAAGTAACATCGTCACAACTATCAAAAGTATGTGATTATGCGTGAGTGTGATAAAATTCTGGTTAAAATAATCAATTTTCATAGGCTTCCATTTGTAAACATGGCGAAACAAAAAAGATCCTACAGTGTTTATTTTCACTTATTTGTTCCTTATTTGGAACTATCAAGTCTAATAAATAAATAAATAAAAAAATAAAAATAAAATAGTTTTATTTCAGACAGCGTCCATATTTATGTTAGTATATTGAAATTATGAAAAACTATGTTAGTAGGTAAGAGATAATTAACTAAGTATAACTTAATTTAGATATCTGCCACCTTCTGGGACACCAGGCACATGTGTATGAACTCGTGCCCAGTGTCTCTGAATGGGGCAGTCTGGCTTCTCGCTAATGACCTTCAGGATGGTGTTGGTACTCCCATTCACTCTTCGCATGAGCGATGCAACTCGGCGTCTGACTACGGTACTAAACCCGTCCGTGCGCGCATGCGCAAACATCGCAGAGGCGCTGCAGTAGCGTGGGAGCCCCAACAATACCCTGAAGGCATTATTGTACTGCACTCGGAGTGCGTTGAAGGCCCGCTGTGTGTAGTTGACCCACAGATTGCACGTGTATAGGGTTTGGCAGAATGATTTGAAAAGAGTAATTTTCACCTCAATACTACATCGCGCAAATCTGCGAGCCAACATGTTACAGCGGACCGCCATCGCCCTCCTCTCCCTCTCAATGTCTCTGTCATCCTTCAAGTCCTCGGTAACCACATGGCCCAGGTACTTAAATTCTGTAGACCTAACAAGTGCAGTACCGTAAAGACGTACAGGCGGCACAACCGTCATCTTGCGATTTTTTGGTTTAAACACTACAAGCTCGCTTTTTTTCACATTATATAAGAGTCCGTGCAACTTCGCATACTGTTCACATATACTCAGTAACCTTCTGAGGGCTGAGATCGATGGGCTGAGCAACACCATGTCATCAGCATAACTTATACTGTTTACACAGTGACCGTCAATCGAGCAACCGACACCGGTGGAGCTCAGCTCATCGATCAGCTGGTTTACGTACAGGCTGAAAAGCGAAGGTGACGTCAACCCCCCCTGTCTCACTCCGCATTCCAGCACGTACTCCTCAGAACGTTCATTAAGCCATTTGACCTGGTTAGTTTGGTGAGCGTACCAGTATTTGAACATATTTACCAGTTCCCCCGGTACACTGGTGGCGTTTAGTTTAGACCAGAGAATCTCATATCTAACCAGGTCAAATGCCTTAGAGAGATCCAGAAATGCTGCGTACACAGGTGTGTTCCTATCAGTGTAGTACCTGACGGTATGCTTGAGCGACATAATGGCACTCTCAGTCGATAGCCCGGGTCTAAACCCGAACTGGGCATCATGTAAATGAAGGTGTTTTTTAAGCTGTCTCTCAAGCACGCCGTCAAGCACTTTCGCTGCAGTTGTAGCTAATGATATCGGTCGGTAGTTGCATTTGTCAGAAATATCTCCGGTTCTATTTTTAATCACTTATTTGTATCTTGCGAGTGGCAAAGCAGTGAATGATATTACCAATAGTAATTATTTGCTCTTTTGTAGACTATTAAACGAGCAAGACTATTAAATATATTTTGACAAGGCGCAAATAGGAACTATAATAGAACTTTTAGTTCGTTAGTGGTTTGAAATAAGTGAAAATAACTGCTTTTGGTTCCAAGAACCTCCTACTGAGACCTATTTATGCGTTGGAGTGGCAATAAGGTACTTCTTAGGCCTTAAAGTTGCAATATTTTTTGGTTCCAAAAGAGCCGTAAAATTATCCCTTTAGCCACTATTGGTGATATAATTCGCTATTGTACTAGTCATTTGGAACTTTTAGTTCCAAATAAGGGTATGTTCCCACTTATATGTAAAAGTTGCTTATAAGTGATTTTAAGGCCTTATATAGCACTATTGCTTCTTATTGAGTGACAATTTGAACCTGCATGCAACTTTAAGTAGCAAAATCGACTTTATCCCACCATAAGTAATAAAGTAGAAACAAAAAACGATCCTATGCAACTACAAGTGATAGGATGAACTCATATACAGTTTTGAGTTGTGTTTAAAGCTATAAGTTGTATCAAACACTGTTAAACCACTCATTTAGAACTTAAAGCTATAAGATAAGCTGCAAAATTCACTAATGTGCTGCTTGGGGGTGACGCATGAGCCGCGAGGTGGCACCCGAGATACGCCTCGATGTCGCCTATACCAACATGACACTAGCGTCGTAATTAAGAGTTAAACGCACCTTTGAGCTTGGCCCATAGCACCATGTGCGGCATGGTGCAGACGTCGGTGAACCAAGTGGGGCGGCGCGCGTGGGCCGCGAGGTAACACTCGGGGCACGCCTCGATCTCGCCCATCTCAGCGCGGCACGCGCGCATCAATGCCCGCGCAGCCGTCGTCAGCTTAGTTTGCGCTGTGGACAACACTACCCTTTATAGTTAAGTTCGCAGTCATGTAGGTAGTATTTACTGAGAAGCAAACCACGCGTTGTCGCAGCCTTACTCGTAAATCTCAAGCTCAGTGGTATAATTATATGTACTGTACAAAAATTGGGGAAAATATCACGCTACTATAAGCTCAAAACTTTCAAACGAGTGACAAACGACTTTGTTTGTAACAGTGACGTCGTTTTCACTGGTAACAGTTTGAGAAAACTTATGATTTTGGGAAGTTAAGTAAAAGGCAGCCTGGGGATCTATTACGAAAATAGACGCCTTATAAAATTCAAGTGCTTATAGTACTATTTATTAGTATTACAAAGCATACATTCACAAACATACATGAAATATAGGATTTATTTAACTTACAGATATTTCACGCAGTTGAAAATAACAAATAATAGGAAACGTAGCTATAACGAGACGCTGCGCCCGCGACTTTTAGTCAATATTCGTATATAGCTGTTACACAGATCATACGTGTGTTTGACAGTAGTTGCATTAGATTTGGAGTCTTGCAATATATGAATGGAATTAGGATATCAGTGAACAGATTCCCAACCAGATTACCAACGAGATTTGCATGACACTGTAGACGGTGTCATGCAAATCTTGCAGTATCTTGCTTGACACTGTATCATTCAAATCTCGTAACATGAGGACGATAACAACAGTAGAAACGCTCGTAGAAAAATACAGGCATAGCCTGTCATACCTTCGATCTGGAAGTTTCTAGATAGTTATTCCTTAAGGGCCGAAACACAACTTAAGTATTAAAAAGTTTAACATAACGTCGTTGGGTTCTCAATACTACTTTTCTTGCATTACTCTGCATCTATTTTGGCTTTAATATGGGAAAATTACCTAAAATTTGTGAAACACTATTTACCTTTGTGTTCTCTTTGTGTATATCAGTGAAATTCGAAGACTTTCATCGCTAGTTTCCAATGAATACCTTCTCCATGCCCGTAAAAGAAATTAGTAACATTAAGTATCCAAACCATGGCGGGGCTAGCAAAGAAACTTATCGGGCTACGTCAGGACCAGGTACAGGTCCCTTAAGTTTGAATCAGGTGAGTACTGATTAATAACCCAAGTAGACGCTTACTGGTGTTGAATATAATACTGTTGTGTAGTATCCAGTGGGTGTCGGCCAGGAACGCCTCCGTGCTGCCGTACAGCCTCTCGTCGATGTTCTGCTTCATCAGCGCCAGGTCCATGGGGTGCACCACGTACTTGTCGTAGTTGGGGAACGCTGATCGGTCCACGGGCTCCAAGAACGGCTCGGCCTGGAACGATGTAGATAACGATTAGATAAGGATAATATTCATTGCCACCAAGAACAAGGTGTAGCATAGGTATATTACATTTTTCTCTAAATATGCGATCTGGGGCTTTACGAATTACCGGAGTTTTACGTCTTGTCTTGGCTCGTGAAGTAGGCAGAAAATTCCACTTACGGACTAGGGTAATTAAAAAAAAACACGGCCGACTGAAAAACAAGACGACTGAAGGGAATTAAAATTAATAGGGTATTTTCCGTACCTAGAACTACGAAATTTGGCGAGAAATACCGTCTCATACTACAAGTACAAGGAAAAGTCTGAAACTATACATTTAACTGACGCGGTGGGGTGGAGCGAAGAAGAAAACCATCTCGGCAGACATGACTTCGAATAAATCGTTTATCCCTTTGGGAGACAGACACACGCTTTTCACTCACTCTTTTCTTTCACAGGTAGTAAATAGTAAGTATTTTTCAAAATTATTTCCTACAACATTAAATTGGCAGTAATATTCCTAATGAGTATAAGCATAACAGCCAGCCAGGTACATGCTAGTCGCTGAAAATCTCGCAGTGCATGTGTTGCCTACAGCGGTGCCCTCGGCCCTAGTGCGTCAAATACATATACATTTATAACTATGCAACTCTCGCTAAGCGAATTTAAAATAATCAATAAGTGTTGATTGCCGGATCAACATAGGAATCATGAAGTATTTCACAGAGTTACTTCGTATAAAACGTAAATTACAGAATACAGAGAGGAAAGTATTACAATAGGTAATCCGGCGATATTACTGTTACAATACCATTAAAGAAAGAAAGTTCACATGTCGATCGGTTTGCAATATAATAATAATAATAATAATAAATCTTTATTAATAAAACACATAAGAATTACAATTAGCATAAAAAGTCTTACATCTACACAGAACACACTTAATTCTTGTGCCTGAACTAGGAAAATCCTGTATATAAAAAGGACTTCGCCTTCCAGCTTCATCATCAGAACAGCTCTATATTGTAATAATATATTGCATTGTCGTGCGATTTACACACGCATGCAAAATTTCAGCTTAATCTGAAATTGGGAACTGGGTCAAGTAACATAAAAGATTTGGTACCCGATACAATTACTGACAAAGACGGCCCAGGTGCAGCTTAAAAGAATCTTGAAAAACAGACTTAAATTGTCGCTCAGCGAATAATAAAGTGTGCATTGCATAATCAATTCGCAGGATTTCCATGAGAAAAGAAAGAAATATCATCAGCTTTACTTTTGCAAAACATAAATTCAAGGATAACACAGGTCTGTAGATAAACTCGCTCAATTCAACTCGCAACGCTTCATACCCTGTACGTACTATTGTTTCTTGTGTTTTGCTTGGGCGTCCGCAACACCACAAGAAAAAAATGTTTGTAAGGATCACGACATATTAAAAATAATCGCAAAAAGAATAATGAAGTCTGCAACAGTTTCCGGCAAACTTCTTGAGCATAACTTTATTGCGCGACTGCGCAGTGGCCGTTCTACGTACAAAATAATGTGCATGCGCAAATACGCCACTTTTGTTCAAAAAGTTTGCCGGCAACTATGAAAACCGCATTCAAAATTACTATTTAGTGTCAGTCATTTTTTTAAAGCAGTATCGTGTACTGGCTGAGTCTGAATTGATATTTTTATTTGATAATACAATCAAGACGTGGGTTCTGATCCCATTCGACGCATACATTGTTCGCTTTAATATAAAGATTAATTTTCAGTCTTCGGGCGGAAGCATTAATCACAATGGCTGCTGCAGTGCCCTCTGGCGGGCTGCAAACATTAGCCATGCCCAGGAACCAGCTATTAAATTATAGCCGATTAATGCAAAAATCGACTCTAGTCTAGTATAGATTATCCTCAGTAAAATGGTAACACACTTACTTACATACACACAAACTCAAACCCCAAATGAGTTTCCGTTCCGTTGCGTTCGTCGCAGGTAAAATAGTGATATAATATGTATCTATACTCAAAATTTGTACGAGTATATATTTACATTGTACAGTCGCCATCGGATATATCAGATATCATCGGATATAGGGTAGGCTATTTATTTATATAAGAAGTAAATTATTTTGTGAAAAAATATACCTACTGTTTTATTTTAACATGTTCAGTACCTGCTCAACTAGAACTATTAGATATAAATTATTTCTCAAGATAAACATCCTTTTAGTTTAGATTTATGTAGTTATTGATGAACCAACTTTTTTGTAAATAACAATGTAAGTCTTAGATGTTTTTTGAAACATCTTGAATGGACTTAGGCGTGTTTGATAAATAACTACTTATGCATTTTCCTATTCATTTCACGCCTCTCGGCGTTTTGAGTCGCCGCTTTTACGAGTCCCGGACTTACGGCACGGCACCGGTGACCAGGTCTACAATAGTATCTAGTATTTGTTCTGATTTACATTAGTTTTTTATTGGTTGCACATATAAAATATTGATAAAGATCATAATCATACATCATAAACGTTAAGCATAACATAGCTAAAGTCAACAAATTCAACTAGTGGGAAAGTGCATCGAACATTCGAGCACGGGCCCAGTATTTGCGCCTTCAGCTATTATTAGCTCAGAGCGAGACGGGGAGTATGCGCCCGTGTGGGTATTGATCGCGACGGCGTGGGAGTGAGACGGCGCACGGAGCCTAGCGACGCGCGCCTCGTGCCCGCCGCCCGGCAGATAAGTAGCAAGGTCATTTCCCCGAGCACCGCGCGCCCCCCGCCCCCGCTCTGCCGCCTCCGTGGTGGACGTCGCTCAATGCGAGCCATCACATGCATACACAGCGTGCACCTAATAATTGGGTCATCAAACCCAACGACGTACGAAAATTGTCCTAATTTGTAATGGCATATACAAAAAACATCAGTTTATTATCGCTTTCAAGGATCTAAAAGATCTTACAGACCAACAGAAATAGTATAGTATACTCTGCAGGCATAAATATGAGTTAATTTTTTTGCAATCATTAAGTAGAACACAAACAAAGATTCATATATATGTAAACATATTGGATACAATTTGAAAAGACAGTGTAGGTATGTCAAGATTTCACATGATTGCAAGGTTTGTAGTTTCTGCCGTTCCTGACCCTTTTAAACGTTGAACTCTGTCTGTACACCCGCTTCTTATCCAGGATGAAAGGTCACGTTCAAAGTCAACAGATTTTTATATTTCGCTTCTATCAAACAGGCATCGAAGCGTTTAATATCAATAACGCAAAGCTTGAAACGCTACATTTTATAGCATCATAGGAATGAGGGAGATTACTTTAAAATACTACTAGAATTATAAATCATTTTAATCCATTTAGGAATTCTAATTCTCAATAGGTAAAGAAGAGGGCCCTTGCGCTGAGCCTTAATAAGCTCTATTGAAATACATATTATTGACACTGCACCAAACAAGTTATTCCATATCGTCGGGGATAGTGCAATACCGCGTAAATAACAGCTGTCGATAAAATTCTCATTTCAATAAAATACTTAGCATTTGTTTGAATATTGATTCGTATCTACACTTGTTACTTACGCGGCATTGCACTATACCCGACGATATGTTATTGTAATAAAATAAATTTACATGCATACAATATACAACCATATCCATACCCTCTCAGGTGAACATTTATATAATCAGTCTGAGCTCCTGACTCCTATGGCTCACTACGGACAATACTCGATTACCCTTTAGTATGTGGAAGTATTGACTAATTAAGTAATAAGTAAATAACAATACTTTACTTAAAATACAATAAATAAATTTAACAGTGACTATCATCTTATCAGTGAAAACCATCCTTTAGTTTGGTGTCCCATCAAACGATGGCTTTCAATACGACATTGTTTCTGCCTTAAGTCTCAGTTAATCAAATAATAAATACTATTAGAATATAATAAAATGTAAATGAGAATTCATTCTCAAAAATGGGACAAAGGCTAGGAGGATGAGGATGATGATTAGAATATAATAAAACAATGATAATTGAATAAACATTACCCCACTGCTTTCCTTCATGCGCTGCAATGCATAGTTCAGCAAATCACACAGCATTCCCAGGGGAGTTTTCTTCATAGCTGTCGATCTGAAGTAAAATACCGAAATAAGTCAAAATCAAGATTAAATGTCCAACCGAGACGAAAGGGTGCGGTTTGCCAACCGGTGTAGATGGGTATTTTCGCAAAAACGTGTTGCCTAACTGGTTGCATCAGATGGACTCTGGGTTCGTTTTGCTTAGAATCGAGAGCGATAAATTGCAGAATTGTCTTTTTTTTTACTCATTTGAATTGTGAAATCAATGGTGCTTTTAATTCTTAAATCACTTTATCTTGAAAATGCCTAGAAGTACGTAATACCGGGCTATATTAGCGAAAATCTGCGTAAAAGCAGAGTAAATGGCGTCCTAGAATTCACGTGGTCAGGGTCTCGGGGGTTAAAATCATCCTAGAGTCAGAGTAGTAAAGTAGTAACTTAAAATACTTCTACATAGATTGTGACAAATATTTTAAGAAAAAACAAATATTTAAACATAAATACCTGCTGTCGGCACTCTCTGCTTGCAGTACTATCATGCATTCAGGGCACACCCATGTCTTTTCAGAAACAATCTTGGCTCGTTCGCTGATACACCTCGAATGGAAGGTGCGTGGGCAGACAGTGCATTTCACCGGAGGCGACGGGTTCTCCTCTTCTGGCACTTCATCTATGGGCTTGTGACATCTCCAGCAATATGGGTCTGAACGAAGCTTGTTACTTTTCTCATCTCCCTTTACCTAAAAGTATTCAAGGAAATTATATAAAATATATAACATAGCTGTTTGTGGAACACACATGTTTAAAGTATGTTAAATCCGCGTCAAAAGTTGCCCGTCTTTTATAAATGTTGACAGCTAGCACAATTGCACACTTAAAAGAAGATATTATAAAACATACCATATTATTATACAGATATCAGATTCCTTTACTGACCAATTGACCATGGCTGTACTATCAACAACCAGACAGCCAAAAGAGTTCATTTATTTAATTCCCATCCCAGCCAATTAGTTACCAACTGTAATATCATATCATATTTCCATTTAAGTTCAGACACCCACAAAAAATGGTAACCATGTCAGATGCAGAGATGGGCAAAATTTATTCGAATGACGAATAACGAATAAGAATAACCAAATTATTCGCGAATGACGAATGAAAACCACGAATGATTATTCGTCATTCTAATAAATTATTCGTCGAATAAATTATCGCGAATAATTTATTCGTCGAATGAATTGTCACGAATAATTCTGTGGCCCTACTAAAAAGGAGTACCTATAAGTCAGATTTAACCCAGCTTAAGGAGCCTTATGCTAATCCCTCGTTTATTATACTACCTGTGCTTATCCTTTGACTCTTAAATATACAGTAAAAACAAGTCGTGTTAAATAGTTTGCGTGTTGTTTATTTCAATAGAATTGGGAGGTCAAATTGCTTCATATCGTTTTTTTGTAACACTTAAAATTTGAGATTATTTACGTTTTTTCACTCTCATATCACTTCAATTTTGTAAAAAAATTAAAAACTGAATCAACCGAAATTGTATGTAATTAATGACCCTATTCAAGTATTCTATGAGTATCGGTTGAGACTAGATGTGCGGAGGACTGATCAAATTAGAAACACGGAACTATGGCCCAAAACTGGTATAGCCTATATGTAGGAGTGAAGATTCCAAAAAAGAAAGTGGCTGAACCGCACTGGCAATAGACTCGAGTGGAGAAAAGAAGAGGAGGCCTTTGCCCAGCAGTGAGACACCTAAAATGGCTATTAAAAAAAAATACGAATTCTAGGCGACAATAGCCGGAAATCCGAGGATCCAAACATTCGGACATACAAAAGATTTTTACACCAAGCTAAAACGGAATAGCTTTGCTCACTCTGTCAATTAATATTTTAGGAGTTTAGATACCTAGTTAAGATTGGAGTAATAATCTTAACTTGCTATTGTATACCCGAAATATGCAAGCTGTTGGACCTATATACGATATATAATGTAATCTAATATAAACGATCTTGGCAACAAATTGATCATTATATTTAAACAAAAAAACTTTAATATATTTCTTGATTTTATTCGAATAAAAATAACGAAGTGGTAGTAACCTAGTAGTATCCCTATATACTAAAGGAAATAAGATGTTTTGTGTACTTATGTGAAGAAGTCTTGAATTCATATAGAACTTGATACTGACAGTAATATGGGACGCACTTAAATTATTCATTGTTCCCACTATATAATTTATGAATGGCTTTCAATATCTTATCGCATTTATTATGCAAGCAGTAAATGAAATCGGAAGGTGCTTTATTGTTTATCTATCCTGTGATAAATGCGGGTATTATAGACCCACTGGAGTGTAGACTATTAAACCAAAGATTAAAGAAATCTGTGTTATTAAAGACACAAGAGTAAATTTTTCATATTGGTGTCTTTTGTACAAAAGTTGACTATTGCAATTACAAAAAAGGTGTATAATTATTTTTTGCTGCTACTGTATCTTTGACGAGTGGATGGCCTTTGAGCTTCATATTTATTAAATCCCATCTGGAGAAAAGCTCTATTAATATCTCTGGTTGCTAATAGATGCCCAACCTTCATGAATATAAACAAAATACTATATATTGCATGATACCTCAAGTACTATAAAAAGCTTCTTGAAACTATAACAGCTTACTTTACATTTATTAGATACAAATTTGAGGTCAAAACAATTTAATTATTAGGTTAACTTACCGGTTCAAGGCTTGGTTTTCTTTTCTTTGCAGTATTAGCAGCACTATCTGTTGTATTTTGTTTATTCTTGGTCATTACCACCTCCTCATCAGATGCCGAGCTTACATCAGAATCACCACCTCTTTGAAACTTCCCTGTCACGGAATTGAGGAACCGTTTGACTTTGTGGACAAATTCAGGATTTTGTGACCTCATGGATCGCTTCACCACCTTGTCAGATTTCTCACTAGCATTACTTTTTTGTGAACTACTGCTATTGCGCCTCTTGCCTTGTTCGCCATCACCATCAGGGGCACTAGTTGTATTAGTGTTTGAGGTATCTAGTGCAGCTCTCGATTTTCTTGTTTTGGTTGTCAGTTTTGTGCATTCACTAATAATTTTGGACTCCTTTGCAGAGTTAATAAGTGACTTCAATTCTCTACTAATACTTTTATTGTGTTCCTTTTCTGATACGTCACCACTTGTTTCCGTTTGTGGATCATTAGAAAATTGTCTTTCAAGAGGAATATTCAAAGTTATATCATCTTTATTGTCAACCTCATCTCCTTCCATAGGGATATCTTTTGAAGAGGTTGACTCAACTTCAACCTGAGCTGGCGGCTCTTTAGTTGGAGAATTTAGCAATTCACCTTGTTGCTTTTCAGGTGATTTATTTTGTGATACCTTACTTTCAAGTTTAGTAGATTGCTTAGTTGATTGTACTTTATTTGATGATTGAGTGGTTTTATTTAGATTCACCTCCTTACCCACACTTTCTTGCAAAAGGTCTTGTTTCTGATGTAACTTTGGCAACTCTTCTTCTTTCCTAGTAGTTTGGCTAGAATCGGGATTAATTTCCTCTACCACGGGCTCAGCATCGTCCTGTGAGTCAGAGTCTGCCTTTTGTTGCAGGTCCTCCTCTATCTTCTCAACTGTAATCACCAACTCTACATTGCCATCAGAACCAATTACCTCCTGCGTGCTTCGAACATCTGCAGTGGTTGATGACACGTGGGTCTCCATCAGTTGTTCAGGGCTCTCCACCTATGACAGAAGAAAAGCCAATTGATATTTTTAGCTTGGGCCATCAAGTAGTAAAACAACACAATATCATTGACATGTTGTTACTAAAGAGATGTAAATACGGCACACTAACAATAGATCATCTGAATATTCAGGAAACCGGTCATGATCCAAGCTACTCCAACAAATACTTACCTACTTTCAATAGTCATACACCTCGTACCTACATCCACGAACTTACCTCACGTATTCTACGACTCACACGTACCTATTCAATACGAATGTCGATGAATCCAATCTTTTATAATCAATATTGTCCTTGTTATACATATGTCTTAAAAACCTAGTTTATTACGCGATTTTAATAGAACAAGAGCGAAAGAAAGAAATCGCACATCGCCATCGCACATAACTCTTTAGTTTGATTGGTCAAAATCAAAGCAAAGGTGGATAGATTCTTTACAGTTGTGATGTTGCTACATGGAAAAAAAATATATTCTGCAGTAAAACAGTACTGCGCATTGATATACGAAATCATAAATATTTGGAATCACGTAGTATTTATAGTTATAATGTTAGTTTAATTGTTCAAAAAATAATAATGAAATATAAGGCAGCAAAAGTACTAACCAACAATCTAACCTAGAATGCGATCATTGTGTCGGCAGTCTGGCTCATATTACTAATGATTTATAGGACCACTAAACATCAAATAAAATGTTGTAGATTCCTTACACCCTCTTAACTGACTATCAAGAAATCACTCATCCTACATACCATCAATATTTGCACTTTGATCAATCAAACTTGCTCACGGTCTCCAGAAATATATGAAAACTGTTTTTATTTTTCGTTTAATGTTACCAGTTTACACAGTGTTTGTTACGTTTTGGAATATTTTGTTTTAGAATACGTCATTCACTATTGTCGCTCATTAACAACTGCTATCTCTTTTTAGCAAGCTAATCGGCTCGAAAGAGATCTTTTATCTCTTTCTAATTGTATCGTAAAGAAAGAGAGAGAATCCATTATCGGCATAATAATTGAAGGTCAAATTATTTGCTTTGAACGGCTGCTTGTTGATACAGGATTTCGTCCTTCGGGCAATTTTTATAATTTCACAACCCAACATTTTTTAAATGTTAACGATAAAATGCCTATTTCGCTGTGTACAATCAAGGCAGGGCATCATTTAACGCCCTATCCCCCTGTATCCCGCTCGTTACCGTTGCTATCTCTATGGTCTGTACATACGTAAATCAACGTAATGCTGACTGTAATATACCGGGTGATCAATCCAAATGGGTCAGTAGGGAGAACTCAGAAACTATAAGAGATAGGGAAATCTGTTCTTAGGAACCATGGCGTCGATTTTAGATTTAATAAATACTGCATTATTATTTTTTTATAAATCGCATACATCATTTCATACATAACCCGGTCAAACCCGCTGTAAAGAACGTTACAATACGACATGCGCTTACATATAGAATTTTGACCAGTTTCGATTCTCGGTTATGTATGAGATTTATAAAAAAATAATAAATGCAGTTTCTATTAAATCTAAAATCGACGCCATGGTTCCTAAGAACAGATTTCCCTATCTCTTATAGTTTTCGTTTTCTGCCTACTGACCCATTTGGATTGATCACCCTGTATATAACTTTTCATAATGGTACAATAATGCAGTAACATATGAAATTGGAGATGAAGGATTCATATTCCATGATTATACCAAAGTTAACTGCATAGGTAGGTAGGTACCATTCTAGTATCAAAATCAATTAAAATTTTGCTATCGGCATGAATTATTTAATATGCATAAACTTTTCTTTACAGGCTTAAATGATCACTATCTCCCGTAACGATATTGCTATTTATCATAGCATACATATATGCAAATATTAACATGATTATTGATTAATATTTTATTTCGAAACACAACTATGTTTTTTTTTAAATATATATATTTTTAATGTGCCAAATTAACACCACATTTTTTAATTGCTATATAGATACAAAGATCAACACGCAAAAATAAATTAAATTGCGCTCATACTATATATGTCTTACCTCCTTTTAAGACGTTGGACCGGTAATTCAAAGATACCGGGTTCGAGTTCGTGTGTGGACCACGTGTAAGCGCAATTTAATGTTACTTTGCGTGTTGATATGTGTATCTATATAGCAATTCACCATGATTGTTTAGTGACAGCATGCACTGGTAGTTGACCAGTAAATAGGTAACTCAATTTAATAACTTTTCTTTTGTCATAGTAGTTTGCCACCTTAAGCCCGACACATACATATAATATAATTATATTATAGCCATTATATATTGAGTACTATTTGACAGAGTCCATACACGCACCTATAACATATTATTAATATATGTATGTATATTTCAACTGCGTGTGTAGCGGGCTTTACAGGAGAAAAGTCTCGTGGGAGTATTAAATATGTGAAGTATGTCTTATCACTGGCCTGAGCGTTTTAATAAAACAGGTAAGAAAAAGAAACATTTTGCTGCGCAATGTATAATTGACCAACAAATAAATTCATTTATATAAAAATTGACATCGAGTAACGTTACACATCTTGTTTTATATTTTTAAAGTGTATAATAATATTAATTCCAAAAAAATAATAGTTCCTTACATTAAAATTACTCTTAAAACTAGCATAATTCAAACAGTTTCATAAATGAAAAATATGACTGGTACGCGCGGACGCGCGTACTTAAGACGTCAACCATATTTAATACACAAAGTTTTTATACTGAAAGATTAACCGGTGAAATTACGTTTATAAAGATAAATTATGGGCAATGATAAAAAAAAACAGCATTTTAAAACTGTCCCTGCACTCCACTCTTTTTATACTAATTATTAGTATCAAACATTAGACAGGGATAGTTAAAGCAGGGGTGGTAGTTATAGTGTTTATATTCAGTAATTGTTGTTTATGCAACTGTTACATAATAAGAGGTCTTAAAATAGGAGTGTGTTTTTTTCATAATAGGATCACACGAATGTTTTAAGACCTAATTGTTATGAAGTATTCGGTACTGCCAGTCAGTCCGAGGAGCTGAGGAATGCATGAAGTGACCTCACGCCGCGGCCTGCGTGTACATCTTAACATTATCATACATATATGTATAATACATACATCATCATATTTGATACTGCTAAGGTGAGCACGCGGGGGATATGGTACTGTTATGAAATTACATATCTGATGTTGATCGCTGTAAAGTAATGTAAGTATTTACCTATAGTATCTGAAATTATTATAGTAATTTAACAATATGGGTGTACATAGATAAAAACAAAATGACGCATTACCTCCTTAGAAGCATTTTTTTCTGGCAGACCTTTCTTGAAGTTGTACATTGAAAACTTTCCTAATATTTAATTATTCAATAGTTTCAGCTGCATGACAACCGTTAGGGCCGGCACGAGTGTGTCGTGCCGGTTTTTTCTACTTCTTTTCACTTTGACACTCCCACCTACCCATATCATTAATTCCTAGCGCGTAACTTCATGTTGAAGTATTGCGGTTAACCTATTAATTATAATATCAAAAAGCCTCTGCAGTACACCGGAGTTAATAACTACTACCTCTTAACTACTCACTGATGAATTGCGTCTCCTTATGGATATTACACATATGTTTTCAACACTTCCAAGATATAAAAGAGATCCCCCAAAGATGAATCGGTAAACTTGTCGTCAACTCTTATTCCAGAAAACAGCATCCAGTGTCCTATAAAAGCTTGTTGCATTAACATAACTATACACATACATATTATATTTGTCTATGTTTTAATAATTATTTTGTTAATTAAGTACCTAACAGACTATTTATCACAATTCGTAGAATAAGAAAATTAACAACAAATGACAAATATTATTTATATTGATTTATGGGGGTTTACGCTACGTCATAATGGAATATGTGTACAGTCAGCAGCACAAGTTGCTACGCACCACAAGGGCTCAAAACACGGGCTCTATTATGAAGAAAATAAGGGTTGTACAGATAATTGAGGCACGATATTCTGCTTAGTTATTTCTGCTGCTGTCTGTACCTACGCAAATACAATACTCTAGTATTAAACTAAGGTGTAGGTGCAAAATCTAATTTAAATAAACATTAAACATACAGTAATTCTAGGCACAGTGGTTGTAGCTGAGCACGTTTCTCGATACTAGTGCGGGTATCGATATTTGGTACAAAATTTACAAACTAGTATTGTAATGTAGACAATTTTTGACTCTATTTATTTAATTACTAACTTATTGATATACGTGCATAAACATACACAAAGCGTTGTACACTTCTTATTCATTACAATACAATCGTTAAGAAGATGAGGCTATATATTATAGGCGTTTACAAATATTTTTCAATTTTATAATAAAATAGACATGTAAACGAGTAAATATTAACTACGAGTAAGACACGGAAATTAATATAGGCCTAAATTGAAACCGAATGCGTTACACTTCTTGATTACTTGTTATACTTATTTCTTACATCTACTGTTGGATTGTCCTACTACTTAATCATACATGGCTCGCTATCTATTTTAGTCAAGTGGTTATTGAAACGACATGTAACCTTATAATTTTATATATCTGTTTAATTTCATAACACATAATTTAGTACCTATAATATAATCCAACTTAATGTAACATAGCTTCCTAGCCAAAAGATATAGAAATGTAAATCATAAAAAAAATGTTCCTTAGGTAAAATACAGGTGTCATCGTTTAACGAGAGAAGATTTGTTGCAGTCTTTGAATAATCTATACTTTATAGAGCCCCCATTTTGGTAATTCTTACTGTGATAAAATATGCCAAACAAAATATATGGACATAATTATATTATCACTATCACGACCGCTTCAACTGATTACATAAGTGCATAGTGCTTTTCCATCTTATTTTGTCGTCAAGCTCGTTTTTATATTTCCAACTCAACTTTTTCAGTGAAGTTGATAGAGAAAGCACTTCAAAACGAACTTTTCCGACAAGAAACGATGGAAAACATTATGCACGACATTTGTACAATCAATATTAAGATATTGACAAGGAACGTATCGTCTGTCCGGCAGCGTAAGAGTAAAAAGCAATAAAACTTGTTTTTCATTTCAAAGGCGATAAGTCGTAATACTAAGAAGTAAATTTTGGCTTTAATACAGTGTTATTTAAGCTTGCAATCCATTTTATGTGTCTCAAACAATAGATATCTTTACATCTGCAAAGGGTTGTCAAAACTGTATTAATTGAGTTTTTTTTTAGTAAATAATTCAATGATACCAAAATTACATTCCAAAACATAACTGTGCCTATGTTATTTTCAATAAATTAATATATTACATATTAAATATGGATTATAATCAAAACATAGGTTTTCAAATTAGGTCCAAGTTATTTCGTGAATAAATACAACATAAAAGTCATAATTGTAATAAATATGTATATGTGTAATCGTAAGTGCCTAAATATATCATGTAGTTTTAAATGTCCACACTATCGTATTAGGTTAAGACCTGTAAAGATGTATGTTGTTTAAATAAATAAAAAAAATAAAAAAGAAATAATTCATTTGATGTTATATCTGCCGGAACTACCACAATTTTCTATAAAAAATATAAATTAGTAATGTTCTTATGAAGGTGTTCGAATAAAATACTTATATTTAGTTACTGCATGTGATTTGCTATTTTGTGAGCCCAAAAAAGTGGTGTCGCAAGTAATTCCGCGGAAATAATACATTTTGAAATAAATAAAACTGAAAGTTTAGAACGTCATACTTCACAAGAGATTCTTTGAAATATTTTTTCTTTTGGGAACTTTTACACATGTAACTCAATCAGTTCCAGCGAAATACTAGTAGGCAATATCCGATTGTCGCAACCCTAGCCTCTAATTTTTGACATCCCATTTTAAATGTAAGTTATGTCAATTGAAATTAAACTTAAGTAGATACTACTACGTTGGCTTTTTGTACATGTAATACATCATTTTTACTCTAACGCCACCGGACAAATTATAACAAGGCACAGAACTCTCAACAAACAAATAAATCGAGCAGCCACTTCATGTGCAGTAGATCGATCCTACGGCCATTAGACACATAATTATTCTAAATTAATACAAAAATTATTTCTCATTAATAGGTAAATATATTCTCTTAACTTGTAAATATGTCATGGTCACTCTTTCAAACCGAATAGTTCTTAGCGGCTTGGCGGGAGTAATTCCTGCCCTGACTGATGAAACTAGTTTTATAAGTTGATGTCCATAAAAATGAAGTACCACCGTTATGTAGTTCTAAGTTATTTATTATACAATCAGTAAAGACATACACAAATAACTGTTTTGGGAATATTTTCGTCGCCTTGATGACAATACCCTTTGAGGTTTGCAAATTAATAAAAGGTATCTATAATTGGCAATTGGTGATACTTACGATGATTGAAAATTGCTTTTTAACTAAGTCGATATTTAGTCAATCACTAACACTTGTACTCGTATATTTTTGCCCCCGTTGGTCCGGGGTATGCTTACGGATCACCTCGGGATAATACTAACAAATGAAATTGGAAATGTCTTAGTGCAAAAACAACTCAAATTTCGGCGACACAACACAGAGTATGTACATTGCACATAATTGAACTCTTGAAATCAATATCAGCAACTTCGGAATTTATTAATGTTCTATACGAATGCCTGTATGATTTATCCTAAGCTCATTGGAACTAAGTATTTTATTTACCAGACACTGTCGTCGCAGACATACGACTAGATTAATTGTATCGACATCTTTACACTATAAGCACATTTCTTTGTACATACAGGGATCGAAAAATGGTCAATTTACGCCACTTTCCACAAGCTGTAATGTAGTAAATGTAGGCCCTATTATTCATTATGGATAAGCAGTTTACTTTTCTGCCACGGTAGAGTAAAATGAGCTACGTTCTTGTTTAAACTAATTCACAATTAAAATTTAAACGTGATTTTTAAAATAGGAACTATTGGTGAACAATTTGTCAAAACCTCCCACTCCCGACTACTATATTCAGTGGACTGATGAAATATATTCCGGGATTAATTAAATACGCCTCTAAACCAACGAAAACCTGTTTTTGAAAGATAGTATTAACATAACGCAAATTTATATTCATAACTTACTGACTTTCGGTGGAATAATTAAATTGGAAGAACTGTAAAGGAATAATAAGAACAAGACATTCATTAATTTCTTAAATAGTTTTTTCATATTGAGTTCCATCGATTCCTATTACCTTCTAAAATTATACATTACACTTAGTAGCTATAGTATACTAAAAACGGAATTCAAATTATTAGTATGCTAGCGTAGAAGGCATAATAAATTAAGCGATGCAATTCAGAACCAGCAAAATAGACGTGATATGAGACGTGAATGTCTTCATTAAGATATAATTTTTTAAAATGCATTAGTTAAATTCATGAATTTATCATCATCGTTTCAGCCATAGGACGTTCACTGCTGGACACAGGCCTCCTCAATAGACTTCCACATGGGCCGGATAGAAGCGACCCACATCCAGCGAGGCCTCGCCACTCTAACCAGGTCGTCCGACCACCTTGCACCTGGCCGTCCTTCACTGCGCTTGCCGGTACGTGGATACGTGGTCTCCACTCAAGACCCTTTCTGCCCCATAGACCTTCGGTTCTTGGAGCTATGCTATGTGCCCCGCCCATTGCCACTTCATGCTTATATTGAGCTTTATTGATTAGTCATATATATCTATGTTAGCTTACTTAGCTGGCAGTTAATTTTGAAATGTACGTATGTAGCTACGGTTTAAACTGTAGGACATAATAATAAATATTATGTTAACTTTGATTCATACACTCGTTAATTAACACAGTTAATTCAAGGAGTCAATTAAAATTATGTCGTACAAATAAACCCATTATTTCAAGTTAACTTACGCTGAAAACGTGCAATATTTAACCCTAATAATTGTGTCTTTCGTCGTTTCTACTGGGCAGTCTAGGCGCGTGCGCCCTAAAGATCACGTTCCCCCATTTCCCGAAAAACAAAGAATCATGCATACGGCCGGGATGATATAAGACGGCACTGTGTTCTGGAGGCATACGAGCCAGGTTTACACAGTTTGTCTGCGATACTAATCTTTAAAACAAGGACAAAAACATGTGCATAGCAATTCACGTGTTCCTTTATTCATGAGCGTTGTGTGGTGTGTGTGTTTAGCGATGTGAGGCCTCAGCATCTATCGGTAGAATATATCATTTACGTATGTTTGTGTAACGATATTTAGTCTCCACCTAAACAAAAATAGTATGTCAACGTATAGTACTCGGATAAAAATGGCGCAGGCAGCTGTCATTTTGTATTATGGATTTTAAAGTATAAAACTTAAGATAACAGACGGTTTGAAACGATTGATCCTATATCTATGGCGTTTAATAGGTCTCCTTTTTGAGATATACGAGTATATATATCGTGGGTTCACCAGGCTAGTTCAGCAGCAGCTGCTGCTTATCAAGCGTGAAGTGCTGTCCAGCGGAGTTGATCAATTTGCACGCTCGGTTGCGTACGGAAACGGTCTATAACAATTGAGCGTGGACTATATGTATATCTGAATTTGTGATGTTCGTTATGTGGCTGGAAGTGACTGTGAGATGGATGCAAGAAGACGGAGGTATATGTGAGTGTCGTGGGTTCTCGGAACACGAGTGGTCACCACACCATGAATTGGACGCTAGCTTCTGCTTGTCCGGGCGTGGTACTGTGCGGCGAGATAGTGGAACTAATCGCGCGTTCGGGGCGCTCGGTCCGAAAGCATACATACGTATGAGAGTCATGGCATATGAGAACCTGCGGTGATCGTTATCAGGCTAGTTGAGCAGCAGCTCCTTGTCGGGCGTGTAGTACTGCGCGGCGAGGTCCAGAAGCTCACGACGCATGGAATGGGCCTGCGCGCGGAGCCTGTGTTCGCGCGCGCGGATCGCGCGGTACTGCTCCTCACGTTGTTCGGTCGTCTGAGGGATCGACCAGCGAAGGTACAGCTCTGAAAAAATAAACAAGTAACTAAATCTCTTGTCATGATGGGCTAACAGAGCTCGAAGTACAACACACGCCAACGAGCGTATTACATGACAAATAAAAATATAACTAAATCTAATCTAGCTTCTAAAAGACCCGCTCAAGCGACGAAACTCATAGGCGCTACAAAGAGCCAGATGTCTTGAAGCATAATTATGATGTCTCTTAAATTGGCTTACTCCCCAAATGGCGAAGCTTGGGGGCGCTACACAGGGTAAGGCTGGTTTTAGTGTCGCGCTGACCGTCGGTGCAGATTGCCAGACCAATATGTATTAACTTCAGGGAGCGCTTGAGAATGAAGCCGACGTGTCCGTGCGGACGACCGCCCGCGTTCCCTGAAATTAATACGTATTGTTCGGCGCGGAGTAATCCGCACCGACGGCGACGGTCAGCGCGACACTAAAACCAGCCTAAGATATTAGTGATGTTGGCCGAGGGTTGATTTCGGGTTTTCGAACCTAACCAACTTAAACCGTGACGGCGGTGAGTTCTTCTGGCTGATTCAGCACCAAGCAGGCACCATGAAGACGGAGAATATCTACGTGGTAGGCTCGTGAAGTACTTACCCTCCCAAATGACGAAGCTCATGGGCGCCACGGAGGGCCAGATGACGGAGGGCGTGGGCTCGTACAGCGGGTTGATGTAGGTAGTGAGTTCGTCGGGCTGGTTCAGCCACGACCATAAGCTAGTCGTCTGTTCGTACACGCCGCGGTACTCGCGCTCCTGCTCGCTATCACAAAGGAAGGTGCCTGGAACAGGTACATTTTTTGAATGGAAATTATGCTTAAATGGTTGGCATTAGATCGTTCAATGTCAGTGGCCACTTAGCAGAGTGGTCATAGTTAAAACTTAAGTTTCTCTCATTGTATTGATCTTGGGTTGGATTGAGCTATAGGATTGTAGAGTCGCAGGATGGTACTATCGGCATCGACATGCGGCTTAGGCGGTCTGAATTAATGAACGTATGGCATTAAAATCGTGATTTTATACGCTAAAGGTAAGGCAGCGGCACATTTTACTGCCGCAAGTGACATTGCTGTCCGTATGGTTGACTTACGTAATTGGGCGAGCTATAGAGTAGGATATAACTAACTCGCATATGCTTTCCTCGCTTTCGAAGCACATGATAAGGAAGGAATAACGGCACTTCAATTTGCAGCGCTACTGCTGTAGGAGCTGACGCAGACGGTCCAGCAACAGGAGGCGGGCGCAGCGCAGGGTGCGGCCTACGCGCAGGTTTAATGCCAAAAAAAGTATCGCATATTGTTACGTATATGGCTTCAGCAGCACTCACCGAACTGACTAGCATAGGAATGCTCAAAAAGGATAAGTAAGGACTCCCGGTACTCGGTAGGACTCGGTAGATGCACGGACACCGCTCGAGAAATTGGTGCTCGCAGTCTAACAGCAGTATGAGGGTGGGAGTGAAAGAGAGCGTCTCGTAGGACTAAAGGGCGGTTCACACGTATTAAGTTGTCAAGAGTTAACTAAATTTTAACTCAATTTTAAGAGACTTAATTTTAAGCAAGCGTTTACACGTTCGAATTAGTTAAGCTCTTTAGTTAGGCCGAGATGTTGATTGGACACTTTTGATCCTTGATTCAGCTTCCTTGGTACCAAAATTAGGTATCGCCATGGCCGACACTATATCGGCAATCCCTTGTTGTTTTGCTTGCTTATTCCTATAATTAAGGCTTCTTATATTCCACAGACAATCGCGCTTTATGCATTCTTCAATAAACTTTACTGTAGTGTCTTCCGACCACTTCGACATTTTTATTTCAAAAAAGTTCTTCAAATGCTTACGAAATACAAACTTCGGATGCGACTGCTGACGCCAAACTTATACACTTAAGTAATATTTAACTAAATTGTGCCTGTCCAAACGTGTCAAGTTATAATTCACGCCCACCCACTTAACCGAAAAATAGATTTTAATCTACTTGTTTACTTGCACGCTAAATTTTAACTTGTAACTTATAACTAAATTAATTGTTTACACGCTTTAAGTCGCTTAAAATTAAGTTAAAATTTAGTTAACTACTTGACAACTTAATACGTGTGAACCGCCCTTAATTCCAAAGGTGTAATACTAATATCGAATATGTAAATACCGAAATAACTCGCATAGGAGGTCTTGCAGCGCGTGATGACCAAATACTAGCTAACGCAGTCCAGTAGGAACAGAAAAGTAGGCTGGGCACGGGGTGAGGATGCCGTGTACGGGCCGCAGCGGTTCTATTCACTAAAGGTATGCCCCGACACATTACAGCCCCAATGAACAATGAGATTTTATAATTGACCCACACATTGGACGAATTCTTAAGCACTCACCAAACTGACTCGCATACGAATGCTCGAAGAGCGTGATGAGGAAGGACTGGCGGTACTCGAAACTGCACGGATACTGCTCCAAGAATTGGCGTATGCAGTCCAACAGCAGTAGGAAGGTGGGCGCGGCACGGGTGGCCGACGCGGAGTAGGGGCCGCAGCGATGCCGCGCGCCGAACGGGTGCCCGGCTTGTAGCCACTCGCGTTCGATCAAAGCTTGCAACCTGCAACGTGGCAAGGAATAAACTTTAAAAAAAAATTCGTTGAAAACAAACTTATTTAAATGTATTAGAAATAATGAAATTAACTTTATGTTATTATTGAATGATTATTAAATATGTTCAAGTCTTCTTTTGCTTCAACTGCAATACGACTGCATTACGACCGTGCATCCAGCTTGTAGTAGTTGGTGTGCGGTTGTCAGGGCTGCACGACAGCTGCAAGCTGACTGCACAGTTTGCAGTCCTGATGCAGTTGGTGTAACTGCACCAGAACTGCCCTGGAACTGCCACTTTGCAGCTGGGATGCGGTTGAAATTCGTTTTTTTTATTCGTCCAAAAATTTGTGGTTGCCAGTAAAATAATTTTGTACCACTGAAAATCCGCAATATGTCGTGGGTTGTAAAACCCCTTGCAGGGCTATATAACATTGGACAGTTTGTAATGGAGTCCACATATAGCAGTGCTTGCAGGTAAATTAAGTTTAGCGGCGTACGCTGTTAGGAAAATTAGACACTTGAGTTATATTGATACAGCTCGCTTAGTTTATCATAGTTATTTTCATAATGTAAAATTCATTTTTTCATTTTTTAACACTTACTCTGCTAGGCTTATGTTAGCCCCTTGTCAAGCAATCTATTATTATTAGAAACGAACGCCTCTAACTTATAATATCAGTCATTTGTCATATTTTCACGCGCCCATACCACGCTTTCACTATCATAAGCTAGCTGTATGAATTGGCTAGGCAGGGCATCAGCAGGCCAGATTTCTTACCCCCTAATGGTCCTGCAGTCGGGGTGGAGTATGATCTGCACCAGCGAGCAGACGAGCAGCGTGGCGTCTTCGCCGCGCGTGCCATGCACCAGTACCGGCTCAGCTTTCTGTAACATAAATCGTCTATCATCCTCAATAGAACGAATGTAAGGAGACTTGAAGAGTCTACCTACCACCGTATTTACGGGTCTCATAGAAGGACACGTGGGCAGCGGCTCAAGTCGCTACAACGACGCATTGCTGCGGTCGTGGTTACAGCCAGTGGAGCGTGTACTTATCACATGTTCCCAGCGAACGAATAAAACATAGAACACGAGCTTCAAACAAAGTTACAATCAAAAACCGGCCCAATAGTCGAAATGCGCATGCTCACCGGTGTACCAATCACAGCCAGTCAAATGTTTTCAATTACGCATAACAAATAAATGTGATTCGTCAATTTTCGAATGGCCAGCTGTGATTCGACAAAACGCATGACATTTGTCTATGGTAATATGGCGGTGACAGTGAAAACTAATAATTGGTGAATCGTTAATGCAATAAAGATAGTAACACTCTATAATTGTACTCGTATAAAAAGTATTGTATGCAATAGTTACATTAGGTCTTAAAATCTCGTACCGTACTTAGGCCACTCGGCAAGCCTCGTGACCTAAACGCGGCACTCGACTTTAAGAACCTTCATTGTGCAACGATTGCATAAAATACTAATTATCAACACCTATCTTGTTAAATTACTATAACAAGTTCAGATATTATAAGTAAGGACCTACATTACATGGCAGCGACCAAAATCAGAGATGTAATTTCATAATAACATCAATTTTGATACTGTTATGGTGACCTCGCCCCCGCCGCGGCGCGAGTCACCTCATGTATTCCTCTGCTCGGCGGACTGACTGGCAGGACTGAGTGTTTCATATTAAAAAAAAAAACTATGATAATGATGATGAATATATGTGTAGATAAAGTAGTGTATGCAACAGTACAGTCGCCATCAGATATAAGGCTTTCATAAATATCTGAACATGTACAGTAACGCCCAGTCAATAAGAGTCGTGTTCAGATATTTATGAACTCCTTATATGCTGCGATATACATAATTAGGTCTTAAATCACTCGTGGGTTCCTATTATAAAACTCGCCTTCGGCTCGTTTCTTAAAACCACATTCGTATTTTAACACCTCTCATTATGTAGGTACCTAGCTTGCATAAACTATAATTTTCTACACATGCAATTTTTTCTGTCATTTTCAGCGAGTTTCATAATAGGATCACACGAGTGTTTTAAGGCCTAATTATGTACAGTTGTATACACTACTTTATCTACAGACATATCATAAGTACTCTAAGATGGGTTCAGAAGCCATAAGGAAATGACCGGCACCACTAGTGCTACCTGTAAAATATATAAAACGACATATATACTAATGCAGTAAGAAATAAATCTGAACAAATACATAAACAGATCATTTATTGTAATAGTTGTAATTTACATTTACATTGAAACAATATTTTCAACTAAAATGTGAATCACAATAAACTTATCATTATCACAATTATACTTTCGTAACAGCAAAGAACCAACAAACAAACGACAACAATAATGGAGGCAATTCGAACCTCCGTCAAGACGAATGTTTTTGTTTTCTAAATCATATTACAAACGAATGTATCCATATTCTCATGTCACTCGATATCAAATGTCGTGCGGTTTTTATAAAAAAAAACATACTGAATTGACGTTTCGTATCGATAACAATATTAATATCTATGGATACTAGAATAGAGACCTACTTTAGTTTTGACAGCTGTTCCAAATTTAAACTCATAACCTTACAAAAATTGATACTGTTATAACATTACAGTACAGATTTTACCTACTGCCACAGATAAGAAAGTTCTCATAGTAAAATTGGTTGTAGTAATGCTGGTCATTTCCTACGGTTTCTGAACGCATTTTAGAACACTAATGATATGTGCGTAGATAATAGTATTTTATGCAACAGTTGTATAAGAGGGAGCAAAAAACGCGAGTGGCATGGGTTACGATGGGAGCGTAGCGAACATCGTAAGAAAGATGCCACGAGCGTTTTTTGACCTACTTATACAACGTTGCATACAATACGTTTTCTACGACTCGATTTCATAAATAAAATGCAAATAAACAACAAAGAAAATAATGACATGCTCAGAATCAAAAAAATAAAAAACAAAAATAGTGCGTGGAGGCCCTCCGCGCGGAAGAAGTGAAACTTCGTAATATGGAAATGAAAATAGAAAGGGGTAGAAATTGTAATTTCAAAAGAGAAAACCTAACAATCAATATTCACAAGAGATGTGTATGTACCTTGATATTAGCTTAAATGCGTCGCATTGTCCGTGGGATTGTTGCGTTGAACGTTTAACGCAACAGTGCTTTCCTACCCCCTCCACGGTAGCGTTAAACGTTTAACGCAACCTTGTTGGAAGTCGCATTAGAAGTTTCACTTCAAAAATCTCTGATAAACTTTTTTATTGACGTCCATCTGTCAAAAAAATATGAACTTATACCTAAAGGTATACGTTACGGTTATTTATATTGCAAATTGTGTGAATGCAGCTGTTTATTTTGTAATCTGTGGTACTAAGTAATGCTTTTTTGGCGACATTATAACATCGTTTAGCAGTGTTTTTTTGGGCAGTAGAGTATAGACTTTTACAGACTTTTATAATTTATGTCTTTATATTAGAGTTAGTAACTATATAAATGACAGAAAAAAGTACTGGAGTAGAAAAATATATATATTACTAAAGACGTAATTCTAAAGTCTTTTTCCTAAAAAGCACCGCTTAGCGATGTTATGTCGCTAAATAGCATTCTTTAGTGCCACAGATTACAAAAAATCAGTTCAGAAGTCTTTATGTCAGTGAATTCCAACCAGACGTTAAATGAAATAATTTTATGTCATCAACTTAACAAACCACAATTCATACAGTTTTAGATTTTTTTAAATTAATACAACTCTGCCAACTTATTAAAAATATATATACAGGATGTTTGGAATAACGATGTAGGAACGTTAGGAAGTGATACAGGGGACTATTTGGAAGAGTTTGGACCCTATATGCCTTAGTCCAATTTGTGATATTTATTTTTTGTAATCAAGATTTTCTAAATTTTCAATTTTCGTACAAAAAATTGACATGTAAAGTTCAATTGAAAACACATTATGGGGGAGGGTCAACTTTTTTATTGGTTAATAAATGAATGGTGATGTTAATTAGATAGAAGTAAATTTGATGTATGCCTACTTTGTTTTAAATTTATCTTTTCATGTATATTTTTGGTGCCAATTGTTTTTTTTTAAATCTCTATTAAAGAAGACTATCACAGAGTGGACTATAGGGTTCATACTCTCCCAAATAGTCCCCTGTATCAACTCCTAACGTTCCTACATCGTTATTCCAAACACCCTGTATATCTTCAGTACATTGGTAACGATACCTTTAGGTGTAAACGGACGTTAATTAAAAACAAAATCGATCATGGATTTTTTTTTATTGTCATGTATCTGCACCATTATTTTTAATTTTGACGTTTTATGTTTTAGCGGAAAATATGAATATATCTTTTGCTTTTTAATTGGATTTCAATTAAATCGTAGTAGCGAGTCCTAGAAAAATATTGTATGCAACGTTGTATAAGTAAGTTAAAAAATGCTCGAGGCATCAAACCCATGCCACTCGCATTTTTGACCCCTCTTATACAACTGTTGCATGTAATACTATTGTTTCAATCTGATAATTTTGTAGCAGTGTATTTTTTTGCACCGTTTTTATTATATAATTTTTATAATTGGCGACACCCGCAAGCAATGTCAAACGACGTGCTACATTCGCGAACAAGGCGCTCCAAAGTCTCGCGCCCGTTCACGTCGCACTGCGGTGGAGGAGATGGGGTGCGGAGATACTGCATGCGGACGTATAGTAAACGGTACCTGGTGTGGTGTGCTACACGATGATGCAGTTGCGCACGCTCTCGGGCCAGCCACACGATTCCAACCGCGAGATCCATTTGTCGCTCGATATCTCCCGGCCATTGCAGGCTGTGGACACATCTATATTACCTGGTGTATGTGCTGCGCGATGATGCAGGCGGTGTGTAGCGCGTTGCGCACGCTCTCGGGCCAGCCACACGATTCCAACCGCGAGATCCATTTGTCGCTCGATATCTCCCGGTCATTGCAGGCTGTGGATACATATATACTACATTTTAATGTAACAATCATAATTGCCGAAGCTTTTTTCGTCTCACAAAGCCAAAACATACAAAGGCACGTAACTTCCGGAACGAACACAAGATTAATAATATTTTATCGTTGGTAATAGGTACATGAGCATTTGGACATATGATAAACTAGCGACCCGTCCGAGCATCGCACGGGAGCAATGCTGATAAATTATGCATGTATTATACATATAAACCTTCCTCTTGAATCAATCTATCTATTAAAAAAACCGCATCAAAATCCGTTGCGTAGTTTTAAAGATAGTAGATAGGGACAGACAGACAGACAGCAGGAAGCGACTTTGTTTTATACTTTGTAGTGATAATAGTATTAGTTGATACCCACGGTCAGAAAACATCGTCTATGTTTTTCGAGGCCAGGGGGTGGGAAAGAAGTCCTATCTGAAATTTACCTTCAATAAATTTGGAGTAGCTGTCTAGAAGTTGCTGCTGGTTGTCGACCTCATCCATCGACCTGTTGTAAATCTTCCATTGTGAGTAGTTGGAGTTGATCTCCGTGCCACCACCTAAGAAAAATAGAGCAATATTTGACTTTAAATATATGTAGAAATGTGCCGTTCTCGAGAACGTTTCCTGATTTGTATTTGGAGAGAATGTTCTCCGTTTCCGGAAATTCACGAAAACGGCACATCACTATATGCACTCAACACTAGGTCAAAATATTTAGAGCCATTGAGAAAAGGGCTTTTTTTAAGTAATTAATTTTCATTTCATGTAATAACTTACAATTTATATTTGTTGGATATACATTGGATTAATAATATGTCGGCGATTAATTCCTAATTCTTAATTTTTCACGTGTGAAATTTTGCAAATTATTCTTGGGTCAAATTCTTATGAAAAGTAATTAAGCAATAGTCTGAAATAATGTTAAAATACTCGGGCATTTATAAGAAAAACAAGATGTCGACAAAAGTGACGCCGAACAAACGCTCGAATAATGATGGAAATACGGTATCACAGTCTGCTTACCTTTATTCTGCTGCTGTGAAATGGCATTAGTGCTCCTCAGGTCGTAAATGATGCCCTTCATGCCCGGTCCCACGATGGAATTGAGTATCGCCTCGTCAGGGCGGCAGCGGCGGTGCTTCGGCCCGTACAGCGGCTGCCCCGCTCGCATCAGTGCCGCCTACAAACCGAGATATAACAGGATATTATTTCTACAAGTTACCTCCTGCACGTCTAGCGTAACTTTGACACGCGACTCATGTCGCGCGAGATAGCATCATCCGTCACTATCTCATAGTACTGTACAGATAGAGACAGGTAGTATATCCCGCGCGAGAAAGAGTCGCGTGTCAAAGTTATGCTAGCCGTGCAGGTAACGAAACTGTATAAAAGGAAAATGTCATAACCGTTATGGACAAAGTGGGCCATAGTGCATAGGGGTTTGAGCCAACTGGTTAACCTTGTCATTGCGAATTAGAATAATGATTTCAGTAATATAAAATGTGCCTACAGAAGAACCCGGTAAGGGTTGCTAGTGACCTTAGAGGGTTTACTAAACACTTCTTTACTAAGTAAAACACAATCTAGTTTTGATCAGTTTGCACCTGATGCCTATATTTATTTGGTGCCCGCAGGTCTACTCTATTAGAGTCTCATAGCCTCACCATTTATCTCCCAGCAGAAATTAATTCATATGTCTCTTATACATCCCCTCTTGTACGGTCCCGGGTTCGAATCCCGGCCGGGGCAAATATTTGTGTGATGAACTCGAATATTTGTGCTTGGGTCATGGTTGTTCTATGCATTCAAGTATATATTTATCTATACAAGCCTTCTTGAGCTTAATTTGGGACTAGATTGATTTGTGTGAGATTGTCCAATATCTATTTATTTATTTATACATAGAAAACCATGTCTGATATTGAACTTACTCCATTATTGTGTCTATACGACAGAACGGGAAACCTGCCTCCTTGCCGGAAAGTAGCAGCTAACGTCAAAATGTCATCATCTACGCCCTTTGGTACGACCACCGCTTTCGGGTAAGCTAGGCAGACTGTGTAGTTATGGTTGACCCGTGATATCCGCCACTCTTCTGTTGCCAACACTTTTGTATATTCTCCCTCTATACTGAAAGGAAAATTAAAATTCATGTATGCTTTATTGACGTATTCTATGTATAACATATAAATAAATACAGACTTTATTAATTTCAAAATAATTAGGAATTTCTTCTTTCTTCATGGATACATATATGTATAACTGCAAATAGATGCATTGTCAAGTAATGTATTAACAAGTTAACATAATTGGTATGTTTAAAAGGTCATGGAAGGATTTAGTTTTTGCTGAATAATATTTGTGAAGTCTTCCAGTATCTAGTTGTGGCCAATAAGGATAATTTCTAATTGTATAATTATATATTACTAAATCCTTATCAAAAACCAACAATGAATTATTGAGAATATTACATAATTTTTTGTATATAACCTACCTGTATAAAGTATGTCCGTTTTCCATAATTGGGTGCATATGTCTATAAAAGAATGGATAGAAAAGACTGGGGTCCTGTAGTCCGGAAAGGTTCTCTAGAGTCTGGGCCAGCAAGTTGAGCTCGGTACTGGAATTAATGTCAAGCTGGAATATCCGCAGGTCCTTGCACTTGAGGATCAAGGACCCGCCCTGTGTCACACCGTTGATTGGTTTATTTTCCTTCTTCTCTATACTATCTATATTTTTATGTAGAAGCTGAAAATAATATTAAGTAGATTTTAAGGTTCATGGCAAACTCACATTTAGTTAATTCTAGCACTATTTATTTTCCTTTATTCTAGTAATGTTCTGATTCATAGTATAAAAGTTTGTTGAAAGGCTCAACAATTTGTTATTTTATTGTCAAGTAGATTTAATTGAGACTTGGCACAGAATTTGTTCAGTGATTTAATTTTACTGATACTTTTGACGACGCGGTTTACTCGGTTTGTAATGCAGCTGCCTACTGAGCCAGCGGTCCTGGGTACGAATCCCGGCCAGGGCAAATATTTATTCCTGGGTCATGGATATTATCTATGTATTTATATATTATGTATATTGACGTCTTACCCATAGTACAAGCTTTGCTTAGTTTGGGACTAGTGCGATTTGTGTAAGATAGTCCCTTAATATTCATTTATTTTATTTATACTGACATAATCACTATTTAAATGTCATATGTATTATAACAATGAATTGGAACATATTTTTCTAGTGTTGGTATCCAAGCTGCAAGTAGCCTGACAAGTTGCAATTTATTTAAATAAAGGTATATACTGAGTACATATATCTGATGTAACCTAAATTAATAATATATATGGTAAACTTCATTAGAAACATTCAATTTAGGCACAGGTTATGAATTACAACAGGCAGTGAAACCACCAATGATAAAGCTAAATACCTACACACACATTATTTAAAAGCCTTAATAACATCCATGATCTTGCAGAAACACAGACATTTCTGGCATACAGCTGGCAATCTCCAAGCTGATGTATATAGCATATATTTGCTGATGCGTTGGTTCAGTGGTAGCTCTGCCACCCCCAAACCTAGCAGTCTTGGCCAGCAAGGTTAAGATATTTAACTAAGTTTCTAAATATATCACAAAATCGTTGTGTGATGAACTTGGACACAATTTCTTTCTGGATCCCATGGTCCAGAATTTAATCCATATAAGTATTAGTCAGCAGCAGAGGTATATAACACACACAATGATCTGTACAACTCTGACTCTCTTGATTATTTAATAGAGTTATAACACTTGGCACACATAGCTACTTCTGTTGCTGGACACAAGCATACTATAGATTAATTTAGGGCTATGTTGATTAATATAATATTTTACATTTAAAATGCTATGTCATCGGAATTATGTGCACTGCATAAGTGCTTAAAGTATATAGATAGCTTGTAGGAAATAACTATTTCCTGACTTATTTCTTCTTTAATAAGTACTATTATTTATTTCTCAAAGCTAGGATGGTAGTGAAACATGAAAAAAAAGATTAGCAACTAACAATAGATTGCTCCATGTGGGGTTTTTAAATGATGGCGAAAGATGAGAAGAATGCTATTAATTTCGTTAAATAGTAAATAAAATTGCTATACGTCTATGGATGACAGAATTCACTGTTTTCAAGTAAATTTAACTTACCCATAACTCGCGTACGCCTTCTTTTCGTGAACTCAAAATAAGATGATGCCCGGTGATACACACAGTTCCATCAACATCATCAGAATGAGGATATTTTAAAATTACTCCATCTAGTTTATTAATTGATATAAGCTCTATAAATTCCATTTTAATGCAGGAAAAAATATTATAATTAGATTTACTTGCAGTGTTGACGAAGTCTAGGTGGGTGACAGTAATATAATATACAACTACTGACAGTTAGAGTTTAGAAAATAAATAACGCAATTGTAAAAAAAAAATTATGTTATATTATTTCGTTTTGTTTTGTTTCAACCCTTACTTAATTAAAAACCGTATTAAAAACAAAATTAACAAAAAGAACTGTAGAATCGATTCCATTCTGACATTCGGAATCGATTATCGCAATAGCTGTATCGCGATCGCGTATAATCGGACTTGACAGCTAGTGCTAGTCCGATTATAATATACCTACGCGTACGCTCGTAAACCTAATCCTAAGACCTAAGTCGACATTACTTACTCGCTGGGGTTGGGCGAATAATTATGACAAGACAGTAGGGGCACTTCCCTGCGCTAACTCATATTTCGGCCAACTTCGCCTCCGCCAATTTATAATCAAGTTCGGTGAATAGATACTATTAAAGTACTGGGGGTGAACTTACAAACGGTTAGTGAGTGTTTAAAATGCAAAATGCACAAATGTAGTATTTTATCATGAAGAACGACTTTATTTCGAAGTTTTTATGAAATTGACCCCATTTAATCAGCACGGCAGACCAGGCCTTCATGTAGGCTGTGTAAACACCAGTTTTTTACGCAACTAGGTTACTATAGAAGTTACAGAGATAATCATTATGCGTAATATAATACGTAAATACAATGTTTATAACTTATCAATAAATCACTGATTGACCTTACATTGGCAGTGTAACGTTAATTTAAATGATGTATCTTATCTCAGTACCTACATTTTGTTTCCGTATATCTAAATTTATAGGTTCATTCACCAGTTTAATAATAATCAAAATTAATATACCACAAATGATACGTAATATTCTCATATCTAACCCCAAGAAAGCAATTATAAAATACGACATAATTTAAATTTTATAAAAAAAAATATACTAAAGTGACACAGTTCTACTTTATTGAACCGCACTGGACTGAACCGTGCCGTTCTGTATATTGCTCTTAAGTAACTGATAATAACGATTACAAACGATAAGTTCTTTGTCCTCCCACTTATCCCTCTCTATCTTGGTTCAAGAGAGATTCAATCGCGAGGTGGACTTAGGCTAAGTGTAGCGTTGCCGGATGGTATCCAAAAAGAGGACATGTCCTCCTTTTCGACACTTTGTCCTTCCGTTCTGTAGAAGTGGCCACCGCGTTAAATTCTGACTAGATTATTCAATCTCTTTTCCTAACGTAATAACTACATCTGACGAGACAGAGGCAGCTATTGCCGCTTTCACAAATCACCTTATCACCATTCAAGGTGAGGCCACGAGGGACTTCTTCTCCGGACCTGTACCTTTACCATGAATTTTCAGTGACTGCGTAAATAATTTGTATGGAGAATTATAAGTTCTACAAAGTAACCGCCAACCGGGCGCTGTACTATTCTCCATACAAATCATTAACGCTGTCGCTAACGAGTACGGTCACGTTTACTCATGGTAAGGGTACTTGGTCGATTTGCTAAAGCGAAAAAAAAGCATCTAAGGACAAAATTGCTTTCCCTTCTCCCGAAAACTGTTCCTTCCTATGGTCTTTGCAAAGCAAATTCCGCAGGAAGACTGCAGAGTACCGGGCGAACTTAATCTTTGATCATTTGGAACAGATAAAGCCTAGTCATCTGGCTTGCTGGAAACTGGCGGGATCTCTAAAGTCTGACACAGTCTATTCTATTCCCCCTTTGGATCGTCTGGCTCTGGATCCCCCAACCCCCGCGTTACAAAACGATGAAAAAGTTGAATGCTTTGCGTGCAGTTTATAGTCACAATTCGCAATGTACCCCGAGTCTACTTACCCCCGGTAGGCCCCCAATAAAACCCGTAACACGTATGTGGTCTGCTCAAGGTTGTACACGTGGCTTTTAAAATGCCCAGGACCTCCACAACCATGAGGTGTGCAGTGCAGCCTTAGGGATTCTTTCCTAAACAACGAGTGTGGGATGCATCGCGACGTAGTGGCAGTGGATAAATCCTTCACTCCCCAAGTATGGGTAAAAGAGAACTGGCGCAGACCTAAGGTTCTGAGCACCAAAGATCGCAAAACTGAATGGAAGAGTATGTATATAGCTACTTACACGGGTGAATCTACAAGGCCCTCACGGGGCCCGATGTAGACCTGCTCGTAAACTGGCTTACGCTTCAGGGATCTTTTCGGGGAAACCAAAGGCTGCCTATGCCTGGGCAGGTTAACTGATATTGTACAAAAAAATATATCTTGGCATGTTTTGAAAAATATTATTGTATGGGTGCATGGGGTATATTTCTAGTCATCTCAAAATGCTCTTTCATTTGATACCACGGACTGGTTGCTGAAAAAAAACCAACACAAGAAAAAATATGACTCATCTCCTAAGGTTTCTTTTTAGGGTTCCGTACCCAAAGGGTAAAAACGGGACCCTATTACTGAGACTTCGCTGTCCGTCCGTCCGTCTGTCACCAGGCTGTATCTCAAGAACGGTGATAGCTAGACAGTTGAAATTTTCACAGATGATGTATTTCTATTGCCGCTATAACAACAAATACTAAAAATAAAATAAAATAAATATTTAAGGGGGGGGGGGCTCCCATACAACAAACTTGTCATAGATTATATATATAGGTACGGAACCCTTCATGCGCGAGTCGGACTCGCACTTGCCTAATTTTTTATTTGAAGAACTGCGGGCGTGTCCCAAATGGCTAAACTGTACCGTTTTGTCGGCGTGATAACATGTACACAATACTCATACCAAAATTCAGCTTTCTAGTACTGGTGATCACGGAGCTAAGCTGTGGACGGACGGACAGACTGCCAGATGGACATGGCGAAACTATAAGGGTTCCTAGTTGACTACGGAACCCTAAAAAGAGTAGAAATTAAAAAGTGGCAATACTGTAGTATCGTCCACGTTTTCTAAGATTGATAGATATACCAGCAATTTTGCTATTATAAAATATGACTTTACGACATCGTCGAGAGTCTCGCTATCGCACCAACCTTTCAGCGGGTAAAAACATAGGCTGGTGGTATTAGGCCGTCATCATGTTGTGGTTGTAGTGTGCCATGCCATGGCGTGGAGCCGAGGTTGTGAGTGGCGAAGGCGCGCGGGGCGAGTGCGGGGCTGTGGGGGCAGCGCCCGCGCAGTAATGATGCGGTTGTTGTGATGGAGACGCTTATTCGTTATCGTATATGTAGTTGCAGTTAGAATATAAATTTGTTACCACCACTTTCACTCCATTTTGCATAAAACCGTATGCTATAATTATCGTGTGACAGAACAGTGTTATTAATTGACTTGATTTCATAATGGTATTATGCTATAGATACACAAATAATGTACGTTTTCATTCTATAAAATGTATAAATGATATACCGACAACCTTTACAGTTAGATTCCAAGTACCTATGTATATCAATTTTTGCATTGTCTTTCTTGCCATTCTTGGAAGCGAATCGAACAAATTGATAGTCGTCTTACGAGTAGGGGTTTTTGTTTCTATAAGTACCGCTTTCCTAAATCAGACCCGCCAACAATAATGATCCTTTGATTCGGGATTAAAAGATATCTATGTTTATACAAAAACAATACAATATTTAGGTAAGGTACCACTATAATCATAAGTTTAGTAAATACTTTTACCTGCCGAGGTATGAAACAAATTCTCGGGCAAGCCAGAGCAATTAAACTTACTTATTACTTCGCTAATTTAAAACTCTTGAACAAGCACGCTGGTGAAAATCAAGTTCTACGAACACTTTGCCGACGCCACAAACGTTACCTCGCACCTCCACCTAGTGTAGCGGGGGTGTAACTCAGTGGATATGCAAATAAAATGATTAGGGATTGGTTTTAGTTTTATTTAGACTTCTGATCACAGACAGGGTTCAATCGCGAATGCCCGGCTCCCTTGGTGAGTGACAGAGACGGTCATATTTAATAGTATTTTATGCAACCGTTGTATAAGAGGGGGCAAAAAACGCGAGTGGCATGGGTTACGATGTGAGCGTAGCGAACATCGTAAGAAAGATGCCACGAGCGATTTTCGACCTACTTATACAACGTTGCATACAATACTTTTTCTACGACTCGACATTTCATAAATAAAATGCAAATATACAACAAAGAAAATAATTACATGTTCCCGCTCGGAATCAACAAAATTAAACGTATTTGTCTCTGATAAGTGATAAACTTTGAACACGCGTCTCAAAAAGCCTACTTACTAGGCACTCGCACCGTGTTCAAATGAAACAACGTATGCTAGATGAATGACAATTTAGTTTCGTTTCTCAGACTATATATACAAGCAGTAAGAAAATCTCTATACCGCGATGCAGCGGATATGACATACGGTACACCGACATCTAGCGGATAATTAAACCAACATAGTATTACATACGACATGAACAAACTTTTTTTTTATTGACGTCCAGCTGTCAAAAAAATATGAACTTATTCATAAAGGTATACGTTCACTGTACTAAAGTTCTGTCAAAAAAATATTAACTTATACATAAAGGTATACGTTCACTATACTAAACATCCATGCACTGAAGATAAAACTTTTTTTTTAAGTTGGCAGCAATGCCCTAGTTTAATAAGCTTTTTTTTTAAATTGCAAATTGGTGGTACTAAGTGTTTTTGGCGGCATTATAACATCGTTTAGCAGTGTTTTTTTGGGCAATAGAGTATAGACTTTTACAGACTTTCATAATTTATGTCTTTATATTAGAGTTAGTAACTATATAAATGACAGAAAAAAGTACTGGAATAGAAAAATATATTTATAATATAAAATCTATCTGCCAGCTCTGCTGTCAACTACCAATGAGTTCCTTACAGTACCTACTAAGTCAAGTAGGTATTTATTACCTGTCAATATTTAAATATCCGCCAACTACAAGGGCGCGAGTAAGATAGCCTTGATTTAGATCGTTATTGTACGATATAATTTTATTCAAATTAGCGAAGGGCTGATCGTTACAACTGATAAAGTATTATTATAGCTAAGTAATTATTAGCTAGTAATTGTTGTTTCATATTGTTTATTTACAGAGTGTAGTCAAGAAATATTATAGAAAAAAGAGGGTAAAAAGTTGTGGATCCTTCCTAAAAATATTTGCTTCAGTAAGCATTTTAAAAGAATTAAGTTAGGTACCAAGAATTACTACTTTACCCTACAATCCATGAACCTACCTACTGGTGACTGAGGTCGTGAGACATTACAACGTCATGTGAAAAGTAATAAGCCCAAAAACACCTTTGAGCGCGTCTCTAACTTGCTTACATACTTAATTTAACCCTGACGAGAAAAGAGGGGTGTTATTAAGTTTAACTTGTGTACTTATCTGCGTATTTGTGTATATGTATGTCTATTTGTGGCATCGTAGCCGTAGCTCCCAAAGAAAGGATTTGAATGCGAGTTTTTTAATTGAAAGCCTTGTTTGTCGAGATGGTTCTTAGCTATGTTTTTTGAAAATGACGGCAGCCGTTTCCAAAATATTCAGCTTTGGTTGGAACAAGTGACAGGATATCGGTCTATATTGAAGCAAATAATTTAAAAAAATTTGGTTATATTCAGGTTTAGTAGCATTTATGCAGCACTCATTAATTAAAGTCTTTGAATTTTGGTTAGAGAATATTGGAAGATTAGCCTGAGGTATGAAGGCAATATCGGAGGCTGCACGGAGGTCAAAGTTCGCAAGCACCATCTAAATTGTACGTAGGTAGTTACATCTAAGCGAAGCGGTGAACTGAGCACCATTGTGCCACGAGCAATGCTTTCTCCGCGAGAAGGCAGCACGACCGAGTAGAGGTGGTGCCGAAAGATCACGTCACGATGAAAAAGTAACAGTGATCAGCGTTTGTTACATCTAAGTATAACAAGTACAAATTAATCCCTGTAACTTATGGTGAAAGCACACCACACTTAGTTATATTGTGTCTGTCTATTGCGGCTTTACTGGCACTATTTACAATTACAAGACACAAAAGACAAGTCGCAGTGATATTTCCCTGTGATTTTTTGGGTCTGAAACAACAGTCACGGCGACTGAAATGTAACCATTTTTCCGTCTCTTGTCTAAGATCGAGGCAATACGGACTATTTTGTGCACGATTGTCTGCCCCAATTACCGGTGCTATGATCGGTAGGAGAGCGGTTCGTCGTGTTAAATTATCCGCACAAATGTTTGTCATTCCATCGTAGTTGCGACATGTCGTAAATATTAGATAGAGATATAGATACTAGACTAGACGGAGTAGATGGTAATATATGTACCCATGCCAATTTCCAGTTTCCTAGTGCCTACTAGATATCTATGAGCTAAGGCGCAAATGGACAGATATAAAGAAGGTATAATTGGTCCGTGTCGACCACGGCATGGCTGGTATTAAAATAGGTTACTGAGCCGAAATGATGCCGCCTTAACTGTAGCGTGATGACTGATGACACCCGTGTCACCGCGCAGTCACAGGGGTTACATTCAGTGGGAAGCGGAGCGACGCAACGAACGCGTCGCCTGACGACGGCGTGTTATTGTAGTAGGTACTCCTAAATATGAAATTAATGACACTGCCACAATAATGGAACGACGTACGAGTCCGCCCTCGAAGCAGAGCAGACACATTTTTGTTACTTGTTTATGTAATAACTAGCTGCGCCGCGCGGTTTTACCCGCTCGTCCCACGGGAACACTACATTTTTCGGGATAAAAAGTAGCCTATGTGCTAATCCAGGGTGTCAGCTACCTTCACACTAAAATTGGTACAGCCGTTTGAGCATGAAGAAGTATCAAACATACACACAAACACACTCACAAACCGCCTTATAATATTAGTGTGATAATAAAGTTTATTCCGTAAATAGGCCACAAGGGCACTCTTACATGTCTCATCTCTGTCTACCTACCAGCATTCGGAAAGAGGTGACAAATGTATCGAAGAAATGCCGAAATAAACTCAACGGACAGTATTTTTATCGTAATTGATAGTTAAACTACTACCTACAGCAACACGAACTTAACCTGTGTAACGTACCTAACCTCTCTTAACAATGTATTACGTAGTTCTCGAAGGAAATACATTAAAAGTGTAAAACATATTAAATTAAATGAAGATACTTATTGTACTTTTATAGGTCTCCTATGAAGTTGTATGTTATAGTTATAGGTAGGTCTGTAGGTGTGTTGAAAAGGTGTCGCCATTGACGTATACGTATATCATCGTCCTACGAGGCTAACGGACCAGACCTTATAAAAATATCTGGGCGATGTGATACTGAGTATTTTATTTTTATAATCTTTTATTACCTCTGTGTCCCGGTAATCTTAAATTGTATCTCGCATATCTGCAGTTTTATAAAGATCATGGTCCTAAAGAAGCTAGAAAAGGGTATGAAAATTTTGTGAATGTAAAGTACAAAGACTACAGACATTGTTAAAGTATTTGGGACGAGAATATAATACGCAGGTTTTCGAGCGCTGCCTGAAACTGGATTGCTATAGTCATCCCAGCTAGATATCGTCTACACAGCTTCGGGCGTAGCCTCCAACTTTAAGTGCAGTGGGTGCCAGAGGGGAGTTCAACATTTTCCAATTGACTGACTTTTGTTTCTGAGATCTTCCAAGGCCTCGTCGCCAAAGCGGAGGCACCCAACAAAGTGGACCGACTACTTGATTAGGATCGCGGTAAGCAATTGGGTGAGGGCGGCGCACGACCGATTGCAGTGGAGAATTTTCTGTGACGCCTTTGTCCAGCAGTGTCTTCCAAAGAATAGGAACTTTTCCCAAACTAGAAGTACAATAATAATCTCATTCCAGCCAGGACAGTTTTAATAACGGAGGGCGTACTTCTATTGTGAAATAGGAGGTAGGCAAATAACGCGATTGTATACAACAATACTCGGCGTAATTACCTCGCTGTATGCAAACGCGGAATGAACCATTTTGTTAAACAGTAGGCTATAAATTGTGTCACTTTATAAATTGCGGACAAAATGTATATGTAATCATCATCTTCCAGTGAAGAAGAATTAAAGCAGAAGGCTATATAGAGGAGTCAATCCAAAATAAATACAATATCTATTGAAGGCTACATTGAAGGAATTAAAATATTCTCAAAGCAGAAATCACGACCAACATTTGACCCATGCCCATCCACATCGCGGGATGAGAATGAGCCTAATGAAATAACCATCGGCAACCTTTTTATACTCTCCATTATCTCCAACTTTTACTTCGACTTCGAGTGAAAATATTGAACATACATACTTCTCAAATACAAACCACGCCGACCCAGCTTAATTTACAGGGGAAAACAATACATTTAAATGTAAATACCGGCCAAGAGCATGTCGGGCCACGCTCAGTGTAGGGTTCCGTGGTGGCCCATCCTTCACAATAGACGGGTTTAAAAACAGCGGTTTTAAGCCCGAGATCAAAAAATTACGAGAAAGATTTCAAGCTCTATAAAAAGGTCGTAAACGCCAAAGTGACTGTAGTTACTTATTACCTTCTGGAAGTCATCGATTATACGCACCAGATTGAGCGAAATGTTTTAATGCATTATGGCATTTAACTAATATGCGTAACGTTCGAAGCATAAGGACACCGTGCGGCACTTACGTCATTTTAAAGAAAATTATGAAATTTTGCGATAACTCAAAAACGGCACGACCGATTTTATTCAATATAGTTTTCATAGAAAGTACTTATAAGGCCTCATTTTCATGAATTTTACCATAATTTTTTGATCCGTGGTTGAAAAGTTAGAGGGGGGACACTATTTTTTTTAATTTTCGGATCGAATATTTATAAAACTGCTGACTTTATCAAAAAATAATGTTTGGAGACCCCTATTATTTTTAAAAGACCTATTCAACGACACCCCACACACTAGTGTTGAAACGAAAAAATAATTCACCCCCACCTTAGGTGTTCGAGAGGAACCCGAAAAAAAAATTTTTTATATTTTATTTTACCGTTTTGTGGGCGTGATACATACACATACTCATACCAAGTTTCAGCTTTCTAGTACTAATGATCACGGAGCTAAGCCGCGGACGGACGGACAGAGGGACAGACGGACATGGTGAACCTAGTTGACTACGGAACCCTAAAAATGTAAAAGGTGAGATTGACGACTGTTACTCTTGATCTTAACCTATAAAACTATAAACTTTGTTATAATAAATATTGTAATTTTATATTGAACTTCGTTTATTTTCCTCACATTCGAAGTGAGAATGAGAAAGAAGAAAGTTTAACGCGAGACTAAACAAAACAACCATAGTGACACTCGAACTATTAGCTAAAACATGTCGTGTCATTATGGTTTGTTTTAGTCCCTTGTTGAACAATCTACTATTAAATCTATATACCTACCTACATATTGTATAACTGATCATTGTTGCACAAAGTTACACTATGTGTAGTTTTTGAAAACTAATTTTTATTATTAGCGATCGTTTAACCTCTATGTACGGCTGTCAAGTGTTCGATTTAGGCACAGAATAAGTACCTAATAGTTAATAGTATTGTCATAACTTAGGCCCTTGTGAAATTGGTAAATGTTACCTAATATGTCAACTGGCAAATATTTATTCAAGTAGATTTCTCCATAGAAATAAGATGTGTGAACCAAAAACGTGTTGGTTGAGATTAGTAAGTAATTTAATAAGCAAAACAAGAAGGATGAGTAGTCTGTATATCTTTGTTATCGTCAACATCAGTGTGCCGTTTCAAGCAAGCTGCATTTCGCAAGTGAAAGACCGACTCATTCACACAGCGCGACCACCGGCGCTGCATCTCATGTTGCACTCATCAGATTTCGCGGACACCCAAAAACACGATGGAGCGTTTTCGAAATCAACTCCGGTTACAGAATCTTTCTGATTTAGACATCGAGATATGAGTAATATTTAAAACTACGAACAGAAGATTATCTCAAATTTATAAATATTTATAAAATAAATAAGATTTAAAAAAATATATATAATTAGGTCTCTGGTGTTCGTTTTCCGATGTGGTTGAACCAGTGGTAGTGCAGCTGCCTACTGAGCCGGCGGTCCTGAGTTCAAATCAGAGCAAGGGCAAATATTTGTGTGATGAACTCGAATATTTGTTCCTGGGTCATGACAACGTTTCCCGAATTGTACGGGGAAAGAACGTTCTGGAAAACATTTACTGTACTGGAACCCAATTTCTTCTTAGATTTTAACTCCTTTTTATGTATTTTAGTTTTAATTCATTGTACATATATAAAAAGATTGTTTGAACTCGAAAGTCATTAAATTTAATCCTTTTGCACACAGCACATCTCTATTACTGTAGGGCTCTATCGATTGTGTATGGTTGTCCGATATTTATGTGTATGTACCTATTCCTTATATATCTACAAACTCAATGATGATTTAAAAATCCACACACAAGCGCAGCAACTTTTAGGTAGGTAGTTAAGTTAATATATTATAATGCCTAATTTGACAGTTTCGTCAATATCATTATCATTAAATACCTACATAGGTATATGAAATAAAATACTTTTCCTCATATATTCCATTTTTTAGTGGCATATATCTTTAAAGTCTTTCGCACCCTAGTCGTCGTTGAATGTCAGTTAACTACTCGTTAGTAGGTAAATCGATGTTACCTAATATAGATTAACGTACATTATTTTTGGTACAGCTTAGTGAACCTCAAAAACTAGGTGTTAATTAATTCGAACAACCGCACTTAGTATTGACATTGACACACATCGGTACTGGGGCAAATATTGTTTGTTTGTTTTTAAAATGTCTTTATTGAAAAACAATGTTACAATAGGTTATTTACATATTTAGTATTCATATTAATCCTAAATAGTAAAATCATGCACATTACTTAGTTTGCCGAGTTATTTACCCACTTTAAACTTTATAAATAGGCTAAAACAAGGACTACTTATATATTTTTTTATTCACGTATGTAACATAAGGTACGACGAGGTTTACACTCCAGGGCCTATGATGGTTGCGTTTATCACGTGATAAATAAGTGACAAAGCATCTGTCACTCACACTCGCATATTGTTAAAACGTGACGGATGCTTTATCACGTATTTATCGCGTGATAAAAGCAACCATCATAGGCCCGCAGGTAATAAATAACAACTAATAACAAATTAGATATGCTCACTTTGCGAAGCTCACATTGGTGACATGTAAAATTACAAGAATAATGGGAGATTTCAACACTAACTTAACTACCTATAGCTATTACCGTATTCAACAAAGAAAGGGATGATCGCGTGACAACATAAAGCTGTCAGACGAGCCAAAGAAATTTGAGCCGTTTGAGCCCATCACTCGCGTCCATTCGATTCGTATTAACGTTCAAGTAATGTAACAAAATAAAGAAGAGGGTCATTGCCCCATACCAAGTAAGACGCAAACGCAGTACAACCGCGCATGGCCGTCGCACAAAAGAAATAGTTAATATTAGAGCTCGCTTCTACACGAGAGCCATTAGTACGTACAGCTCAAAGCTCCGGAGTCATTCCACGCTCTTACTATTTGTCAGAGGCAAAAAGTGCCTTGTCCACAATAATTACGGGACCGGCTTTCGAGAGCGCTCATAATTCGTCATTTTCTGGTCGGCCGCGTCGTTTCTGAACGCATCCATAATTTGACGATTCCCGCTAGTGGTCACGATAAACAAAGCGCGGGAAAATCTCGTTCCCCCATTCTTTTATTTTAGGTAAAAAATAACTATACCAAACTTCTTTAGCTTGGACGCTCTTCGTACCTACTCTCTTTGTACTTATTCAATACCGATATATCCTCTTTCGAAAGTTCTATCAAGATCCGAATCCTGTATCCAACTTACTTACCTCGATCTATTTCATTTACTGTGATATTGACGGTAACTATAACGAATCGGTCGGTATTTGGAAGTGAACCGAGCAACAGGCGGTTCGCCGACCGCAATCTCTCGTACTTATACATTTTATTTTTCAAGTTACCTTGATAGTAAAAGAGATGATCATTATATTGACTACGATATACTTAGCAAGAATTTAGTTAGACTATCTGCAAAAACACATTATAAACCAACTAGCATTCGTTTTACATGTTTTAAAAAATGGATCACCACATAGAAAGTAAATCAGGAGCGATGGATGGGGGTAATCGTTCTGAATGAGACCGTACTATGGGGTGATAGCATGTTCGCATTACGATAATTTCGTACAAAGTGAATTACCCGCACCTCGTCACGTGACGCCATGCGGGCCGGCGCCGGCGCACGCGTACACTCCAACTAGCCTTAATTAATAAATAAAACATTTTATAGTATTACTCCATGAATGAATAATCTAGGTCTGCTCGTTTACTTAATAGGCAACAAAGCAAGTCGTAGTTTATAAATATCTCAAGGCTATAAAAGATACATTGATATCATCTAATTAAATGCATCTATAAAATGGTAACCGAAAAACAAATTAACATTTTACCCACATTATTGTATAAAATTATGTAATTAATTTACATTCCGACCTTCAAAGGTTATCATGTCAAAGCAGTGCAACGACCAAAAACCGTATTGCGAGGCGTATGTTTGACGCTAAACGCTCAACTAATAAAAAGTGATTTAGTATCTTGTTCTACGCACCGGCAAACCGGCACCGCGCTCCGCGTAAAAACAACCAAATGAATATGTTTAACCAAATTACGAAGAGCTTCGGAGATATGTGGGTATTCTGTTCGAACACAACTCGCCGGAGACGAAGAGCGCGCTATCGGGTCGCTGTAATTTGGTTGGATCGTTGCGAGGGAAAATAGACGAAGACGAACTATCGTATCTGCACGTGGAGCATGGTAGGTACTGCGGGCTATCGCGGAACCGGTTCTATAGTAACTTAACCGGCGTAGGGCACTCGCCGCTTTTACGCTGAAGTACCTACATAATTTACTTCGGGAAATGGTTTTTATGGAATAATAATTTACATTTGTTTCAATATAATCTGATTAGATAGAAGATTTCAAATTTTCATTCAACGAATTTTTGTTGGATACGGACGAAATACTAATAATATCCCGACGTCCCGAAATATATAAGTACGTTAAAAAAAATCGACTTTATTTTAATCGGGTAAAAAGTGTAGAAGTCAGTACATTACCTATAATAGTATTAGTACGAGTGACATCGACGTACCTAAACTTAAAGTATCGTCTAGCGAGTTATTCAAACCAGGAAAAGGTAGATTTTAGATGTGTGATAGCTGACTTGGCTTACGGATCGCTCGTCGTCAAACAAAGGAAGAGCTGAGGAATCCGTTAAGTCACGCCAGCCAGTCAGTCCCTCGCGGTAACAACCGAAAACTAATCGAAAACACCCGGAACTAATCATTTTCCAATTACAAAAAATACAGATAGCGTTTAAATTCTTCGCAACGGCCGAACGTTCAGGAAGACTTGAACGCAATCGGAATAAGTTTAACTACTACCGACTTCGTATTGAATACTTACCTAAAATAGTCGTTGTTAACTGGTATTGGCCGTGAGCGCATAGGCGATTATAATCAAAAAGCCGTTACAAGTTCGCACGCGACCGCCTCGTATGAAAATTGGCAACGCGACCCGGATCTTAGCATATGCTATCTACTAAACTCCATTTCAAATACTTAAATTAAATTAAACATTTTCAACCACTTATTGGTCACCATACCTCTTTACCGTCTTGACAAAACTCTCATCAATATTTAAAGTTTTTTTAATCTACTTGGGTTTCAACTATTTCAGCATTTTAATCACATCAATCATTTCACTAGTTGTATATTCCAGTTACTATTTTACGGCATTTAATTCTAAACGCGGCAACAACGCTTAAAGACTACCCTTTACGATTGCCCCTATTCATTGGCACAATACATTTGACTATAATACAGTTTAAATAGTGTACCTATGTAGCGTGTGAATGTCTGATTTTGTCAAGTAAACAATCAAGAGGGAAGTCAGGTATCGATTGGGCCCGCAGCAGCGCGCGCGCACCCTTCGATGCTTTATTACCATTTCATTACTGATAATTATAGCAACTGATTTAAGTTTTTTTCCCCTGTAAATATAGCATCTTTGCTTTGACTAATCTCTGTTAGCATTGTTATTTTTAGGGTTACATACCTAAACCGGCAAATCTATCTATATATATAAAAGAAGAAGTCCTGACTGACTCATCAACGCACAGCCGAAACTACTAATGTTAGAGAGTTGACTTTTGCACAGTAGGTTACTTTTATAACGTGGGCTAGGGATAAGAAGGGATTTTTGGAAATACCACCCCTAAGAGGGTTAAATAGGGGTGCAAAGTTTGTATGGGGAAATTTTTTTTTTGGAGCTAGAGACTTGAAACTTTGTAGAAAGATTACTTATTCAAAAACACAAAAAGTACTTTCAGCGTTTTAGAAAATTTCACCCCTAAGAGGGTTAAAAAGGGGTGCAATGTTTATATGGGTGAAACTTTATTTTTTGAACTAGAGACTTGAAACTTTGTAGATAGCTTACTTAATCAAATACAAAAAAAGTAACTTCAGCGTTTTGGACAATTTCACCTCTAAGGGGGTTAAAAAGGGGTGCAAAGTTTGTATGGGGAACACCGCTAATGTTGTTTATAAAGAAGTGTTACGCTAAGGTTATCAGTTTATATTTTTTTTATTTCCTGTCTTCTACCCAGTGACTACGTCCTTTTTTTAAAACGAACTTGCACCCCCTTTTTATGGTTGACTGTCAACAATATTTTCTTAGTGCTGTCTCTTATTAATTGTGTTCCAAACTTTATGTGTTCCTATATTTAGTGAGTTGTCTATCAGCACATGAATAATCTATACTTTATATACCTATTCTTACTTTATTTAGCTTCTTGAGAAATATAGAGAACTGTAGCACCAGAATATATTGAATCACTCTTCAAACAATCTACTAGCCTGTAGACCAAAATAGTAATCGCATCATTAAATTCACTTATGTGCATTTAGTTTTTAATGGTCACATTTCAGCACTTTCTTTGAACACTAGCCTTTTTAATAACTGGGGTACCTGCTAGACCATTTAGAAACATTTTGGCCAGCCTCGGGAACTCCGCCACACAACTCTTTTCGTTTAATAGCCAGGTCGGCGTGTACAAATACCAGTGCTGCCTTCTTATGAAAAGAGGTCATTATTTATTATTGTTTTGAAATAAAGTTTATTATTTATTATTGTTGAAAGAGATATTCTTCATTAAACTGCCTCCATCTCTCGATTTCCAGTGCTGAGTTTAAGATTGTTTTAACAGCCTTACGATATTTAACATTTTTTTTTAATCTCACTCATAATAACTAAGATCCCCATTTTCTAACTCCAAATCCATGCGTCGCTCTATATCTTGCAGAGTCATTTTTGCCAAAGATTAAAAGCATCAGGTAACTGACGGAATAAATATTAAGCATCCTGCAAACAATTCCCGTAATCTAATTGGAAAATCTTCTAAAATTCTTTAACAATTGCATATCAGTGTCTGCCACTGTTTGAAACGTAATATGTCTAGACCATTTTAACTAAGAATAAAATTCACTTACCTATTTTAATATCTTTGTCATCATCAAAAATCTACGCGGACGAAGTCGCGGGCGGCCGCTAGTAACTTATAATTTATAAGATCAGTTTCTTGTCCGTCTGTCACTTTTCTCAAGAACGCGTGGAGTTATCAAACTGAAATCTAGAGACGCGGCACCGTGTCAAGCCAAGTTCAAGCAAAGGAACTGGCTAGCCAGCCCCGTGTGCAATATTACACGAACCACTTGGTGCCACTTTTGACCGTTCTATAACTCAAAACCTCTTTAACGTAAACACATAAAACTACGTTTGTTTAATTATATCCATAAGGACATCTAGAAGCCCAAATTTCATGAAGCTGGCTCAAATGTTTATAAAGATATGAAGGTCAAAAAGTCGTAAATTTTAGCACTGACTGACTGACTTATAGTACCTAAACCTAACCTACTTCCAGATGACCTAGAAGGATGAAATTTGGAATCCAGCTCGGTAATTGTGTGGAAGCGTAGGAAAAAATCTAAAAATAAAGAAAAGTGTAGGGGGAGTCCCGTACAATTTTTTTTTTTTTTTAATTGTAGCGTTGGAACCGTTACAAGCAGATATTTGAAACTATGCCAATATATGTATTATTATATTTGCTATATAACAAAAATATAAAAATAAAGTTAAGTCAAAAAATAAGTGGTGTCCCCATACAAAAAACTTGTAATACGCGGTATACAACCGGCCAACGGTGTGTCGTTAAACGTAGGAAAATAAAGTAATTAACAAATAATAATTAATTAATTTACACGTGATAATAATTTCTGTGCAAAAAGTAATGATATCCCACCAAAAACATTAATGTTAAACGAGAGCCAAGTTCAATATCGCATGCCACGTTGTCGACTTCGCCGACAATAGAATTGAGATCTATATGGGAGCCAAGTTCTTTGCTACTTCATAGTTAATATATATGTTTTAATTAAAACAAACAATTATTTACTCCATGCATTTATTTTACTTGGAGTGTAATTTAATATCAAGATTTCACTTGGCTAGTTATCACATATAAGTTTATATTATATTTTATCAAAGTAACAGTATTATTATCAAGCTAACAGTATAAGTAACAGGACGTACACTAACTTGCGTACTTACTTTAACGAAAATAGGTTAATGATTAGACAAATATGTAATTATAATATAAACTTTTATGTGAAATATAGCCATGTCAAGTCTTGATATTAAATTACACTCCAGGTACGGGAGCAGACATTCATGCAAACGACTTCAATGCAAGTACAAGTATGGGAGGTTATGCGACTGTCTTCCAAGCGGAGACATACGCTATAATCGCCTGTGCCCAGGAGAACATAGATAGACTTACCAGAGGGAAGCACATCTACATACTCAGTGATAGTCAAGCGGCACTTAAAGCGCTAGGTGCGCCTAAAGTGGATTCTAGACTTGTGTATAATGGCGTCCTAGCTTTGAACAAGCTTGGAAGGCACAATAAGGTGCAACTGGTATGGATCCCAGGGCATGAAGGCTTCATCGGTAATGAAATTGCAGATGAACTTGCTAGAAAAGGGTCTGCGACAAGTTTCATAGGACCTGAACCATGTGTGGGTCTCTCGCAGGGAACCATAGCAACAGCCATCAAGGACTATGCCAAGAACCAGCACCAACAAGAGTGGAGGAAAATGGCAGGCTTGAGGCACTCAAAGCTATTCATGGAATGTATAGAATCAGGCTGGGCCAAGAAATTATGGAAATACAGCAAAAGACAGCTCCGAATCATAACGGGGGTGTTTACTGGTCACTTTGGGGTCAAAGGACTATTGGCCAAGTTGGGACTGTCTAACAATACAGATTGTAGAATGTGTGGCGAGGAGGCAGAGACAATGAAGCACATACTGTGTGGATGTCATGCCCTCGCCAGACTTAGAATGAAGGAATTCGGTATTGGTTACCCAGAACCGAAGGAATTCCAGGCACTACCAACTGGTTCCATCATCCGATTTATGAAGGTGGTGGAACAATCCTTTGAGTAGGCGCGATGGAGGTAACTACACAAAAGATCCCATTGGGTCGAAGTGTATCCGCAAGGACCCCTTCCTAATAAGATAAGATAAGATAAATTACACTCCAAGTAAAATAAATGCATTGAGTAAATAATTGTTTGTTTTAATTAAAACATATACATATATTAACTATGAATTAGCAAAGAACTTGGCACCCATATACATCTCAATTCTTTTGTCGGCGAAGTCGACAACGTGGTATGCGATATTGAACTTGGCTCTCATTTAACATTTATGTTTTTAGTGGATCAAATATTCAAGTTTGCTACTCCTTGGAGTTGTGAGGAAATCAAACTTCTAAGTCAACGTAATCTAAAGATACGATACTTCTTTATGCTGCATTTGTTGACATTAAACTTGCAAGGGAATCAATAAAACCTTTATTGATCAAAATATGTGAACTCGCCTCTATATTTTTAACGGTTTAGATAAATTTATGAACTTAACGGGTGACCTAGAAGCATACAATTTGGTAGGAAGCAACATCATGTAGCATAAGTTAATCCGAAATCAGTAAGTTTGTGGTTACATAACAATGAATATATGTATATTATCTTTTTGTGATTACAAAACTTATTTGCAGTTGAGAAACTACCCGTGACCTACGTCGATGTATGGGAACAACAGTTTTGAAACGGCAAAGTTAAGTTTGTCCCTAGTTTATGTTTTTGTTAGAACCGTATATACTTACAGTGCTTTCATTGTTTGTACGAAACTCTCGGTACGCGAGTCCGGCTTGCCGCTGGGCGGATTTTTACTTATTATCAATGACAAATTATTAAGTAAGAAATAAATATTTATAAAAAAAACAATCGAATTAAGTGGTAAAACAACTTAAAACCTATAACCTACAATTTATTAATTAAGTAGGTAGGTATTATTGATTTTTGTATAGTTTAGTTTTAAATTGTATTCACGTCTGTTCATTATAAGGATGGACTTTTATATTTTCATGATATTTTATAAAAGTTCGTCGTACTGGAACCCTTAAGTTAGTTTAGGATTAATCTCAAAAAGTTTACGATTTCATAGAACTATATATAGATACCTACATTTTTATACTCGCCTCTGTCAATTATAATTTCACAGACAAAAATCACAATAACGCACTTTTTAATCCTGTACCAAAATTCTATACTCTAAAAAAAGAAAAACAACATAAAAGGAGAACATCAGCATATTTGATTTTAAAAAAAGCACGTTACTGTCCACTGATTGGTTGAAATTACTAGTCAAAATTTTAACCAATCACGAGGCACCCGCCATGACCATCGCGATCATGTTTTTTTTAATAGGTCAGTTCTAGTTGAACGAAAAAGGTGACATCAAAAATAAAAATTCATAGTGGGGAATGACGACTAAAGTAAAAACTTGTTTTTCTGTGTTTTGCTCGTATAAAAAGTATTGTTTGCAATAGTTACACAATTAGGTCTTAAAATCTCGCATCTTACTAAACGCGGTACTCGACATTAATAACCTTCATTGTGCAATGATTCCATAAAATACTATTTACATTTAAGCCGTAAATAACTACATATGCTAAAAATGCGGATGCACGTGACCCGGAATATAATGCAATTGCTGATCAAGTGTCTTACAATATCTTTAGGTACTAAGTATTATGTTATTATTGTACGAGTAATAAATATGACAGGTCAGTACATTGAAGATAGTTATTTTAATAAATAAAATAAATGTAATATTCGGAAGTCACTGAATAGGAAACTATATTATTTTTTATCACTCGTATTATGCATATGTATGTTTCTCTGTGCTGTTATCGTTCACGCCTTACACGTCTGACAGGATTGAAATAATGTTTGATACACGGGTACTGTTTCTTTTCCCCGACTATATGTAGAAGCAAAAACAAGCGGCTTATGACATTTTCTTCCTCGAAGTTTGCGGGCTCCTACTAGTATTCTTTGTAATAAAATTATAATTACGTATACAGGGTGGAACAGATAGAGGGACTTTTGAGCAAACGGGAAATTGTTCAGACTCAGGAGGTACTTCATTTTTCACCAATGAACTGATGTCAATATTTCTATCTGTTTTTGAGGTAGATACAGTTTGTTAAACATTAGTGTAAAAATCTGCATATATCAACCCTAGCATCTTTTGAACATCGCTAAGTTAAAGACAGGTGTCAATTTAAAATGTAAATAAAACCTTTGAATTAGTAGGGTTGTCACTGATATTAAAATATTTTAATTAGATGACTTTATTAACTTTTAAATCCAGTTTTACAATTATAATAGGTTGATTGTAGATCACTCAGATGACACTATCCTGTCAGCCCAGTCTTTAGAAATGTTCCACCCTGTATATCGAGTTAAAGGCGAAGCCTTTTGATACAATACAATATTGTAGTCTCGCAGCTCGGTAGTAAAGCAATATTAATTACACGCGATAAGAAGTCGCCTAGGTCGTATAGTAGATCATAATCACGCGGCGGATGGATATAAAGCGGAGTTCTTGTGTGTTTTCTTAAGGCCTCTATCGATCAAGTGGACGCCGGATGCAAAATAGTTAACTAAGCTGAACTAGTCTGCGCCCGGTTTTTGTAGCTGGTGTTGGCTTAACCATTTCCTGTCATCAATGCAGTGTTGGTACCTAGCTACAAATACACATAGTCATTTCGATGGTTCACTAATGTTTGACCAAAAAACGATTGACTAATGATCATTTGACAAACAACGTTTCAACAAATATTCATTAGGCAAACATGACATTTGACAAAAGTATCATATTATTACAAAAACTCACTTAGCAAATGATTAATTTACAAACACTACACTTGGTAAATGTGTTAAATAATAAAAAGTCAATTGACCTTTTTCCATTTCACCAAATAATACGTTTCGCAAATTGACAATTAGTCAAAATATCATTTAAGAAAATGTTATTTCATATAAAGTACTTCTTTTTCAAATATTATGATTTAGTCTGTAATCTGCAGTTGGGTAATTTATTCCGCTACTATCTTAGAATCTATCCACTATGCTCTACAATCTGTATCTACTATAAAGCAAATTGTACATTTTCCTCAAGTTTGCTCTACGAGTTTTACGGATAGAGCAAATTCTGGCGCATCGCCGACCGCTACCGCGGCACGCTCGCTTCGCTCGCTCGGCTAGCGCGCTGTTGTGGTCGCAGTTCTAACATAACCTATATAACCCATTAATGAACCTATCCACTATGCTCTACGATCTAAAATAGTAAAAATAGTAGAGCAAATTGGAGAAAAAAAGTTAGATTTGCTCTAAAAAAAAACAAAAAAAAACAAACGAAACACTTGTCAAATAATACATTGTACCAAACGTTTTTAGACCAAGAGTAGTTTTGTCTGACAACTCAGTTGCTAAATGATCATTTTGTCAAATGATTATTTATAAAATGTAAATTTAACTTCTGATCATTTGGAGAAGTGAGTCATTTTTAAAATGACTTGTTGTAAAATAATCAATTGGAAACATTTTTTGTAAAACGTTGTTTGTCAAGTGTAATTTTGCGAAATGACTTTTGGTCAAACGATAGGACACCCATTTCGATACTTATTATGTGCCACCTCATTACGTATTGTTTGCTTTTTAGGGTTCCGTAGTCAACTAGGAACCCTTATATAGTTTCGCCATGTCCGTCTGTCCGGCCGTCCGCGGCTTAGCTCCGTGATCATTAGTACTAGAAAGCTGAAATTTGGTATGAGTATGTGTAGTGTATGTATCACGCCGACAAAACGATTTTCGGGTACCACTCGTACACCTAAAGTGGAGGTATTTTTTTAGTGTGTCGGGTGTCGTTGAATAGGTCTTTTAAAAATAATAGGGGTCTTCAACCATATTTTTTTTATAAAGTCAGCAGTTTTGTAAATATTCGCTCCGGAAATGCAAAAAATAGCCCCCCCCCTCTAACTTTTCAACCACCGGTCAAAAAATTGTGGGTTAATTCATGACAATAAGGCCTCATAATTACTTTCAATGAAAACGATACTGGATAAAATCGGTCGAACCGTTTTTGAGCAAAATTTCATAATTTTCTTTAAAAAGACGTAAGTGCCGTGCGGTGTCCTTATACTTCGAACGTTACACATATTACTTAAGTGCCATAAATTAAGTGCATTATACCATTCCGCTCAATCTGGCGTGTATAATCGATAACTTCCAGAAGGTAATAAGTAATTACAGTTACTTTTGCGGTTACGACCTTTTTATGGAGCTTGAAATCTTTCTCGTAATTTAAATTGTGAAGGATGGGTAACTATTACGGAACCCTACACTGAGCGTGGCCCGACATGCTTTTGGCCGGATTTTTTCTTGCGCTCCGGTCGAAGGGCCGTGGTGGGTAATGCAAAGCAATGCGTTTGAGTCCCAGTATTAAAGTATAGACAGGTGAGGTGAACACTAATTAACTTATATTTGTGCGTACCTAATAATAATTATAAACATATTTATATGTAGATATCAATAGAAAACAAATCTGATGTTAATTTACCCAATGTGGTAGTAAAAAATTTTATTATTCGTATGGCATGTAATTTCAGATAACAAAAGAAACAATTCATTTAACTATTAAATTACAAATCCAATTTCAGTGACATCGGCCATTTTCTAGCCTTTTCTTTCGATTAGTAAAAAAACTTAACTTATGTTGCAGTGTTATCGAAATAAAACCCAAATTCAAGTTTTGTAGAAACAGGGATTTGTTTAACCAATAACAAAGTAAACCCAATCGACAACCGAAACCTACTTAATGAAGACCGTCACTGTTTTACTAATGTTCTTGATTTTTGTTCCCGCAATGGCGCGTAATGCTTTCCTTAAATTCGGTTCGATTCGGGTAGAGGTCCGGCGTAGCGACGTCGATTCGTCAAGCCGACCCAAACGCCAAACCTGGCCGAGGTTGGTCGAAGCCTTGGCAAGGGGTAAGTGAACGCAGTCCTATTACTTGTACTACGTGCCGCTGCCGCTGGACGTAATCTCGAGAGTACCCATCCACTCCACCGTCGTAGTAAATCGGCCGTAGATAAGTGCTGTCTGTAGGCGACGAATTTTCTTATGGCTTGTTTTTCCAGTTCAATTCGACAGAATTTCGGGATAGGAAATATATCTAAGGAAATATAAAAAAATAATACAAGTATATCTGAATCTGACTAATATACTTATTATAAATGTGAAAGATTGTTGAGATGTTTGGACATATCGATATTTTGTTAAATTGTATTTACTATATAAGATAATTTTGGCGTCCTATATCTATAATCAAAGTAACATAATAGGTTTGCTAAGTGCTCAGACGCGGTAAAGATAACACTTTTTAAAGCGTATTGTACATCTAAATATGTACGCGAGCAGTTTATGGGTAAAGTATACCCAAAAATCGTACAATGCTCTGCGGGTCCAAATGAATAATGGGTTCAGGGCGTTGATGGGGTTGCCTCGCTACTGCAGCGCCTCGACTATGTTCGCAGAAGCTCGCACGGATGATTTCCATGCCATTCGGCGGAAAAAAGTAGCATCACTTTTGGGAAGAGTGCGAGGCATCTCCAACAGCATCCTAAAAAAAAATGATAAGCAACAAATTTGATTGCCCTATAATTAGAAGTTTATATGGACTTGTCAAGTCAAATTTAGAGTATAAGTTTTAAGTCTCCTTACCCGATAAGAACCTACTAACATTAGAAAATAAGTTAATTATTGTATACTAACAAATATGGGTCAAGGTTACCCGAAATAAATAAATTGAATTGAATTGAATTGAATAATAACATGTAGGGGTAGAGTTCTATATTAAGTTGAATTTTATTTCGATTTACACATGATCGTACCTCTACTTACGTTTATTATTTCAGTCTAGTGCATTTCCAAGAGCAGGCACGGGTGGGCGAATAATGGAACAGTGAATGAACTATGTGTGCAGAATAGGAATAATTTGTAAATATATATGTTGACTAAACCAAGGTTACCATAGAATTAACTTAGTTTTAAGTTTGTTATTCGTAACTGTAATCAAGGAACCAGCGTTCGAGCGGGTTTCAGAATGACAAAAGTGGGCACATAAAACATATTAACATTAACTATAAATTCGCCGCAACTAGGCTTCATAGTGAGTCACGAAGAGCGTTGAACCTGCGCGTCCGCTGCGCCATCGTGCGGCTGTGCTGTGCTAGTGAAAAAACCTATGTATACCTTTACTTTACCACCGCACGTAAGTCTGTTTTGATTAACACGGCACTGCAATATGGGCTTACTCGCCGCAGATCTCCAAGGCTTCCGTCGCAAGCATTAAACGCTATCAAACATAGCTAGGTAATGTACAGCGTTTTCAAACAATAAGTTCCTAAGAGTAGTTAGGCGTCTACTGAACCAAATTCCAACCAACTTGCCTGTCACCACCTGTCACAAGTTACTTTTGAACAATTTTGTCCTATTGCGCTACCTACAAGAAAAACACAAATCCGTTTGGTGCCACCATATACTGATATAAAATTGGCCAGTGGTTGTTTTCACTTTCGTAATCATATCTATTTGTAGTGGCAACGAATTACCTACATAGGTATGTATTCTGCATCTTTATCCAAACAAAGAGTACCTATTCAACACTTTTAGCGTTCTAGTTCTACCCTCAATCGGAATTGGAAACGACGACGCGACGCGACGGCCATAATTATATCGTACTACCTATTCGTTTCTAGCTCGCTAGTCTTTTTAATTAAGGAAAGAATTTTGAACTTCTTTTCTTAGTTAAATGGTTGTCTCATTTTCACCGGGATCTGGGCGATTCGTTAAACACTTAGCGTATGGCTATACGCTGAGTACCCGGATTAAAATATACGCCTTAAATCGTCAATTAAAAATACATAAATAATCAAAGTATAACACTATTTTTCCATCTACCGTTTATTATATGAATAATCTTCTGTAATTAGGGAATTAGAAGTTCACTTGTGTACCTATCTAAAGCCGTGAAGCGTATCTATCAGCCGCCTTTTCTCGTACGTTAACAAATAAACGATAAAAAAAAATGGTTGCCTGTAAAGTCGGTTTTACGGGCGAAGGAAGATTTTACGTGACAACGTCTTTTTCTCGGTAGAATATTTATTTGTATCATATCCATTCACAATTTCCCTAACAACATTTTAAGTGTTACTTTCTGAACGCACCCATCACATGTGTCATTAATGTCATTATAGTGTCATTATTTTACATGTTTTAAATCTAAATATGCGATAATCAGACTATTATGCATGTATGTTGTCGATTCCAAACCCTTATTTAGTCTAGATCTACATGTAATTATTCTAAAAGTACCGAACCGACGGAACAAACATCATAAATATGTTTGACAGGTAAGTACGAACAGTTTGTATTTGTATGGGAATATAAAATTATCTTTTTTATTATTTTCCACTAATTTATTCAATATTTTCTCACCGTTTAAACCTTCCCTTGACTTCCACGAATATTTCAATACTAAAATTTGCCAAATCGGTTCAGCCGTTCTCGAGTTTTAGCGGGACAACCGGCCCTCATCAGACATGAGCGGGCGTTACACTTTTTCATGAGTGACTCCCAGCGCAACCTAATTTAAGACGTTGTCACGTCAAAAATACATAAGTTTTTGAGGAATATTGCCGACCTATAAACAAGTTTTATCCTGAACTAGATCTTTTGGCTAACCTTATAAAACAGAATCGTTTTAATGAATCAATACTACTTATGTACAAACATATGGAAAAGGTAGACAAAAACTAAAACAAACAATCCATCGACCAATGATCACTCTAAGGAAGAGTGTCCGACTAAGAAAAATAATGTTTTATTTTTTGTTTTCATTAAATTTAAAATCTGTAGAACACGAGGGTGAACATTTTCATAATTCGAACTTCATATCAAACTCGACACGAGCACGGTATACAAACAAATGTCTAATTTCGGGGTAGCCCTTCTGAACTATTGATTTTAGGGGTAACTTTTACGATCTCTTCTTTGTAAGTAATAGGGAACTCTAAAAATGTAAAGCATTTTGCACTCAAGTATTCAGTTTAAAATAGTTCCACCGATGTGACAATTTATACTTTATTTATTCATATAATTCTTTTACATGGCCTTAAGGAGAGCTGAATATATATTAAGGACAAAGCTGAATAAAAAATAACACTCAATAATGTATTTTTCTCAAAAATGCCATGTAATGTTGCCATACCATCGCTAGAAAGACTACACTGCCCTCTCATGGTAAAACCTCGTGATCCGGGTTACGTTATTGTGTCGTAACCATTGACGTATATACCTCAATGGTCGTAACTGAGCTTAGTTAATTAGTAGGTATATACCTACTAGCGGCATCTGCCACGTAGACCATCAATTATATACTTTTTTATATTATGTTTACTAAGTTAGAAACAACGTACCTAGAACCTTTGAAATATTTCAATATTTTTTAGTAGCAATATGAAAAACAAAAGACAGCAACTACAAAAACCGTCTTTCTCCAAATAGCTGTTTTGAGGTTACGGTCTTTTGTCATGAGGCGGCAGTACAGTAAGTGCAAAATACCGAAGACTTTTTAGAAGTGTCCAGTAAACAGCGAGATTTTAAAACTGGAATATTTTTTTATCCAGTAAATAAGTATGTAATTCCTATTACGTATTAAGGTATTTAAATTTCGAAACACGATTTACATCGTCACCAACCTATAAAAAAACCGGCCAAGAGCATGTCGGGCCACGCTCAGTATATGGCAAAAACGGAACCCTTGTCTGTCTGTCCGTCTGTCCGTCTGTCTGTCCGTCTGTCCGCCCGTATGTCACAGCCATTTTTTTCCGAAACTATAAGAGCCATACTGTTGAAATACGGTAGGTAGATGTATTCTGTGAACCGCATTAGGGTATTTCTACCATTTCGTGTAAATCGGCAGATATGAGGAGAAATTTTTATTTTTTATTTTTTTCTATGCCAATGGGAAGAAATAGGAAAAAGAATAACTGTAATATAATCTATTTAGAATTAAACCCAAAATTTACCGAGATATAAGTAATTTTGTTTTTTCAAATGGAATGGTAATGAACTACGGAATACGGTAATGATATAAAGTGGTATGGTAATGAAAATGTGGTGCTGGTAATGAAGGATTAAGCAAAAAGCCGATATTAGATATTTTTTTATTTCTGCCTATCCTTAGTAATTACTCTATGAAAGAGTGATTACGATATATTCACAAAAAAGGCAAAAAAAACAGTCATAAAAAGTAGTGCAGCAGCGCACATGTTTTTGATCTATCATACTTTACTAACAAAAATATAACTCTTCACGTAATATAAAAATCTTTTAAATTCTGATAGATATTGTATATTATACACATTAACATTTCAGAACAAAGTATTAGTTAAGTGTATGTTTTATACTCAAAACTAATTCGTAAACATTTAGTAGTTTTATGAATAGAAATCCACATCTAATTCTACAAACGCCTAAATAACCTAACAGTACAGAATTTCGAAATGAGTTAAATTTACAACGTACTGTGTAGTACAAGTACAATTTAACCTAATAATGTTACTTTTTGCTTTCAATTTTACCTACTTCAAACCATATCAGTCTCATAAGTCTTTAGAATAAGTTTTTTATTATTCTTATTTTTATGTCAAACTGTATACCCATAAATAGTATCTCACAAATTGCTGCGCTCTACTTCAGGATACATGATGTGATCTCAAATTTGTAACTTTACCACCTGTTTTGTAAAACCATTATTTGCAATAAAGTATTGAGTATATATTTAACCATTTAACGTCTAATCATCAGTTGAAATTCACTTCTTAGAATACTTTACTTATTATATTGTGTAACCCGAATTAATATTACAATAACAAAGTTTTAGTTGTGAATTTGACTCAAACGAATTGGTTAATATTTAACAGTCTTGACAATAGAACGCAACATAGAGAATGTGTACCACAATAAAACATTTCAATTAGACTTCAAACAACGTGCTGTAGGAACTTCTTCATAATTATAATGATTTAGGATAATATATATCAAAACTTAAAAAATGTTAAATTCATCGTCAGATGAAGAACTGTCGAAAAATTTGCTCACTTTTTTAGAAGTGTTTAGACGTGTTTAGAAGTTTAGAAGTACTTTCTTGTTTATAATTTGCTCTAACTTTCGTTCCTTTATCATTTTCCTCTGAAGAACCATTACTAATTGTGGACTTCAGTATTTTACAGCCCTTTCCAGTTTTAACAATACTTTTCTTTATTTTCTCTTGTGTCGGTTTCTTAACTCGCATACAAGAGAGGACGAGATCAACATCTGCATCCAGAACACCTTACGCTGCAGCGCGGCACTTCATAGGGTGTTGGTGTCCAAGCTCCTCAGCAGATCTACAAAACTACGGATATACAAAACCGTCATCAGACCCATATTAATGTATGGCTGTGAGGCTTGGACGCTGACCCTTAGGGAGGAGAAAAGTTTGTTAGTTGCAGAAAGAAAGGTGTTCAGAAAGATTCTGGGACCTATTCAAAGAGAGGATGGAAGCTGGAGGATCCGCAAAAACACGGAGATCGCCAAACTAGTGGCCGAACCTAAGATCATTGGCGAAACCAAGGCACAGCGTCTTCGCTGGATTGGCCACGTCGAGAGAATGGGAGACGATCGAAATGTCAAGAGAGCATACTTAGGCCGACCAATTGGATGACGTCCTATTGGTCGCCCCAAGTATCGCTGGAGAAACATGGTGGAGGCGGATCTGCGTGAGCTAGGAGTTAGCGACAGCTGGCACGAAGTGGCGCAGGCCAGGGTTGGAGGCCAAAACTCATTTTGGGTTGCTGCGCCAAAGTAGTTAGTTTAGTTTCTTTATTTTACTTTTCGTATATGACGTTCGGTATTGATCACTTTTATTTTCTTTCTTAGAGTCAACAACAGTTCTTTTTCGGGTGACTGGAATCTGTTTTAATAAAAGATTCGTTAGTCCAATGTCGTTTTATATTCGAAAGCAAAGTGATAGTTTTGCTTTGAGTAGCTCCACTCGCCTTGACATGAGCAGCTCTGATATTATGTTGCAACTGTTGTGCTTGTTCTAAAGTGGTTAAGTTTTCTATAATTGGGGAAGGACAGGTTGACTCGTTTTCCACTTCTTTAAAAAAACTTTCGGTGGTACATTGATGCATAAAGTCTTCAAGTTCCACAAAAGCATTGTCAGATGCAGGGATAATATCAATGAACCCTATAACGAAGATAAATAAAAAATCGCAAATATATATATATATATCGTTCTGCATACATATACCCACTGAAAACGTATTGTCACGTAAAAGAGGAACGGATAGAAGATAGGATTTTCACAATTTTAATACTTAAATTCATTACCAGTATTTTATATTCATTACCATTCGCCTAAAAGTGACTGGTAAATTATGGTAATGAAGAGGATGGTAATGAACTTTCTTTACCTTTTGCAGATTTACTCGTTATAAACAACTGCAATCGTAGGTATACTCATACACTAAGTTTTCGAACTTAATGTTGCTTATTTAAGTATCAACAGTACAATAAAACACTAAAGCATTAATATCAAAACAGCACGAATGGCAATGAAAAAAAATCGTACCAATTCCAAAATCTCGCCACGAATTATTTTTTTACAAAATTATGGCACGCGTCCACTCTCTTCACTATTCACTAAGTCGACTGCGGTGGGATCGTGAGTGGAAGGGACAAAGCATAAAATACTACTTTGTACATTTACAGGCCGATGTTGCCATTGCAAATTTAATTGATGGTAATGAAGTTTTTTGATGGACAAAAATATTTTGCTATACAATCAACGTAAATAAGAATTATACGACTGTTAGACTCTCAAAGTTATATCCCTTATTACATAGTTCAACCATATCAGAGATTAAATTTAATGTGATACATGTAATAGATTAGTTATTCGCTGTCAAATCTATACATTTGTGTTCTGAACGGTGATGGTAATGAATTTTTCGCAAGTAATTTTTTTTTATATTTATTTACATTGCAATAGTATAATATATTTTAGATGCAAAGTATACATATGTACCTGACACAATACATAAAAAATATTTGAAGTTAATTTGACACTTAATACATGTTTTTTTTTCTACGAACATGTGATTTGCACGAAATGGTAGAAATACCCATTAAGATTTTGATGCAAAAATAAAAAAAAAAATAAAAAGTGTGTGTGTCAGCTCCGACGCACGACTGGAGTTTACTCTTCAGGCCAGGCGCGCACCACGATTTTTTTTTAGTCGCGCGATAATTTTGTCGCATAAATAAGCGTACTTCTGGGTTTATGAAAATCGTGGTGCGCGCACTCTCATATAAACCCATATCTTGCATTTATGCGACAAAATTATCGCGCGACTAAAATCGTGGTGCGCGCCTGGCCTTAAGACCGATTATAAAATATATACTCAATACTCAATACGTTTATTGCACATAATGATTAGTAAATAGTTTAAGTATCACATTATGTACCCTGTTGGGTGCTGCAAACAAGAACGAGAAGGTAGGCACTTACATAATATTAATATACGAGTATAATATACAGCAAAATTACAATATTTTACAAGGAAAATTTACTTCCGATTCATTTTTAACAAATTGGAGAGATCATGAGTAGTAACTAAATAAGGAAGCGTGATGTAAAGCGCCCTCGAGCGGCTAGTTTAGTTACTACAGTCTGCAGTGCTACGGAAAAAAAACCGTATCTTACTATGAAATCCATACAAAGATACGACCTTTCTACCGTAGTATCGCAATGCTTTTTTTTTTTATCTATTAATTAAGGAACTTTGATCATTTTTATGAACATGCCAGCTCCAGCAGGCCTAATACACAACATCATTCATCTAAAAGACATAGATAAATAAAAACATACCTAAACCGTATAAACTTTAAAATAACATGTACACGAAAACAACTAAATTTGTATACACTATTTACATAAAAAAAACTGTATACAAATTTAGCCGATTCCGATAAGGGTTCCGCCAATATTGAATTGAACATTACATTCAAGAAAGATCTGGTCTTAGACCTAGCCATTTACATTAGACAAAAACAAACGTACAAAATCACCTTCCTTAAAAAAAATCCTTAAATAAATCCAAAATCTCCTTAACAACAACTCCAAACAGCGTTTTGAACTTCTCCTCCCAACTTTCGGTAGAAAACAAAATATCCTTCGTCTTCTCAACCAGCCTTTCAAAAGTAATACGTCTCTTCTTCTTGTCCTTATTTTGTCTTTGATCTTCCATATCAGCCCGCTCAATAGTAGGCTGATTGACCAATAGACACTCGGACTTCTTCACATCTGTTACTTTTTTCGACTTCCGCGGCTTACGAACCTCTTGTTGTGGCTTGCTCTCTAATCTGTACTGACTTACTGATCGCTGGCCCTCAGCCTGACGGACGGAATCTTCAGACTCTTTAGATTGTAACGGCTTCGACAAAACAGCATCTCTATATGACTTTCCAAAACTTAAGTCATTCTCAAAAACAGATGGCGCATCCTGACTACAAACATCCGTATCCCTTTTTTCCTTATTTTGCATATACAACCAAAAAGCCCGTTTATATATACATCCCTCAGCAGACATAATCCTGCGAATTTCTTACTCCTTCACAAAAACCGGGCACGACTTATCTAAGGCCATATGGCTGCCTTTACAATTAATGCATCTTAAAATAGTCGTTTCGCAATTGGCATGCTCCCCGCCGCATTTCGGACAAGTTACTTTAGTAGTAGGACAAAACCTGCTCAGATGACCGAACTTCCAACATCTTGAACATTGGGTAACCGGGAAAGTGTACTGATTTACCTTAAATCGGCAACCGTAGGCATAAACATATGGCGGTAAAGAAGTTCCCTTAAAACACAGACGAATAGCTTCAGCCTTAACCCAACGCCCATCATGATCCAAACGGTTCAGTCTACATATTGACAAAATGTCTTCAGACCCTTCAATATTCTTTAAAAATTCGTCTTCCTCAACCTCCAACTCAACCTGCCTTATAATTCCATAAGTGCAGCATGCCATATTAGACCAATAAGAACGTCTCGTCTCATTGTTAAACTGCTGGGTTGGGGTATAGCAAAAGGGGCCCTATTTTTAGGACTTAGAAAATTTACGACCAAAAATTTTTTTTTGGATGTTTGGGCTTAAATTAGATTGAATCTTGTATATTACGCTAAAATAAGCATATTTTATTCTTTAAACTTTTTCTCTCAGATCGATATTTACCGAAATATTGGGGTTCAAAGGGGCGCGGGACTTAAAAAAATTTTTGATTGTGGTATGGTATGTCATTATAACACTTATTTTTTATGATGCTATCGTATAGATGACGCTAAAATAAGCATGTTTTGTATGGGCAACTTTTCTCTAAACTTAATAATTACCGAGATATTGAGGTTTTAAGGTAAAACTGCTTGCTGAAAATGGGCCTTGCCAAATACTGACTTGCACACTAATTATCCTCGCACTGCACACTAAGATCCGACTCGGCCGGGTTAGGTTAGGTTAGTTTTTTTTTTTTATATCCCGTAAAACAGTTTTGCAAATACATATTCGAACGACCTTAAAATCTCATTTAAGCCTGAAAATTCGAAAAATTTAAAGTTTTTTTTTTAACCCCTTTATCTCGGTAAATATTACTCTGAGTGAAAAAGTTTAAAGAACAAAATATGTTTTTTTTAGCGTAATCTACAAGATTCAATCTAATTTAAGCCCAAAAACAGCAAAAAAAAAAACAATTCAAAAATTTTCTAAGTCCTAAAATAGGGCCCCTTTTGCTATACTCCGACCTAAACTTGACGGATAAAATTCCTTTTATACCCTTAAATTGCAGCAACTTTGCCAAACCAATCTGTTTCGGTAAATCTTCTTTTGACACTATATAAACTTCAAATAGCTTGTCAGGCACACCGTCCAGCTCCAGCTGCGTTTTGGCGGTTGCTAAAACCCGCAAGCGTTTAGGTTTCCTGCCTATTGTGATAAAACTATCACTACAACCACAGATTTCGTCGCTCAGACCACAAGCACTCATCACCGCTATATGCCGCACATCCGACATGGACTCAGCGTCCGATACAATATCCGATTGACTCGGCCCTGCCTTATTATCAAACTCCACTTCAGATAGCCACGACGGAGCTGCCCGCTGCCCACATTCTAAAAGTGACGTATCACTCACGACACCTCGACTTGACTCACTCATCGCAAAAACAGCGAAAAGGACTCTAAAACTGAATTAACTTATAAATAAAATGAAATTTGATAAAATTTTCAACCATCGCCTTTGACAACCAAACGTCAATCCTCGCAATACTTATATTTTTGGAACGTATCTGCCGTGCTAATTTAAAAAGTCGTATCTCAGTATACGATCGGGGTAAAAATACGACTTCTTAATTTAGCAGGTTATGCGTTAAGCGTTATAGACTAAGCTCCCGATATAAAATGACTAAATGACCTTCACAGAGATGTTTATTTGATGAATGTATTTTATATTTAGTTTAAAATGTCAATAAATATATTGCAAATGGGTTGCCTAACAAATTTTAGTCCAGGGTATGTTTAGTTTAAAATTAAAAAAAAAATTTTTTTACATTTCACCGATTCGATTATTAGATAAATTCATAATTAAATAATCTTTAATTTTATTTAATTTCAATTCATCAATCAGACCTTTGCAAAATGCTAGTAGGTATAGATTTACCTGTTTATACCTGGCTACCCAATAGTTGTGACGGGAAAAGAATAGGCAACCTAACGTTTGCATATTCTAATATGGGCTTCATACTTTCGATTGGTATAGAATTTATCTAATATTAATCAAACCGGTGAAATGTTTAAAACAATTTTTTTTAATTATTAATTAAACATACCCTGGACTAAAATTTGTTAGGCAACCCATATGCAATATAATTATTGACATATTAAATTAAATATAAAATACATTTCATCAAATAAACATCTCGGTGAAGGTTATTTTATATCGGGATCTTAGTCTATAACGCGTAACGCATAACCTGCTAAATTACGAAGTCGTATTTTTACCCCGATCGTATACTGAGATACGACTTTTTAAATTAGCACGGCAGATACGTTCGATTTTACACCCCATATTTTTCATACCCCGGGCTTATATATGAAAATCGATTCTTAAGGAGTAAACTCCAATAAATATTGGGGGCTCCCCATACTTAGAACTGAAACGAAAATTGTTTTGAACGAGATCTAGTAGGTAAGTAGTTTTTTTTAATACCTAACTTTGCACCTAATTTATATGGGGCGCTATACATACCAGGTGCAAACTTAACTTAACCACTTAGGGATGGAAAGTGTTTGTACGGAACCCTCGGTGCGCGAGTCCGACTCGCACTTGGCCGGTTTTTTTTTTGTGGTGCCTGCGACTACGAATATCGTAATGTGTCCCCGGGAAATACTCGTAATAAAAATATCCATTAGCAAGTGGCCGAACATGAATGTCCACCTTTAATATTTCTTAATTATTTTCTTGTTTAATTTTTGAGAAAAGCACTATACTTGCTTCGACCGTAAGAGCCATACTGGCCTCGTATTATAGCCGGACCTCGCTTACGGCTCGGTCCGTCTAATTCATACTCGGCCAGTATGGCTTACTTACTGGTCTCTGCATGGTCTCTGTCTCTGCGTACCTCCAGCATAACTGTCATACGCGACTATTTCTCGCCACCTTGCGGCGACAGACAAATCTAAAGAAATGCGAAGTCTTAACTGGATTTTATTGAAGATGAATATTTTAACAACTAAGGTAACTAGAGAATACTTAGTTACATAATATGTATATGTAAATTTTAAACTTGCTTATATTTTAAAGTGATTCCTTTTGATCGAACTGACATGAAATTTCATGAAACAAAGCTGACGGTACAGAATGTAACAATAAAAGACGTCTGTCTTAAAGTACTTTTTAACATATACTTAGTAAGATTACTTTAGTTATTTGGTTTCAGGTCGCCCTTAATACTTGGAGTAAATCTTGTTTTCTGAAATATCTACCGCCATGTCTTCTAAATTTACTCTGCTAGGTACGAGAAAATCGTTTTACTTAACCTATATATATTATTCCTCAATTCAAGAAAGGTACAAACGCCGCACTTAATAAAAGCATTATACACTATGAGGTTGACAATTTTTAAATTGTATTAAATATAATATTTACATAGTTTTGTTTTATAAATATTTTGGTATTGACTGCTGTTTATTACTTTTGTTTTATTTCCTCCCAAGTGTGATGAAAAACGTCGTACGTGACTCTGGTGTAACGGAATTCCAAACTCGTGTCATTAAAGCCCTCGCCTTCGGCTTCGGGCTTCTAAGACAGACAGACACTCGTTTGTAATTCCTCGTTTACCACCCTTGTTACATAATGTACTATTTAGGTCTTTGTTGCTGATTTCAATGATATTAATAATTAGAAAATAGATAAGTGCTGCTTAAAAAGGAATAACAATATAATTTTCACTTCTCATGCTCTTAAAATGTTACATTAGTCTCTGCATATCGGGACTAAAGCTACTTATTAATGTCTAGGGATTAAAGTAAAATTGTTTTATTTTACTTTGGAAACCCCTAAACAGCCAATCACGATGTTTGTGAATGGAGGTTTGTAGCCATTTTCAGTGATAGGTATACGAACTTTTTGGTGCGTGGAAATAACCTCAAAATTACATCTGCTCAAAAATATAAAAATAAAACATTATATTTCATGAAACACGATTAATTATTAGGAATGCGAATGTATTTAATAATATTAAAGATGATTTAATTTTATCATGCATGGTCCGTAAGTCCATAATTAGTCTTAAATAAAATAGTTTTTAAGTTTGAATCTGATGGCTAAATATGCAAGCATTTAAAACGTCACTTTAAAAAAAAAAGAAACACGGAACATTTTAATTTTCTATTAGAATTTTGAATGATAATTATTAATTACCATTACTCGTATTAAACTTGAATTGTAATCACCAATTAGACCAATTAATCGTGTCACTATAAATTACGGACAAAATAAGTAATCATCATCTTCCAGTGAAGAACAATTAAAGCTGAAGGCTATGTGTATAGAAGAGTCAATCCAAATAAATACAATATTTATCGAGGGAATATATTGAAGGAATTAAAATATCCTTAAAGCAGAAATCACAACCAACATTTGACCCACGCCCATCAACATCGTGGGATGAGAATGAGCCTAATGAAATAACCATCGGCAGCCTTTTTGAGGAAAGGTCTGCGTCTCTACTATAATCTCCATTCTGTCCAACTTTTACTTCGATTTCGAGTGAAAATATTGAACATACTTCTCAAATACAAACCACGCCGACCCAGCTTAATTTTCAGGGGAAAACTATACATTTAAATGTAAAGAATTGTACAAATTGCCCTTTGAATTTTTCTGAGGTTGGATTAACGACCGTAGGTACTACGTAATTGTAAGAAACTTTGTTATAATAAATATTGTAATGTTATATTGAACGTCGTTTCTTTTCCTCGCATTCAAAGTGAAAAGTAGAGTGTTTAACGCGAGCGAGACTAAACAACCACAATGACACTCGAACTATTAGCCACCCTCGCTTAGCTCGGGTGGCTAAAACATCTCTTGTCATTATGGCTTGTTTTAGTCCCTTGTTGAACAATCTACTATTAATTGAAATTATACGTATCAGCTCCTCACAACCAATACGGTTATTGTTTGGTTATTGTCATTATTTGATCAAATTGGAAGATTTAGCAGATAGATACATTACGTGTTTATTTATATATACGTAATATATTACGAGATTTTGTTAATAGATTGATCAACAAAATAAATACAAAAGAAAATAACAATTACAATTTTAACTCGATATTTTTTAAAGTAGGTACGTTTCGAATATGCATCTATGATAAATTGGTGAAATTAAAAATTATTATTATATTTACAGTAAGTAATGAGTTGAAAAATATTTTTTTATTTGAGGAATAATCTATTGTTTTATATTAAAGACACAATTATTTTAATATTCGGTCGTAAAAAACAATATGTTGCAATTGGGTGTTTATAATGGTATAACGCGTATCCGAACTGTTATGATTCGAGGTCGGATTCGAAAATTGAATTTTAAATTGATATGTTTTTATCCCTCTCTCTTTTATATATATATGAAAGAAACAGATTGTATCGAGATTCGAATGATTCTAATTTTATAATTAACCTGCGGCTGATTAATGACTCTACTCATACTCGAAACAAAATCGCATTTTGTTCACTGCTATCTCGCAGCAGTCACCATGTTTGAGCTGGTGAGGTGAAAAAGTTATTATTATGTGGCAAAATCTGGGCGTCTACTTGTATTTACTTATTATTTTGCAAGATAATACGGTGCGATTTGTATGTTTATATATGTACCTACATTGTACATATTTGTGGGGTATAATCGGTACGTTAAATATATCTTTGTGGTATGTCTCAGCCTCATTTAATTTTGAGTTGTTTAATAATCAATAATATCAATTATATATAATTTAAATAAAATAAGTACTCAAATGTATATCTTAACGTTGTTGTAACTTGTCTATATTACTGGCTGGTACAGTACAATCGGCTACTCTACTTTATAAAAGTGCACTTGTGGCCTAATACTTACTGAATAAATTATTTCAATTAATTTCACATAGCTTTAGTGCGTGCGGTCTGCCATCTCGATTTTAAACGAATTCTGCTTACATTTTATAACCTGAATGACAAATGTCATACGCACGAAGCTATATGAATTAGACTATAGTGTGAGACGCATTTTGGTATGTTCTTTTGGAAAAGTGTTGAAGAATATAATTATTATATACAAACGCCGCACTTAATAAAAGCATTATACACTATGAGGTCGACAATTTTTAAATTGTATTAAATATAATATTTACATAGTTTTGTTTTATAAATATAAAATGAAAAATATTAAAGTAAAGCAATTTCTACACCAAACGCAATGTGCTAACATTATGGCGGAAAAACTACTACGCAAACATGGCCGACTAGGTGTTGACCGGATGTGAGTCACCTGGGAGCTCGGACGCCGAGCAGAGTGGCGGAGATCAATCTTTATCGGTACATTTGAACTTAGGTGCTACGTTTGGTGCATTCAATATTCTACGAAAAAAAAAAAATAATCTACGTAAACGTAAATCTTACTAATGTCACGGTCGCGAGGAATAGCCACGCTCTAAGGTATTATAAGCGTGTAGTGTGTAAGACCTGTTGCGTGAAAAAGTATTTGTTTTGTAGTTTATGTAATTATTATTACACAATGTAGCTGATGTAGTTATTCGTGTTACAGTTAGGTTCAATAATGAGTCGCCCCTCTTCCCACCAGTCCGCTGTTCCCTGGAACAACTAACGATCACACGTGTGACGTGTGGGAACCACCGCTTCCGCGTTACCTCGCGCCTGCGGCGCCTAGGCAACTGGCACGCATTGTATGCAATGCAACTATATACTTATACAGTTACGTATATATTATATTATAATAATTGTTACCCTGTTCACCAACGCCAGCATTAACATTATGAAGATCATCTCAATGCCCTTATCCCGTTTACGAGTATTTAGGGCGGCTCAGCATATTTTTTACTTCCAGCTCAACCTATATTTCCCGCCGTCTAGACGCTTAATCCCTTCCCCTTGTTATAAATTCTTCTTATAATTATACCCATCAACAAACGCCAATAATCACGCCAGTAAAAAATATTACCTATATGTATTTTTCAAAGTCAGTCTGTTGGATCAGGTTCGATTCTGGTAAATATATTTTGGCTGTAGCTTTGGACCAGAAATGACAGGGAGTGGTGTTTTTTGAACCTTGTTATTTTTATAATTTAGTTTTAATTGAGTTACTCGTATACAGTATAGAAAATTGTATCAAAATACCTAATAAGAAAATAGGCGACGCTTCGCTCATCGTTTGAGTATCGCAATACAGCGAGGTAATTTAAAAGCTTTTATTTAACTTGCAGTGTAAGTATGTATGTATGTATGTATGTATCTAAGTATGTTTGTTCGGGTGAAATCTTGCAACTCAATTTTGAAGCTTTTATTTAACTTGCAGTGTAAGTATGTATGTATGTATGTATCTAAGTATGTTTGTTCGGGTGAAATCTTGCAACTCAATTTTGAAGCAGATATCGTCAACCGATTGAGCTAAAATTTTGCATACTTACTTGACTTTGATGACAATACAATAATATGTTACCATCGGGCTGATCTGATGATGGAGCCGGAAGGTGGCCATTGGAACTCTATAATAGAAAAAGCAACCCTACCGAGCTTGGGCTCTTTAGAATCGTCTCAGTGAGCATTTGATGGATATCCAAAGTAAAGTACAGTCGGCTATAAAAGCTTGCCACTAAAATGTCATTTTTGACAGAAACTTATTTAGATATAGTTTAGTTTTAGAAGTACTTTAGTTATTATTTTAAAGACCACATTTAAATTGCCTTTATTGGAAATCAATTAATCATATAAGAAAATTATTTAATATAATATCAGCCAAAACAACACTCAGAATCGAACTCTTAACCAACTCATGAGGCTTAGGTTGGAAATAGAGATACTAAAAATAAGAAAGTAGTAGAGTTCACATATACCTAGTTACTAAAATTAACGATTATTACTAAACCTAACGTTTGTAATAAAATTCGAAGGTATGTATCATTAAACACAGATCATAATAACAGCTAATGGCGTTAGGCTGCCTACAGAAAAGGTGCGTCAAAAATCCGCGATCTGGCTGCATCTTTGTGAAGCCCAATAAAACGAGCAATTCAATTTCGACGGCAAAAAGCGGAAACGCTGTAAACGCCAATGAATCCCCTTGTCGTTTACAGCGTTTTCGCTTTTGCTGTCGATTCTGAGGAATGTGATTGCTCTATTTAACTCATCTTCGTTCCCCTTCTGAGGACAGGCTGTTTAGGTTTTTTAACTATTAAGGTGTGGAAAAATGAAATTAAAAAAAATTAAATAACAAATAACGCAAATGATTAGATTTCGATAAGATCTAAATTCTTCTTAGTGTTTTCTTCTTAGTTCTACTTCGGGTAAAAGAAATTCTTCACCTCCGAAAAAATATTATTAAGTATTACTTTACTGAATTATTCAACTTCCAAAGTCCTATTTACGCGTAGGACTACCTATAAAATCTCCAAACATCATCTAAATCTATCAAGCACGTGGGCGCCGGGCGCCGGTCGTCCCGACGCATCGGTAATATTCATCAGGTTTATTTTCCTTATCACTGTCACAATAAACATCGGCATAAAGTGAGTGAGTGGTTGTCGGCTCGCTTGCTCTCGTTCATCGACCTCTAGTGGCCTTGCCCTTCGCGGCCTCGCGGAATAAAGCCATTCTTCATACCGGCCCACCCGGCCGCCGACAGATGCGACCATCTACAACAGATTTACTGCCAGTGTAAGCCTCTGTAACTTGGCAGAGTTCGAACCACACTACATAGTCATGAAATGGTACTAAACTGTGCCGTAACTGACGATTTATTTAACGTAATGTAAAACTGAACTACATTTGTACACTTGTGTAGGTGGGATGGGTAATAGCCACACTTTATAGGATTACTTTGTCCGTCTGTCGGAACTTTTTTTTCAGGAACGCGTAAAGGTATTAAGCTGAGCTGAAACTAATATCAAATACCTAATAGGTACTCGCGTCTGCTAACCCCTCGGAGTAGCATTTAGCTCGGAGTAGCTTTGCATAGTTTGGACGGAACCCTCGATGCGCGAGTACATAACCATTTTTAGGGTTCCTTACCTGATAAGGGAAAACGGAACCCCTATAGGATCAATTTGTTGTTGGGCCGTCTGTTTGTCTGTCAAAACCCTTTATCTCATGAATGCGTACAGGTATCCAGTTGAAATTAAAACCTCAGGTCTATACTATAGTCCCTTGAAGCTGTGAAAAAAATTAAACTTCTAAGTTATGTAAATAGAAAACTCAGTCGTTTATGCCGCAAACAACGTATGTTTCGACACTCTAAGGGAATCCAAATTTATAAGGTATTTTCCGTTGACTAAGAACAATGCAATTTGGCAAGTAGGTAAGAAAAAAAAATGCTACAAGTACAGGGAAAAATCTGAAAACTATGTGTAATCAACATAAAAAATAAAGTACGTAAAACAGTTTTCCATTGCTAAAGTTAGGTTTGTCGCTCAGTACAGTGTGTCTTTTGGTGAGAGCAATATGCAGTGCTTTCATAGTTCGTACGGAACCCTCGGTGCGCGAGTCCGACTCGCACTTGACTGGTCTTTTTTTCAGGTTATATAGCTGCGAATGCTGAATCGCCTGCATTTGATGCTATTGGTACTTGAATGTCTATTTTCTATGTTACGGTATAATCATTGTACAGATACAGATACATTTACAAGATCCCCTCTGATTGCAGAACATTAGATTTAATCAACGCATGATATTTCAATGGATTTTGCTCGCATTTTACGATCCCTTTGTTATTATGAACAATTAAATTGACATTCGTTTTTATAATCTATGGTAATTCAGTTAGTCAATGTACCCACTTAACCGCGGGCGCATAGACGACTACAAGTAACTCGTACACTCTATCCCTGGTAGGTAAACGTGACAGGTTTAAAATTACAGTGTTATGTCAACTCGATGTTTTCTTGATATTACTGCCAATGACAGCTGGCAAGCTAGAGAAATGATTGAAAATTCTCTTCCAAGAAGCGTGAAATGAGAGGAGGGTGGGTCAGGCGGCGCGCGGCGCCGATGGGTCGGGGCACGGGGCACGGGGCAGCCCGCAGCAGCATTCCTTTCGACCGCAGCCCTGTGTTTAGAGCGCTGCACCGCACCGGCTCTGCGAGCTCCCGACTGCCGAGCTCGAGACTAGCTTCCATTATCCGCATGTACAAACATTGTTAGTAATTTAAAACATTTTATTTTCAATTTAATTATCTTCGTAATTTTCATTTTCGTAGCGAGGGTAGTTGGTTATGCCTCGTTATTTTTAAAAGAGAGAATATCTAAATCATTGAATGTAAATAACACCGGGTATCAAACAATAAGAAAATAAGAAAAACAGGTATTTTTGAAACTCACTCAAGAGTCAAGACATATAAAAATATACCAGTATAACATTTTTTCGTTCTAAAATGTTCAACGTTTGTGTTAGTTTTATCTCTCTTTCATATCTGGCACTTTCTCGGGAGTCAACTGAATGTCGACTGGAAATAAAGTATGCAGTAGTAAGTTCGCATTAGTATTTATACCATCTACTTGATGCCTTTTGCCGGTTACTATTACAGTCAGCACTAAAAGTTGCTGACAATTTTAGTACGCAATTTGACCAGTACTAAATATGTCAGCTACTTTTTATGCTGACCGTGCTACAATGCATTTACGCAAAGCCATAAGCAATGTACTATCCGCTCCGACGTAATCAAATGACGACTAATTACAATGAATGAACGTCGCAGCACAGTCACAGGAAACGGGGCACAAGTTGGACACACGCTATTACAATTAAAGTGGCCGACCACTCGGACAAGACACCGATCGCCACTGTAATTATCGTCACGCAACTCTGAACGCCGCTCCGACGCTTCAAGATTCGTCCCCCACGAATCACGTTATGCCGACGTACCCTCTGTAATGATATTTTCTGTCACAATAATAACGTTAGCCATTGTTTGCTAGAACAGACCGTCACATGCAAAGTTATTATATATATTTTTTACTATATTGTCATACAATTTCTATGCATGAATAAAAATGAACGCGTCATACATTTTGCTAAATATGCGCAGTGCACGTAACTGTTGACAAAAATTGGGAATAGTTAACAAAATGCACGTAACTGTTGACGAAAATTGGGAATAGTTAACAAAGTGCACGCAACTGTTGACAAAAATTGGGAATAGTTAACAAAGTGCACGTAACTGTTGAAAAAAATGGGAATAGTTAACAAGGTGCACGTAACTGTAGACGAAAATTGGGAATAGTTGAGAAAGTGCATGTAACTGTTGACAAAAATTGGGAATAGTTAACCAAGTGCACGTAACTTGACTTAAATTGGGAATAGTTAACAAAGTGCACGTAACTGTTGACAAAAATTGGGAGTACTAGTTAACCAAGTGCACGTAACTGTTGACAAAAATAGGGAATAGTTAACAATAGGGAAATAGCACAGGGCGCCGGAGTCTAAGCCTTAGACTCTATTTTCCACCCCGCAACCGTAACTTGAGAGGCTTAGACACATTTACAAAATACGCTTTCCTATTTCTTTCCTAAACGTCAAAATGTTGGGACACGGGGGACTTAACACAATGGTGCTGTTGGCCACTCCATTATGCGTTAATATTACTGCATCTCAATTTTCTCGGAGCCATTTCTTTGTTTTACTCAGGTCTTGTAGAAAATATTTGTTTAAAGTTACCCAACGTGTCCCATTTGACTTGAATAACGTAATTTTTTTTTTAATTAAATATTAACCAATTTTATGTTTTTAAAAGTGTACGGCATCGGCAGCGACATAAAATCTGTAAAAGTGTTTTTGGCATGGCACCAATATTGTATATGTTACCTAAATTAATTAGAGAATCCGAAATGCCTAAATTTAGAGAATATTTATTGGACTTTTTGATACAAAATGCATTTTACTTAGTGAAAGAATATCTTGACTATATGCCCTCTTTATAATTTTTTTTGTAATCTATATCTATATATATAAAAGAAGAAGTCCTGACTGACTCATCAACGCACAGCCGAAACTTCTAATGTTAGAGAGTTGATTTTTGCACAGTAGGTTACTTTTATAACGTGGGCTAGAGAAAAGAAGCGATTTTGAAAAATTCAATCCCTAAGGGTGTTAAAAAGGGGTGCAAAGTTTGTATGGGGGAAACTTTTTTTTTTTAGCTAGAGACTTGAAACTTTGTAAAAAGATTACTTATTAAAAAACACAAAAAGTGATTTCATCGTTTTTAAAAATTTCACCCCTAAAGGGGTTAAATAGGGGTGCAATGTTTATATGGGAGAAACTTTATTTTTCGAACTAGAAACTTGAAACTTTGTAGAAAGCTTACTTAATCCAATACAAAAAAAATATTTCAGCGTTTTGGAAAATTTCACCTTTAAGGGGGTTAAAAAGGGGTGCAAAGTTTGTGTGGGGGGAACTTTTTTTTTGAGCTAGAGACCTAAAACTTTGTAAAAAGATTACTTATTAGAATAAAAATAAAGTACTATCAGTGTTTTTGAAAATTTCACCTCTAAGGGTGTTAAATTTCAGCGTTTAATAAAATTCTATCCCCACGGGGGTTAAAAAAGGTTGAAGGTTTTAGTAGTAAGGTAGTCATTTTGTTGTAGTTGGCGTTAATGTACGGATTGAATGGTTTTTCAAGACATTTTCAATTATTACTTACCTGTTTTCACGTTATTTGGTGTTCATTTGATAAATGACAAAGTATAATAATATCTTATGTTATCATTTGATTTACAACTGCTAATAGTAAAGCTATTTGTCGATAGATGGCGTTAGTAGTACCAATATTTTTAGCCTTTTTAATAACTGGGGTAGCTTCTAGACCATTGAGAAACATTTTGGCTGGCCTCGGGAACTCCGCCACACCACTCTTTTCGTGTAATAGCCAGGCCGGCGTATACCAAAACCAGTGCTGCCTTCTTATGAAGAAAGGTCATTATTTATTATTGTTATGAAATAAAGTTTATTTATTTATTATTATTGAAAGAGATACTCTTCATTAATCTGCCTCCATCTCTCGATTTCCAGTGCTGAGTTTAAGATTGTTTTAACAGCCATACGATATTTAACTTTTTTTTTATCTAACTCATAATAACTAAGATCCCCATTTTCTAACTCCAAATCCATGCGTCGCTATAGAGCGACGCGAGCGATTTATCTTGCAGAGTAATTTTTGCCAAAGATTTTAATCTTCAGCATCAGGTAACTGACGGAATAAGTATTAAGCATCCTGCAAAAAATTCCCGTAATCCAATTGGATAATCTTCTTAAATTCTTTAACAATTGCATATCAGTGTCTGCCACTGTTTGAAATGTAATATGTCTAGACCATTTTAACTAAGAATAAAATTCACTTACCTATTTTAATATCTTTGTAATCATCAAAAATCTACGCGGACGAAGTCGCGGGCGGCCGCTAGTATATATATAAAAGAAGAAGTCCTGACTGACTCATCAACGCACAGCCGAAACTACTAATGTTAGAGAGTTGATTTTTGCACAGTAGGTTACTTTTATAACGTGGGCTAGAGATAAGAAGGGATTTTTGGAAATACCTCCCCTAAGAGGGTTAAATAGGGGTGCAAAGTTTGTATGGGGTAAACTTTTTTTTTGGAGTTAGAGACTTGAAACTTTGTAGAATGATTACTTATTCAAAAATATAAAAAGTACTTTCAGCGTTTTAGAAAATTTCACCCCTAAGGGGGTTAAAAAGGGGTGCAATGTTTATATGGGAGAAACTTTATTTTTTGAACTAGAGACTTGAAACTTTGTAGATAGCTTAATCAAATATGTACAAAAAAAGTAATTTCAGCGTTTTTGAAAAATCACCTCCTAAGGTGGTAAAAAAGGGGTTAAAAGTTTGTATGGAGATTAAGTATTTTTTTGAGCGCGGGACTTGAATTTTTGTGTAAAGGTACACTATTAGAAAACAAGAAAAGTAATTTCAGCGTTTTAAAAAATTCGTCCCCAAAAGGGTTAAAAAACGGGTTGAAAGTTTGAATCCATTAGAAATTCCTTGAAACTTCTTATCTATATATATAAAAGAAGAAGTCCTGACTGACTCATCAATGCACAGCCGAAACTACTAATGTTAGAGAGTTGATTTTTGCACAGTAGGTTACATTTATAACGTGGGCTAGGGATAAGAAGGGATTTTTGGAAATACCTCCCCTAAGAGGGTTAAATAAGGGTGCAAAGTTTGTGTGGGGTGCAAGTTTTTTTCCATGCCGGCGTTTTTGAAAATTCATCCCCTAAAGTGGTAAAAAGGGGTTGAAAGTTTGTATGGAGATCAAGTATTTTTTTGAGCGTGGGACTTGAATATTTGTGTAAAGGCATACTATTAAAATGCAAGAAAAGTAATTTCAGCGTTTTCAAAAATTCGTCCCCTAGAAGGATTAAAAAGGGGTTGAAAGATTGTATAGAGATCAAACATTTTTTTGAGAGCAGGACTTGAAACTTTATATAAGGGCATATCAATAGAATACAAGAAAATTTATTTCAGCGTTTTTGAAAATTCGGCCCTGAAGGTGGTGAAAAAGGGGTTGAAAATTTGTATGAAGATCAAATATTTTTTTGAGTGCGGGATTTGTAAATTATTCTAAAGGAATTATTATTCGAAACCAAGAATTCATAAATTCTTGAATTCGAATAATAATGCCTTAACATTTTATTCTTAAACTCATCGAATTTAGCAAACCTATTCGTTCGTAGATGTACCTGTTTCATAATGATACCGCGTAATTAGAGCAATTTAGCCGAAAAAATACTAAAAAAGGCCAAGAGCGAGTCGGACTCGCGTACGAAGGGTTCGCTACTATTACGTAAAAAATGGCAAAAAAAAATCACGTTTAGTAATTTCAACATTGCTTAGATCTGAAAGTAATAAAGAAGTAAAATTTTCAAGATAAGGTTCAACGCGGACGAAGACGCGGGCAACACAGCTATCTATACATATAAAAGAACTAACTAAATATACAGCCGAAACTACTAATGTTAGAGAGTTGATTTTTGCACAGTAGGTTACTTTTATAACGTTGGCTAGGGATAACAAAAGATTTTTGGAAATATCTCCCCTAAGAGGGTTAAATAGGGGTGCAAAGTTTGTATGGGGGAAACAGACTTGAAACTTTGTAGAAAGCTTACTTAATCAAATACAAAAAAAAGTAATTAGTACTAAGTTTGTATGGGGGAACTTCTTTTTTGAGCTAGAGACCAAACACTTTGTAAAAAGATTACTTATTAGAATACAAATAAAGTACCTTCTTTTAGTGTTTTGGAAAATTTTAACTCTAAGGGGGTTAAAAAGGGGTGCAAAGTTTGTATGGGGAAAACTTTATTTTTTTAGCTAGAGACTTGAAACTTTGTAGAAAGAATAACTTATTAAAATACAAAAAAGTAATATCAGCGTTTAAGAAATCCCTACTGGGGTTAAAAAAAGGTTGAAGGTTTTAGTAGTAGGGTAGTCATTTTGTTTGTCAACAGGTGGCATTAGCATACGGATTGAATGGTTTTTTCAAGTCATTTTTATAATTATTACTTACCTGTTTTCACGTTATTAGGTGTTCATTTGATAAATGACAAAGCATAATATCTTATGTTATCATTTGATTTACACCTGCAAACAATCCCGTAATCTAATTGGAAAATCTTCTAAAATTCTTTAGCAATTGCATATCAGTGTCTGCCACTGTTTGAACTTGACACATTCGTTGTGAATGTGGGAGAATGGCATTCTGGGAAGAATTAGGTGGCCACTCGGAAGTATTTTCCATAACACTTGCTTTGGAAGTTATTGGACGATGGGATCCGAACAAGATTATTTCGGCTTTAAATCTTCTTTAAAAACGCCAATAGTTTCGATAAATTACTTATCGTCTCCATATATTTATAAAAATCCTTTTTCGTTTTAATGCAGGCTTTTAGCATTGCATAAATACTCCAAATTGGGCTTAACTTTCTTGTTTTCGTATAAAGTAAGACAACAGTATGTATTCTCCACGGAACAAATTTACTTTGTTTACATGAATTGTGAAAACTTCCAACTTTTTAATTATTTATTTTTTCTCGGGTGCGTTCAGAAATTAAAATCTTATGTTCCTACTTTTATAACAAATAAATATTAAAATTTGTGTTGTATTTAATATATTTACTAGTCAAAATATGTAAATGAAACTGAAATACTTACTATTAATTTAATTATATAAACATATTCAACATAAAATAAAGTGTAGAAAAATAAAAACTTAAAAATATGTAACCACAAACCAGGTTTCTGGATGTGATATTGTACGTGTTTTTTTTTTAAAGAAGTACTCAAACGTACATTATGATTTTAGCCGGCCTGACCAGATCGCCCTTTATTAGCGTGCGTTGATTGGTTATTCGAAGATTTATCGACTGATGAAATTAGTCGCGCGTTGAAGGAGTCTTAAATATAAAATAGTTACATGCACCACAGAGAATCAAAATCCTCGTGTTCGAAATTCAAATGACTTTTGCACGCTAGCGGATAAAATAGACTTTTGCACGCAGATTTCGCCCTATAAACGGAGGTTTTCCGAGCGAGTGAGGTGAAAACGTCATTTGCAGTCTTTTACGATCTCAATACATGTAATTTAAGCAAATAATAAATGTTATTTAAAAAAATATTCAGCTTTATAGTGAGACAGTTTTCATTTTCATGAAAATGGAGAAAACGGAGGTTCGTGCCGTCATAAAGTTCCATGCTTTAAAAGGGAAATCGGCAACCCAGATTCAAACTAAGTTGAATATTGTGTTAGGGCATTCTTCACCTTCGTTTAGCACCATCCAATCTTGGGTCACAGAATTCAATCGAGGACTTATGAGCTGCAATGACGCTCCCGCTAGCGGAAGACCAAATGAGGTAGGTAACTACCTCGGAAATGGTCACTAAAATAAAAAAATATCGTATTAGAAAACCGTCGATTGAAACTTAGGGAGATAGCCTCAACATCTTATCTGAACACGTTTTCGACATAATATACGTATATTATCTATGAATAAGCCTTGTGCCAGATGGGTGCCGCGGCTTTTGAGCGACGAGCAAAATAAAACAACCGGCCAAGTGCGAGTCGGACTCACGCACCGAGGGTTCCGTACAAACACTTTCCATCCCTAAGTGGTTAAGTTAAGTTTGCACCTGGTATGTATAGCGCCCCATATAAATTAGGTGCAAAGTTAGGTATTAATAGGTATTAAAAAAAACTACTTACTAGATCTCGTTCAAAACAATTTTCGTTGGTAGTTTTTATAGTAATGTACATCATATGTTTTTTTTTGATTTTTCATTTTCTTATTTTAGAAGTTAGAGGGGGGGGGGGCAACTTTTTTCCACTTTGGAAGCGTCTGTCACGCAAACTATTCGGTTTAGAAAAAAAATATTTTAGAAACCTCGATATCATTTTTGAAGACCTATCCATAGATACCACACACGTATGTGTTTGATGAAAAAAAAAAATTTTTGAGTTTCAGTTCTAAGTAAGTATGGGGAGCCCCCAATATTTATTATTATTTTTTTATTTTTGCATCAAAATCTTAATGGGGTTTACATAGCTCTTATAGTTTCGGAAAAAAATGGCTGTGACATACGGACGGACAGACGGACAGACAGACGAACAGACAGACAGACATGACGAATCTATAAGGGTTCCGTTTTTTGCCATTTGGCTACGGAACCCTAAAAAAGAGTGAATGTTTCAAAGGAGTATTTGGAGCTTTTTAGATGGAATCCCAATTAGTAGAGTTGTTAGTCCGCTGTTTTCTAACATAATTGTGCGCATCGGGTTACAAGTATGAAATTTCTACCACAGATAGAGTGTTCCACGGTGATTATTTTCAGATGTAGAGGGAAGTCAGATTCGTCCCCTGTGAGGCGGGAGAGTGGAGTGAATAGGGCCAAGTATCCCTCTTTTCTTTCTTTATTGCTAGTCATTTAATTCTACCAGGACGTGTTTGGTATCGTTTCCGTGTAAAACAAATATCAGAAATTATTTTTTTATATTATTTTTGTATAGTTCTATATAAAAATATGGGTGTATGGCCGAAAAGGTAAAAATCACAACAAGTTTTTGGAGTTTACTCCTTAAGAATCGATTTTCATATATAAGCCCGGGGTATGAAAAATATGGGGTATCAAATCGAACGTATCTGCCGTGCTAATTTAAAAAGTCGTATCGCAGTATACGATCGGGGTAAAAATACCACTTCGTAATTTAGCAGGTTATGCGTTAAGCGTTATAGACTAAGATCCCGATATAAAATAACCTTCACCGAGATGTTTATTTGATGAAGTGTATTTTATATTTAATTTAATATGTCAATAATTATATTGCATATGGGTTGCCTAACAAATTTTAGTCCAGGGTATGTTTAATTAATAATAAAAAAAAATTGTTTTAAGCATTTCCATTCACATTCCAATCGAAAGAATGAAGCCCATAGAATATGCAAACGTTAGGTTGCCTATTCTTTTCCCGTCACAACTATTGGGTAGCCAGGTATAAACAGGTAAATCTATACCTACTAGCATTTTGCAAAGGTCTGATTGTTGAATTGAAATTAAATAAAATTAAAGATTATTTAATTATGAATTTGTCTAATAATCAAATCGGTGAAATGTAAAAAAATTTTTTTTAATTTTAAACTAAACATACCCCGGACTAAAATTTGTTATGCAACCCATATGCAATATATTTATTGACATTTTAAACTAAATATAAAATACATTTCATCAAATAAACATCTCTGTGAAGGTCATTTTATATCGGGAGCTTAGTCTATAACGCTTAACGCATAACCTGCTAAATTAAGAAGTCGTATTTTTACCCCGATCGTATACTGAGATACGACTTTTTAAATTAGCACGGCAAATACGTTCCAAAAATATAAGTATTGCGAGGATTGACGTTTGGTTGTCAAAGGCGACGGTTGAAAATTTTATCAAATTTTATTTTATTTATAAGTTAATTCAGTTTTAGAGTCCTTTTCGCTGTTTTTGCGATGAGTATTATATTCTTTGGCGATGAGTGAGTCGAGGTGTCGTGAGTGATACGTCACTTTTAGAATGTGGGCAGCGGGCAGCTCCGTCGTGGCTACCTGAAGTTGAGTTTGATAATAAGGCAGGGCCGAGTCAATCGGATATTGTATCGGACGCTGAGTCCATGTCGGATGTGCGGCATATAGCGGTGAAGCGTGCTTGTGGTCTGAGCGACGAAAGCTGTGGTTGTAGTGATAGTTTTATCACAATAGGCAGGAAACCTAAACGCTTGCGGGTTTTAGCAACCGCCAAAACGCAGCTGGAGCCGGACGGTGTGCCTGACAAGCTATTTGAAGTTTATTATATAGTGTCAAAAGAAGATTCACCGAAACAGATTGGTTTGGCAAAGTTGCTGCAATTTAAGGGTATAAAAGGAATTTTATCCGTCAAGTTTATGGGTCCACGTAAAGTTCGCATACAGTTTAACTCTAATAAGGATGATGCGGAGAAGCTTCTGGCTTCTCAGGAGTTTAACAATGAGACGAGACGTTCTTATTGGTCTAATATGGCATGCTGCACTTATGGAATTATAAGGCAGGTTGAGTTGGAGGTTGAGGAAGACGAATTTTTAAAGAATATTGAAGGGGGTGAAGACATTTTGTCAATATGTAGACTGAACCGTTTGGATCATGATGGGCGTTGGGTTAAGGCTGAAGCTATTCGTCTGTGTTTTAAGGGAACTTCTTTACCGCCATATGTTTATGCCTACGGTTGCCGATTTAAGGTAAATCAGTACACTTTCCCGGTTACCCAATGTTCAATATGTTGGAAGTTCGGTCATCTGAGCAGGTTTTGTCCTACTACTAAAGTTACTTGTCCGAAGTGCGGCGGGGAGCATGCCAATTGCGAAACGACTATTTTTAGATGCATTAATTGTAAAAGCAGCCATATGGCCTTAGATAAGTCGTGCCCGGTTTTTGTGAAGGAGAAAGAAATTCGCAGGATTATGTCTGCTGAGGGATGTATATATAAACGGGCTTTTTGGTTGTATATGCAAAATAAGGAAAAAAGGATACGGATGTTTGTAGTCAGGATGCGCCATCTGTCTTTGAGAATGACTTAAGTTTTGGAAAGTCATATAGAGATGCTGTTTTGTCGAAGCCGTTACAATCTAAAGAGTCTGAAGATTCTGTCTGTCAGGCTGAGGGCCAGCGATCAGTAAGTCAGTACAGATTAGAGAGCGAGCCACAACAAGAGGTTCGTAAGCCGCGGAAGTCAAAAAGAGTAACAGATGTAAAGAGGTCCGAGTGTCTATTGGTCAATCAGCCTACTATTGAGCGGGCTGATATGGAAGATCAAAGATAAAATAAGGACAAGAAGAAGAGACGTATTACTTTTGAAAGGCTGGTTGAGAAGACGAAGGATATTTTGTTTTCTACCGAAAGTTGGGAGGAGAAATTCAAAACGCTGTTCGGAGTTGTTGTTAAGGAGATTTTGGATTTATTTAAGGATTTTTTTAAGGAAGGTGATTTTGTACGTTTGTTTTTGTCTAATGTAAATGGCTAGATCTAATACCTAATACTAATCTTTCTTGAATGTAATGTTCAATTCAATATTGGCGTAACCCTTATCGGAATCGGCTAAATTTGTATACAGTTTTTTTTTATGTAAATAGTGTATACAAATTTAGTTGTTTTCGTGTACATGTTATTTTAAAGTTTATACGGTTTAGGTATGTTTTTATTTATCTATGTCTTTTAGATGAATGATGTTGTGTATTAGGCCTGCTGGAGCTGGCATGTTCATAAAAATGATCAAAGCTCCTTAATTAATAGATAAAAAAAAAAAAGTATTGCGATACTACGGTAGAAAGGTCGTATCTTTGTATGGATTTCATAGTAAGATACAGTTTTTTTTCCGTAGCACTTCAGACTGTAGTAACTAAACTAGCCGCTCGAGGGCGCTTTACATCACGCTTCCTTATTTAGTTACTACTCATGATCTCTCCAATTTGTTAAAAATTAATCGGAAGTAAATTTTCCTTGTAAAATATTGTAATTTTGCTGTATATTATACTCGTATATTAATATTATGTAAGCGCCTACCTTCTCGCAGCACCCAACAGGGTACATAATGTGATACTTAAACTATTTACTAATCATTATGTGCAATAAACGTATTGAGTATTGAGTATATATTTTATAATCGTTCTTAAGGCCAGGCGCGCACCACGATATTAGTCGCGCGATAATTTTGTCGCATAAATGCAAGATATGGGTTTATATGAGAGTGCGCGCACCACGATTTTCATAAACCCAGAAGTACGCTTATTTCTGAGACAAAATTATCGCGCGACTAAAAAAAAATCGTGGTGCGCGCCTGGCCTGAAGAGTAAACTCCAGTCGTGCGTCGGAGCTGACACACACACTTTTTTTTTTTATTCAGTGAGGTAAATTAGTTCAATTTCGTGAACATTTTCAAATTATTATTATTATTTTAAAAAGCTCATTTAATCTAGTTTCTAAAAATATATGCATGTTGGGCACTTCTCATACAAACAGTAGCTTCAAATTTCAAATATACCTTAATACTATGACGATACCGTTTGTTTTTAATATGAATGTTATAGTGGCGCGTGGCAAACTCGAGCTAGCTGCTTTGCGATAATAGATACAATGGCCATTGTTTGAAAGATTAGGGCTCGAAGCGAAAAATTCACCTGGGAAGAGACGTACTATACATCTTTACGTCGGCGTAACCAACGTAAATCTCCGATCGCATCCTATTTTTCTTCATTAAATACATTAAATATTATAAAAAGAAAAAGAGGACTCCTTTGTCCTATTCACCCCGCTTTCCCGCCGCACAGGGGACGAATCTGACTTCCCTCTACATTTATAACGACGGATACAACGACGAAATTTCTACCACAGATAGAGTATTTTGCGGTAATTATTTTTAGATGTAGAGGGAAGTTTTTTCTCTTCATTCCGGATACTTATCAATCAGCCCTCGTATTCTTGCATGCTGAGTCGTAATTATAGAAAAAAAACCTCCTAGTTAATTTTAGTCCATTCTTATTTTTAATTTTATAATATTTGCATGCCCACTAGCAGGCAGAATACACTGTACCTCGAAAATGTATTTGACATCCACTTGACTGTATTCTATTAGCAAATAAATTATGATTCTGATTCTGATTCTGAATAGGTGTGGCACGCGGCACCTACAGCCTTAATAGATACAATGGAGATGACCGACCGGCTGGCTGTCATTATTAAAGTTAGGATGCAGACGCTTACTAAGGTTTTGTTAAAAAGTGAACAGATAGTTAGCCTCAAGATTTCTCGTTCGTAAAAATGTACTTTTGTCGTGAACAACATCCACAGCGAAGACATCTGTATAATCTGATTGATTCTTGACCCTTTTCTCCGCAATAATGTTAGGTAAATTAATAGAGAATGTGATTTTATATTAATGAGCTAAGTCAAAATATATGTAGACTATGTGTTGTTCTGTATGGTACCTACGATACATAACTTTATTGTTAAAAAAAAAATAAACGTAGCATAATATTAGATTACATTAATATATTTTGACCTAAATATATAATTTAAGTACTTATGTACTTTATTTTTACTCTTCGTTGCGATTGCCAGGCTGCAAATGCAACCATCATGGTACTTACCGGTGTTTAATTTCTTTTGTATTGGGATTGGGCCACTTTTCTAGGTACCTACTCTGCTCCAAGGGCCAAACTTGACTCATGGACAAGGTTATCTGATAGATCAAAAATGCGGTAAACCGAGTACGTAATTATTGTGTGTACAACAATGTCTCTAATTTCTCCAAGTAATGGCTTGCTAGGTACCGCGCAGCTGTGACCTGTTCGCAGTAAACAGTGATTCTTAGAATTATCAGGTACGCAATCTCGGCGCTCTGCTCACATGTAAAGAGCGAAGTACTTGTAAATACTCACATGTGACGTAAGTATAGGATCGAAGTATACGACTCAGCAATCAGCATCAGGTTTTGCATATTAAACTCGACTTGTGAGATCCTTGTATAAATATCATCTCGTGTCTTTGCGGCAAGATGGCCCTAACCTAACCTAATACTAACTTAATGTTTCTTTTTCCAACTAATCCAACTCTCATTAAGTAAGTAGGTATTTTATAGGTACTTACGTCAGCAAAATGTAGAAACCGTGTAAACTATGGGTACCTAATACCAATCCTTTCTCATATAAATAGATTTAGTGGATAATGTATTACTATCGTGTATAGGTACTAAGTATATAATATTAGTATTCCGAATAAAATAAATAACTGTACAAAAACATAAAATGTTAAATGAAAGCCAAGTTCAATATCGCGTGCAACGCTGTGACTTCGCCGACAAAAGAATTGAGATCTATATGGGTGCCAAGCCAAGTTCTTCGCCCTAAAAATTCTTAAATTATTACAAGTGTGTGTGTGTGTGTGCGTGCGTGCGTGTGTGTGTGACACAATCATAGAAAGGATTTTAATGTCGAATTTTAGCCGAAACACTTCAACAGAAGTGCAATAGGTACAGGTAGTATGTTTAAATACGTGAGGAAGTAAGTATAACTAGTTAGGTATTTTCATTTAGCAATTATAGTATTGCTATGAAAAGGCAGGATGCTTCATCCTCGTGAGGCCTTATACTCAAAACCAGCGAGAACTTTACTAGGTACATTTTAAACTGTTATAAATTAAAGACTTTTCAGGAATATAATATATCTCTTACTTAAATATGGTACCAACTAACAGACCAAACTTGTGCCTATACTGAATTGCAATCGAACCTGATGAATTGCACAATGAAACAAAATGACCCATATTGCATAATAACATGACCAATCGCAAAATACTGCATGTGTAGGGCCAAATGAGTCATTCACTTCTAAATGCGGTATGCATGCATTGTAATACTCATCACATACACAGAATATGTTTAGTAGACGACATTTTAATTAACAACTTGTTAAGGTACCTGATAATATTGTCACAAGTTTGAATTAAATGTAGCAACAACTTAATAATTAAGTAATACAAAACGCTTCCTCTAAAGACGGTCTAAAATACAAGGTGCTTCAATGTTGTAATTGACCAATTAGTTTATAAGTGGGCTGTTTACGTTACCCATTAAATAATTACCAGAGGGTAGGAGACCCTGAGCAAATTTTCCCAAGCACGTATTTTACAGTTAGATCGTTGCAATAGTGATCTTGGTACCTGAAAGGTAAAAGTACCATTTGCAAGACTTGTAAAAGAAAAGTAAGTGTATGACAGTGCGAGTAGGGTTGAGGTAGTGGCCGCCGCGGGTTGACGTCCTCGTGGGCTCAATGAAACGCCGTGGAACACGACAACGGCGACACGCACCATGGTTCGCTATTTATTGCCAACCTGCCGGTTCGGTTACGCAACGATAAAATTGTCGCTTATATGACTGCGATTACTTACAACCCGCCATTACCTATATACATATTACGATATCACAATTTCCTGAGATTTTACTGCATTGTGGAAACATGACAGTTTTAGAAGGAATACTTACAATACTCTAACCGCAGAAATCTGTTCACTTTTTGTATTCTGAAATTTCGGAATATACCAATACCTCGATGAAAATGACCCCACTCTTCTTCCTTTGCTTTGCTGTAAGTAGTTTGGGTAAAAATATATTACCTTGCCTATTGAAGTGGAAGCGAATTCGTCTTTAGCTAGCACCCACATAAAAAACCCGAAAACCATACGCCTAGTTTCGTCATATTCATCTATGTAGGTAACCTATTTTGACAGTGATTTCGCGGATGTTTTTGATGCGTTAATCGACCGGGCCGGGCCCAATCGATAGCCACCACGTCGCCGGACCCAACCACGACCATGTGGTAGTTGATTAACGAATACATCATGGTGTCACTCCGCGGCGGTGGCAGTACGAATCCGACCGGATGCGATCGGACGTGACGGCACCTGGCGGTGTCCGACCGGAGCCAGCTGGACGCGACGACAGCCGAGCACCGTCATCAGAGTCCGCGAAGAGCTGGCCGGCGGGAAGCGGTTTAAATTCCATTCAAATATGACCACAGACCATATACCCTCTAAATACCTTTGGCAACTAGTCAAATCAGCTTAGAGTCGCTCCTACTCGGCTTGTTCAGTGAAAATCCTATCCTAGATTATGTCGGTTATGGTCCGTCCACAAAGAACACGATGTCTAGCTATTAAAAGGTAATTAAGCTCATTCCTCCTAACACATAACTTTGTGCAGGATGAAGTTATAAAACCTCTAATGTGCTGGTAAAAATTGTAACTTTCATAATAGTAACTGACAAACAATGCGCAGCCTAATGGTATGGTATGGTATATATGTATAATCTTTTATACCTACGTTATACTTAGGTTTTTAAAAAAAAAAATTATACTAAAAGTCACGTGTACTAGTTAATTTATTTATTTTTATTTAATCTTTATTGCACAAAAGAAAACTTATCGTACAAAAGGCGGACTTAATGCCTTGAGGCATTCTCTACCAGTCAACCTTAGGGCAAAGCGGAAAAATTGTAGGCGGTGCAACTAACTTACACATAAGTAACAAAACATAATTATAATACTTATACATAATTTTGCTATACATGTTAATATATACATACATTTAATATAATATAAACATATACAATACAAATAAATAAAGGGGATTAAAATGTAGATTGTTTGACACGGGCTAAAATAAGCCATTGTGGCACGCTAGCACGCTAGATTATTTGGACGAGCGAAAGAAGTAAACGAGGACAAATATACCCTGAATGTCATATTAATCTTACACTCTGCTTTTCACTTCGGCTGCTAGAAAATAAAAAAAAAACTAAAATTTCAAATTGTTGTGTCACCATATGCAATTGTACATCAATTACCTACGCTACATGCTGTTTGCTTCTTGCCAAATTTCATGATTCTAGGTGAACGGGAAGTACCCTATAGTTTTGATTCCTTTGCCAGCGTCAATAAATGCAGCATAAACGCCTGTATCTTTTCATCGCGTTGACTTAGAAATTCGGTTGATTCATGGCACCAAGGAGTAGCTACCTGAGTGAGTATTTGATATGAATTTCAGCTTGAAACCTCGAAGCCATTGCCGCGTGTTTCATCGGAATAGATAAATGTAATGTACCTACTTGTAGAACTCGGGCCTTTAACGGGTGTCCACACAATTACTACATGCAAGTACCTACGTACCGACTCCGCTCGGTGTCCACCAATTAATCCGTTCAATTGAATACGTCAGCCAATCGGCCTTTAACGCTCGTTCGATTAAAAATTAAGGACAACAGCTTTTAAAGGTATCTCAGTCAGTCAATACAATTCTTGTATAGACTTCTAAGACGATAGACTTGTGCTAAAATGCCTTTTCCGCCTCACCAGCTCAAACATGGTGATTTTCGTGATAGATGACAGTGAACAAAATGCGATTGTGTTTCGAGCGAGGGTCAAAGTATCTTTTGATATTTTTCAATCTTTGGGCACGATAGTTATTTTTTCTACTCCAGTACTTTTTTCTGTCATTTATATAGTTACTAACTCTAATATAAAGACATAAATTATGAAAGTCTGTAAAAGTCTATACTCTACTGCCCAAAAACACACTGCTAACCGATGTTATAATGTCGCCAAAAAAGCATCACTTAGTACCACAGATTACAAGATGAACAGCTGCATCCACACAATTTGCAAATAAAAAAAAACTTATTGTACTAAGGCATTGCTGCCAACTTAAAAAAAAGTTTTATCTTCAGTGCATGGATGTTTAGTATAGTGAACGTATACCTTTATGTATAAGTTCATATTTTTTGACAGATGAACGTCAATAAAAAAAAAGTTTATCAGAGACAATTTTCTTTTTAATTTTGTTGATTCCGAGCGGGAACATGTAATTATTGTCTTTATTGTTTATTTGCATTTTATTTATAAAATGTCGAGTCGTAGAAAAAGTATTGTATGCAACGTTGTATAAGTAGGTCAAAAAACGCTCGTTCGTGGCATCTTTCTTACGATGTTCGCTACGCTCACATCGTAACCCATGCCACTCGCGTTTTATGTCCCCTCTTATACAACGGTTGCATAAAATACTATTTCAGACACAGATTAATTATGAAATTCGAATCATTCGAACTTCACTGTACTGTACTTGGTCATTCTACGAATTTCCATCTAAAAACACAAAATTAAAATCAACTTGGCCGTTATTCCACTTATTCATGACCAGAAATTGAAAAATACGCTTTAATAACGTTAACAATTTTCCATGAACCCTATTGAATTCACGCGTCACTAGGCATGTCTCGAACAGGCTCGCCCCGGGTCATCTATCGGCCCTTTTTACCTACAATCCATAAAAAGAAGGAAAAGCGACGTAAAAAAATACTAAAAAATATATGGCGTAGCTACTTGAAATTAATGAGAGAAAAGTTATAGGACGCTGGTGGCAATTCGTTTCGTATAAAATGTTGTTAGTGCGCTTCAAACAAATTTGTGTTGGGAACTACTTGAGTGAAGTCTTGATGGCAGGCGGGGAAAACCTCGCGTGGAAATACAGAGTTATTATAAAAAAGCGAACAACAAATTATACTGCGATATTCCTGACCTTATAGACAGAAGTGTCTCTTTCATATCTATAAAAGTGATAACAAACCTGCCAATTCGACATTCGATTTTCGAATCCGACCTCGAGTAAGAACACGTTCCGATACGCGTTATACCATAATAAATATATAAATTTAAAAAGCACCTGAAAAAGCTTTAATTGCAACATATTGTTTTTCACGGCTGAATGTGTAGGTAATTGACAAGTGACAACATTTCATATTTCTAACACGTGGAAATTAATATAGAGATCAAGAGAGCTTTGCGTCGTGTTACACTCTCTATGTAAAGAATATTTTATTAGACACCAGACTTAAGTGACCTGTAATATACACTCTTATCTATGTTTGTGCGTAACTTCAAGTATCATGGCAAGAGCCAATCAATTATTAATTTGGTGATTTAAAACAATATCCTATAAATATGTTACATATATTTTTGTCTTCCTTTGAAATACTTAAATCTTTTTTCCGATTCTGCACTATTGATCCATAATATCCATATATATTTAAAAATTAAACGAACTTACCTGAAGTGAAGTTCTATTGCTATACAGTATAACTGCGTATACTACAAGCGTTAATTATCATGAAGAGACTGCGCAGCGAAATACAAATATATATATCGACGGCAAAAAGTGTAAACGCTGTAAATAGTGTAAACGCCAATGATTTTTTGCCGTAGATACGAGTATATAACTGCTTAATATCATAGCCTCTAATAATATATACTTATGTAAGAAATAACTATAAGTAATTTTATTAAGTAATAATTATTGTTTTTTCTACAATGTCCGAGTGATGGAAAAGCGGGTCCTTCTGGCACAAGCATATTTATTTGAATGCTTAATAGAACGTCCCAACCTTCACCGTGTTGATAAACTGTGCAAAACCAAAATAAACATTTTGTTTTCATTTTCATTTCATAGCGGATGCCCGGCTCTATGGTCATATTGGACAGAGACGGCCATAATTCTAATATTCAAATATATTTTTTTTATATGGAATCTAATATGCCAGCACTGCTGTCACTATCCAATAAGGTCCTTACAGTTCCTACCTAGTTTCATAATATCATCTCTCACATATTTTCTCTTATATGGATGCCTATATAATCATCAGACATCACCTATACTCGTAGGTGTACCGAACGAGTACTTACCTATTTAATAATTCTTCAGATTAGAACAAGACTAATGTTGTCCTCTTAAGCATGACATCCGCAAACTACCTACCCATCTACGTCATTGCGTAAAAAAGATCCGATGACAGTGTTGGTTAAAGCAAAAAGCTATGATTATTTGCGAGAACAAGTGTTTCCTTTTGCGTTTACAGCGTGCTACCATACCATACAATCAAAACACTATAATTGTACCCGATTTTTATGCGGCTACTACAAGTTTGCCTAAGGTGTTTACGAGTGGTACGACATCCTTATAAACCGATTTTCATCGGCTTATATATTTCAAGGCTATTGCTGCTAAACATTACCTAAGTCAAATCTGCTCGGCTTGCTAAATAATACTTTTGAAGCAAAGCAACTCCGCTAGGTAGGTATGTAACTTCGAAACATCTGTACGTGCAAGCGTAAGTCACCGCTATACAAATTGAAGTAACAGATAGATAAGAATATATGATGTCGCACTAAGCAAAAAACATTCGTGATCACGAAGCGTCGACGCAGAATGCCGGTACGAGCGGCCGGGCAGCCACAGCGGCCGCATCGCGCGCAACGACCGGCCCAGGTAATGACAGCTCCACCGCCATTAGCTCTCATTACCTCACAGTCACGTACCGCAGAAATGGATTTGTCTTTGCAAAAATAATGATTGTAGATTGCAGACCGCCTTCAAAGAAAATTGGATTCGTATACGTGTAAACAGGATTCGAGATAGGTTTCGCGCGCCGCTGCCCTTGAGGGCTATAGGCGTTGTGCTATTGCTGAACAACTAAATTGTATACGTGCTTAAAGCCAAAGGGTTAAGAATAGTAAAGAACTACACTATACATAAAAATAATAATAATAACTGGCTACGCTTCGGGGAAGCCGAAGGTTTTGTCTGTGCAATTGCGGACGAAGTAATGATGGCGAACAATTACCGGAGATATATCCTGAAGGACGGTACGGTCGACATTTGTCGGGCCGGTGAGTCACTCAGGCATATCATCTCCGGTTGTTCTCATCTTGCTGACGGTGGTTTGCACAGACATAACCAATTAGCCAGGATCATTCACCAGCAACTTGCTCTTCGATACGGTCTTGTGGGGTCTGAGGTGTCGTACTATAAGTACGCACCGATGCCAGTTCTTGAGAATGGTCGTGCCACGCTCTATTGGGATCGAATGTCACCTGATATCGTTTTGGTAGATCGATCCAAGCGCCCGGCAGTGCTCGTCGACATCACCATCCCGCCTTCACGAGGTTCTAAACTCAGCAAGTACCTTGACTTGGCTCATGCGGTGACCGCCATGTGGGATGTTGATTCGACGATCATTGTCCCGATAGTCGTTTCGGCGAACGGTCTTATAGCGAAGAGTCTCGACAAACACCTTAAGAGACTCTCGCTAGATGGCTGTGGATCAAGGGTTAGATTCAGAAGGTGGTACTCCTGGACACGGCGCGCATCGTCAGGTGGTTCCTCTCTCTGCAGCCCTAACCACCGGTAGCCTGGGCCCTGCCCCGCTGCCGGCGGCACCCTAGGATAGGTTTTTTATAATGTATTTATATTTTGTGATTACTTTATTGTATTTTACTTTTGATATAACTTTATTGGAAAAAACCTAACTAAAGACTTTAAATGAATAAAGGAGATAATAATTATAATATATTATAAGTATATATTTAAAAAGCTGCTCTAAATAAATTCAATACACTTGCTCGTAAAGTTACCCTTATTAAACTGTTTTTATGGCCGCCAAGTAGCCTATCCTATAAAACACGCGTGCTTTTACTTTTCTTTATAACACTCTAGTTTCTTGCAGTTGTTTTTTAAATTTCAACAAGAGAGCAAAGTTGTTTTTTGTTGCGAGTGCTGAGTTAGATTCTAAGTTAGAATCCTGAGGGTAGTAAGGAATCATAACAGCACGAGATGCAAAAAACTTTGCTCTCGTGCAGCACACGCAACTTTTGACCTTGACAGCGAGAATATATTCGACATTTTGTGCTTTTTATTCCAACGTATGTTTATTGTCTTTGTTGCTGATTCCAATAATATTATTAATGAGAAAATAGATAAGTGATGCTTAAAAAGGAATAGCAATATAATTTAATTGAAGTTATAATCAACCAACCAACACGGTTATTGTCATTATTTGATCAAATTGGAAGATTTAGCAGATACATGACGTGTTTATTTATAATACATATTATATTACGAGATTTTGTTTATAAATTAATTAATATTTTTACTCCTAAAACACCAAACAAAATAAATGCAAAAGAAAATAACAATTACAATATGAACTCCATATTTTTTAAGGTACGTTTCGAATATGCATGTATGATAAATGGTGAAATTATAAATTATTATTATATTTACAATAAGTAATAAGTTGAAAAAACTTATTTTATTTGAGCAATGATCTATTGTTTTATATAAAAGGCACAATAATTTTAATATTCGGTCGTTAAATAAAAATATAATAAAGAAAAAAATTACGTTGCAATTAAAACTTTTTCGGGTGTTTTTAATTAATTTTTTGGTATAAGTAACGCGTATCCGAACTGTCAATCGAGGTTGGATTCGAAAATCGAATTTCAAATTGATAAGTTTCTATTCCTCTCTTTTATATAGATATGAAAGAAACAGAGTGCATCTAAATTCAAATGATTAGAATTTTATAATTAACCTTTGGCTGAAGAATGACAAATCGTGGTCAGATATTGAAAAAATTAAAAAGCTACTTTCTACTCACGCTCGAAACAAAATCGCATTTTGTTCACTGTTATCTGACAGCAAAATCGCCATGTTTGAGCTGGTGAGGTGAAAATCGAATTTTAAATTTATTATGTTCTAATTGCTCGCTTTTTCATGTAGATATGACAGTGAAGTTCGAATGATTCGAAGAAATGTCAATTCGTGGCTATAGTTTTTTTTTCTTTTTATTTAAGGTCTTTAGTCACTGAATGACTAGGTCGCTCCGTTATTATTGAAAGGCTTGAAAAATTGGACTACATCTAACTTATTCTATTAACAATAGCTTTTCTAATAAACTGCAACAATGCCGCGGCAGCGACCGACAGCGGCGCAGCTATTGCAGCCACCGACTTCAAACAATATGTTACAATTACCTACTTACTGGTGAAATGATAACCAGTTGTTGCCGGAAAGCCCCGTTCCGGACACATTTCATTATAACTTGGTATACGTCCTCAGTCACATCGCATCCATCGCAATTTGTGTGACCAAATATAAAAAAAAATAAGTTACTTCGACATACGTTCGAATGAAAATCGCATTTTGTTCAGAATCTCCATGTTTGAGCTGGTGAGGTGAAAAGAGTTCTTTTTTACTATTTACATATTAAAATAATGAATAGGTATACAATTATTTTCACCAAATTATTTAATTGCGTCATATAATTGTTTTTTTCTTTATCATTAAGTAAATATAAATTGTGTTATACTTTTAATATTTGGCTGTTTGACGCTTTTGCCATTACCTTCATTTTGTACCTGCGCCTGTCCATAAAAATAAATCTCCGCGCCATTTTGCATAAGTAATCTGTTTATTCGTAGTTTACAGCCTGTAATGTGTAGGTACTTAGTTTTAGATTTGTATCATATTTACAAAAATGTCGAGTTCAAAGTACTTAATGCAGAAGATTTACATGTAGATTTGACGCTTCCGGAAATAGTTAATGAAGCTTAAAATGTTACTGATAGCCTGTCGCTATTAAATTCTAAAGAAAAATATCTGATAATGCCTAGTCGTTATTACTCAAGATTCGAATAATGAAGTTATCAATAATACCATAACAGATACTGTACAAATGCCATCAAAAACCAATGCGTATCATTTTAGCAATAGTATATCACAAATTGTTTAAATAATTTAGTTATAAACGGGTGTATTGTTTTGAAAAACGTCGTATAACGCATGTGCATTGTCGTCATTACACTCTCGACTGCATTACGCCCTCGCCTTCGGCTCGGGCTGGAAACCGGCCTCAACTGTAACGACCAACTTAACACACTTGTATCATAATGTACGATTATCTGACTATTGTATTAATACTATAACCCTAGTGAAAAGGGATATAAGTCAAATATTAACCAGAAACATAAGGTTATAACGGTTCTCTTATTTTTCGCAGAAAATTGTTAGGCCGATTATCACTTCCCAACTCCCGTTTCGCAGAATTTTATTTCCCTGACCTTTCATTTCCCCACTTATCAATTGTATTTGTTTTATTTGCCAACCTCACCGTTACCAACTTAACATTTGCTCTGTGTTTTATTACGTAAATTTTTAAAATGCCACCGTTTTTGTAGAAGAATGTTTTAGTTGGCATAATATACACTTAGTTGTTTATTGTTTACCAAATGTTTTATTGAGTAGCGTTTTGTTTAGCAACTCCGTTTTATTAATACATCGTGGGTAAGCGAAACCGCTCACTTATTTTTATGATTATGATTATGACAATGTAGGTAAGTATGAATACATTGACTCATTATCGATAAATGTTTATACTTGCCTTATAGGTATGTATGTGGTAAATTTACCAATTACAAACTAATATTTAAAAATAAAATGAAAAACTATACTAAAAGAAAATTATGAATATATGTATAATATGTTGTTTTTTTTTTGTAATACTTGCAAGTATTTTAATATTACCTTCATGCAAGCAAGCAATGTGACGCTCCGCTATCCATGGTCATAAATAAACCTAACCTAACCTAACCTACAGTTTTTGGTTTTTGACCCATGTTCCATTTTGTCGCAGTTACTCTTACTTGCCAAAGTTTCGGCCAACCAAAAAATATGTAAGTATTGGTATGTATCTTTTTCTTATTTGTATCTTGCCTAATGTATAAAAAGGGAACTGTTGCGTCAACGAAACGTTAATCGTCCAAAAGTTGTTCGACCAAGTGAAAGAGTTGACTAATGATTAGTCTCCCAAAAGTTTAGAGGCATAATAATAATCTGCTTTACAATATTCTACCAAGTGAAAAGTTGTCAAACAAAAATTTGGTAATCGTTAGTTGTCAAAGTGAAACGTCGGCGAAACGTTGGTTGGCAAATGAAATTCGGCCAAAAATAGTTTTGCAAAAAGGCAGAACATCGGTTATAACTCTATTGTCTGACAGGTCCTTTGTTCGTAGGTTAAATCCGAGTCCGACTTATAGGTACCCCTTATCACTAAGGCCACAGTAGAAGGCTCCGGGCCAAAATTTCGTCTGCGCGTACCAAAAAGACATAAAACGCTGAGTCCGCTGACATCTCCGTAGCACTTTAAAAAGTATCCTGCTGCTAGCTAACTTATCTATCCGAGGATGACTAACTACCAGCGTACCTAAAATAGGTTAAACGTCCGGCTGAAATACTGAAAGGTATGTATATTGTAGGTAGGTTGTAGCATTTGCAAACCTGATTTCTCGTCTTGTTGTTAACTCGAATATGCAGTTATCGAAACGCCACTCGAAAGCTGTTATCGTCAGGCAGCGCATAACACAAATGGTACAGCTCACATGCATACGCATAGCCACAACACAATATACAAACCCATGTACATACCTACACACAGTTCATACGTCATTGCATACTTACGTCCTTATATTTACTTGACAACGTCTCAAAACATGTTGATCGCAAAAAACATGTAGGTAATCAACTTTTATTAAAGCAGTAACGTCGGCTAACGTGAACTTAATGTTAATATATTATAGAAGCGAAAAATGAACCGTCTGGCTCGGAAAAGCCGTGGGGACGTGGGTTCAAATCCCGCTCGAAGCATTTTTACTCATTTTTCAATTTTTCGCTTCGATATAAAAATTTAAAAACAAGTAAGTATTCATTTAAAACAAGCTGGTCAAGTGCGAGTCGGACTCGTGCACCGAGAGTTACGTACAAAGTATGACACCACTGCATATTGGTCTAGCAAAATGATAAACTGTACTAAGCGGCAAACTTTTTCCGCTGGGAAATTGTTGTACCTCCCACCCCATACATTGACGTAGGTCGGGGTTAGTTTAGCAACTGCAAATAAGTTGGTAATCTCAAAAATATATTTTTTATTGTAATTTAACTACAAACTTTATACGGTTGTGATTATGTCGCTTCTTGCCAAATTTCATGATTCTAGGTCAACGGAGTCCTTTAGAATTTTCAGCTCTCGTATTCTAAAAGTTGGTAACTAATTACCTATTTATATCATTAGTGGGTTGAAAGTCACTCATTCGAAATAGAGTAAATAAATGAATAATAAACATATATAAGACAACCTCACACAAATCGATCTAGTTCCAAATTAAGCTCAAGAAGGCTTGTGTTATGGGTACAAGACGACGATATACGTACTTATATAGATAAATATATCCCACCAAAAACATTCTGTAAAAAACTAGCCAAGTCTCGATGGAGCTGCTTGTTTATCTCTAAAAAGTAATGAAATCTAGACAAAGTCATACCAAGTCTAAGGTTCCTTACTGCGATTTCTTTATTATTATAGTTAATGCTGTGTGACTAGGCCGTTGAAGGGTACACCAGTATGGGCTATTATCTCGCTTAACAAACATAGGTAGTTACAACAGATATAACATTACGTGTAAACAAAATTGACTTATAGCGGTTCTGGCCACAGATTGGTTCAATGGTGTCATGGAGCACCTGGTTTTGTACCCTTGTGTACCCTTCAACGGCCAAGTCACACAACATTAACTATAATAATAAAGAAATCGCAGTAAGGAACCTTAGACTTGGTATGACTTTGTCTAGATTTCATTACTTTTTAGAGATAAACAAGCAGCTCCATCGAGACTTGGCTAGTTTTTTACAGAATGTTTTTGGTGGGATTTCACTTCTTTTTGTAGAAACGTGGGCATATTGTTTTATAACAGCCTGCTAATTAACTTTAGCAAACATCACGAAATAATAAGCGAAATCAACGAAATGCAAATAATCCCTCCTAATCCCTAGCAAACGTTTCCAAGCAGAATGTCGTAAACGACTGTAACGCGGCCGGTTGCCACTTCGCCATATCGGAAAAACAAACGATGGCGCGTTTTAAAATACAGTCAGCGCCATATAGCGACGTGTGCGGGTATCACCGCCACTCTTAGTCCAATGCATTATATTTTGACCAAATTTTGAGCGAAATTAATATTTTGGTGTAATTTGTTCATTTAATTTGTGTAATGTTCGAGTAGAATAAAGTTAATCGTTCGACTATTTCTTCTTGTAAACTTGTAAGTATAAGTACCTATAAAAGCCAGTCTAGTCTTGTCCAGAGTTTTCCTTTAATTCTATTTATATGCGTATTAAAATCAGAAGGGGAGGCATTCGCCCAGCGGGTACGTATTACAATGCCGAAGTTCAAAATACCGAATATCATAAGACCTATGGACGGAAGGCCGAAAATTAAAATGTCGAATGTTTATTTGACCGAAAGTTTAAAATCCCGAAAGAACGTTTGATCGAAAGGATGAAATACCGAATATTATAATCCCGAAGACTGTAATGCCGAAGAATGTAATCCCGAAGACTGTAATCCCGAAGATTATATTATAATCCCGAAGACTATGATCCTGCCTGAAGGTTTTGTTATCCGGAATATTATTTAAACTCTCGAGAATTATCTCGTATTTCTGTAGTCTTACAGATTCTAACTTAATGTTTATTTTATACAAAGAATATTAACCTAAATTACGTAACCTACTTGCCTACTACTATACTTACTATTTATAAGTGAACTCTTCTGTGGAACCGATCTGCTCCGGCGCTGTGGGATGTGCAGCCCCTCCGCCCTAGTACGTTAGTACTCTTTATTATACTGTGGCCCTAGCGTAAGAAAGTGCGGGCATCAAGCGAGTCGCAGCGGCTGAGGCTGGTCGCCGAAGGTGACTAAAAAGCCGAAGCTGCGGAGGCGAGCGTTGACAGCTTCGGTTCCAGACAAGTTCGGTTCGGTTGGCAGTCCATGACAGAATATTTTATCATAATATCGAATATTTTAGTGTCATACTTAATTTGCCACTTTCCCGGACTCTTTCCTTTTCTTAATCGACTTGCCACAGAACCGAAGCTGTCAACCCCGATTCCACGTGGTCTTGTCTGCCCTACCCCTAGAGTGTATATAAAAGCCCGGAGGCGCGGAGGGAGGGCAGCCCCCGGCCGCCGTAAGAAACTGCAGAGGTGAGCGTAGGTGCCGCACTTTCTTACGCTAGGGCGGAGGGGCTGAACATCCCGCAGCACCGAAGCAGATCGGTTCCACGGAAAAGTCAGATTAGTTTAGTGTCCTGACACTTTTTAAAGTGCTCATTGACTTTCGGGATTATAAAATTTCGAGATTTTAAAAATTTCGGGTTTATGAAATTTCGAGATTTTCAACTTTCGATTTTCTGAAAATAGGTAATTTAAGCTTCGGTTTATCGAATATCGGCTTTTTGAAATTTCAGTATTTTGACCATCGGTATTTCAACTGTAGGTATTATGAACTTTCGGGATTTTAATATGTAACCCGCCCAGCTGTGGGACGCTATAGGCTAGATTAAATTAGATGTATCCCACTACGCTGGATTTTTGCAATGACAGTCGATTTTTTTATGTACCAATAGTCGAAGGGGGCATTACCATATCTCTAATACAGCTGAGACCAGCTGAGGGTTCTTCATCAAATAAATAATAAATAAATAAATATCGGCCAGCCTCACACAAATCGATCTAGTCCCAAATTAAGCTCTAGAAGGCTTGTGTTATGGGTACTAGACGACGATATACATACTTATATAGATAAATATATACTGAAATACATAGAACAACCATGACCCAAGCACAAATATTCGAGTTCATCACACAAATATTTGCCCTGGCCGGGACTCGAACCCGGGACCGCCGGCTCAGTAGGCAGGTGTTTACAAACCGAGCCAAACGCGTCGTCAAAATACTTCAGACCTTGGATTTTTGACATCAAATGAAGCGGCCCACCAAGTTGAATATTAAAATACTTAAACGGGTTTACTCACGTCGTAGAAATCGAATAACGCTCGACATGTTTCGAATCGGTACGCGATCCATCATCAGGAGAGACGATCAGTCGCGACGGCGGCCAACCGAACACAACAAGTTGAATATTTTTTGTAAAGGCGGTATGTCGATCTCTAATAGTTTGGTTGGGATCTTGTGTTTTCTAATCAGAGTACTCCAGATCTTCGATTATCCTAGTTTTTAGGCTTCCGTACCCAAAGGGTAAAACGAGACCCTATTACTGAGACTTCGCTGTCCGTCCGTCCGTCCGTCTGTCCGTATGTCCGTCCGTCCGTCCGTCTGTCACCAGGCTGTATATCAAGAACGGTGATAGCTAGACAGTTGAAATTTTCACAGATGATCTATTTCTATTGCCGCTATAACAACAAATACTAAAAACAAAATAAAATAAACATTTAAGGGCTCCCATACAACAAACTTGTTTTATGGTACGGAACCCTTCATGCGCGAGTCGGACTCGCACTTGGCCAATTTTTATAGTTTTCGCTTTATGTGGCCATTAAACCCTAACTCTGTACCAAATTTCAGCTCTCTGAATTTATGGGAAGTACTACTTCTTTACTGATGATGATGAGTGAGTGAGTGTCGTAAATGCGAAACTTTGCTTTCGCTTAACTTCGGAACTAAATGACCTACAGACTTGAAATTTTGGATTTAAAGTATGTGATTATAGCTTACTGGATGACGAAAATTTCTGCGTTCTGGTCTTATCCAGAGGTGCTCAAATAGGGGCCTGAAAATGCGGCGAAATGGTTCCAGTAAAAGATGGTACGGCAGTGTTTGCTTCGCGCTCGACTTGGCGGGGGCACTGCCGTGCCCCCCGATACTTAAATAAATAGAACATCCATGACTCAAGCACAAAATATTCGAGTTCATTGCACAAATATTTGCCCTGGCCGGGTTTCGAACCCGGGCCCGCCGGCTCAGTAGGCAGGTCTCTACAAACTGCGCCAACCGCGTCGTCAAGACGGACGGTCGGAGTAGAAAAGGAAAAAATATACTCAACTTTTCATACAACAATACATATGACTGTATTGCACACAACACAATACAGTGCAGTACATATTTGTATTTAACACGCCATACTGTGTGGATTTTTAGTGGTACTTTATGTTACTGGCAACGAATATAATTTGGTAACTGACGTTGAGTCAACGTGAAGGTGAACGTCACTGATGTAAAAAAGAGGCAACAGGACTAAATATTCCGCAAATTTCACGTAATTTTCGCATAATAAAGCCACAACTATCCACAGTGATGATAATATTTTTTGCAACAGGAGTCAGTATTTATTTCGGAAGAAAGGATTGAGCAGCATTCCGGTAATGAATGTTTTAATTATGGTTGATGAAAAATCGCTAATGACGTTTTATTACCTTAGTTCACACTCGTACTTATTAAAATTTTATTGCCAATGACATTTAAACCACATATACGTAGAGTTGTCCACTAACGTCCAAATTGCAACTTCTTTTTCCGAAAAGTTAGTACGATTGTGCCCTAAGTATTGATATATGACGTATGCATATTTTTGCCATATGTAAGCTGTTTGTACCGCCACTATCCCCGGGCAAACCGCAACTTGCTAGGCTATAATGTGGGTTATTAGTTAATTTGGATAAATAACAGTTCTAACGAGCACATCTTATCATTAGGTAATAAGATTAATAGTAAATTATAACCTATTTCAATTGTCTAATCTAATTAAGTCAATAATCACCATATTAAGTGCCTATTTATATCATTTAATAATTTAAATTACCTCTAAAAATAGTCCAATTTGATAGTCCATTTTATGGTCACGTACTATAATTACTATTAATATGCATAATAACACATTTTTATAACGTGTAAAATACGTAGTCCTTATACTTAATTAATAAGGTATCCTAGTCGTAAAATTGAAAAGCTTGGAAACATTTTTCATATTTCATATTCTGAAAGTTGGACATTGTTTATCTCATCTCAATAGCGGGTTGAAAGTGACTCATTTCGACCGACTAGGGATTAAAAAGTTATTTGAAAAACCGGCCAAGAGCATGTCAAGCCACGCTCAGTGTAGGGTTCCGTAGTTGCCCATCCTTCACAAAAGACAATAAAATAAAATTTAAATGTTTACAAATGAAGCGAAAATTGAAAAATTTAATGATTCGGACAGGATTCGAACCTGCGTTTCCAACGGCTTTCCGGGCCAACACTGGCGTCCTCCCAATTGGACCACCGAATCAGATGTCAGAGTCATTGAATTTTTCAACCAGTTGCTTCGACATGCCTTAGGGTTTTTCGCTTCATTTGTAAACATTTAGTTTACGTTAGCAGACGTTACTGCTTTAATAAAAAAAAATAAGTAATTTGGGTGTAGCACATCGTTACTATCGATTCTCAACAAATTTGAGACGATGGTGCCGACGATAAAGTCTAAATCTTTACGGTAGATGGCGCTACGATGCCACCCTAAGGCATGTCGAAGCAACTGGTTGAAAAATTCAATGACTCTGACATCTGATTCGGTGGTCCAATTGGGAGGACGCCAGTGTTGGCCCGGAAAGCCGTTGGAAACGCAGGTTCGAATCCTGTCCGAATCATTAAATTTTTCAATTTTCGCTTCATTTGTAAACATTTAGTTTACGTTAGCAGACGTTACTGCTTTAATAAAAAAATAAATAAAATTTAAATTACGAGAAAGATTTCAAGCTCTATAAAAGATCGTAAACGCCAAAGTAACTGATTACTTATTACCTTCTGGAAGTTATCGATTATAGGCGCCAGATTGAGCGAAATGTTTTAATGCAGTATGGCACTTAACTAATATGTGTAACGTTCGAAGTAGGTATAAGAACAACGCGCGGCACTTACGTCATTTTAAAGAAAATTATGAAATTTTGCGATGACTCAAAAACGGCTTGACCGATTTTATTCAATATATAACTTTCATTGAAAGTACTAATAAGGCCTCGTTTTCATGAATTTTTCCATAATTTTTTGACCCGTGGTTGAGAAGTTAGAGGGGGGGGACACTATTTTTAGGTTTTTCAAGCGAATATTTACAAAACTGCTGACTTTATCAAATAATTATGTTGAAAGACACCTATTATTTTTAAAAGACCTATTCAACGACACCGCACACGCTAGTGTTGGAAAGAAATAAAAATCACCCCCACTAGGTGCACGGAAGGTACCCGAAAAAAAAAATTTTTTAGTTTTTATATAACCGTTTTGTCGGCGTAATACATACACATACTCGTACCAAATTTCAGCTTTCTAGCACTTATGATCACGGAGCTAAGCCGCGGACGGACAGACGGACAGACGGACATGGCGAAACTATAAACTAAGGGTTCCTAGTTGACTACGAAACCCTAAAAAAGAATACACATCTTTGCATAGCGAATCGCTTGCGCTAAAAGGCAATGGAATTAACTTGTACAGGCACGAAAAAAATAACTCTATGGATATTTCGTTATTGCGTGGATGATATAAAAAAACGCATAAAAACAACAAAATCGTTTTTTATAAACAACAATAAATACGTTTTTCATTAAAATCCAAAACATAAATTGTCACTTTCAACCCCCGCTTGAGATAAACAATGAGTTTCAGAATTGGAGAAATGAAAAGTATTTCTTAAATCAATTCATAAATGTCGTAAATACCTAAATTATTGCTATTTGCAACGGCAGCATAAAAAAAATAAACCATACGCGTCGTTTTGATAACCTCTTTTTTGAAGTTAGTTGAAAATAAAACCGATAGTCGCCACAGTCGGTTCGGCCTCGGTACGTTTTCACACATAAATCATGTTCCCGCAGTCACAGCACAACGGTTGTTCGAGCACAAATTACACCAGCGTTACCCGACCGCGGAGCAGGGTCGTTATTACAACTAATTGGTGACAATCAGCTACTGCCGTTGTATTGCAGAATTTTCTCGTAGCTACGCAATATTTTCAAAATACAGTCGTGATATTGCACGTTGCAGTGCAATATGGCACTTAGTTGTGCACTTACCTACCCGTTTTGTTGATGGTAAAAAAAATACCTATTAATATCCATGAAATGGGTGGAAAAACCTTTGAAATTAATATTTAGGATTGCCTGTGACTGAGTCACGCTCACCGTAAAATTAAATTTTGTAATTAAACTACTAGGTATTATGTACCTAATACGTGCATTTTAACTTTGTTTACTAATGCAGGTAATGGGCTAATGGGGAATGTTAACGTTTTTAGATAAATATGTAGCTTTGAAGCCTTTGATAATACAAATTAATCTGTATAATTAGTTTTGTCATACAATCAAAATTAGCTGAATTATGAGTGTCCAAAGTTCAGTTTTCATACAAAGTTGATGCTGTAGTAGTGTAGTATGACGTCATAGAGCAACATCCCATAGGTACATTGAAAAAGATTTTTTTGTAATTTCGTGGAAATAATTTATATGTTTAGAAGATATAAAGATAAAAATGTATCATTTCTCCTTATGAAATTGCGACATAGTAACATTCTACATTCTACATTAGTAAGCTATCAGGGACACTGGTTCCAACTTCCAGTAGGGTTAGCATTAGCACACGGTTAGCATATCGAGCCGCGTACTTTAAATCTGTCAATTATATTTTCACAGACAAAATCACAATAACGGACTTTTTAATCCTTTACCAAAATTCTATACTCTATGGTACCCGCTACAGAACTTTAATATTCATAAGACACTCTACTTAACTCTAATGAATTTCAAAAAGAGAACATCAGCATATTTGATTTTAATAAAACACGCTACTGTTCCCTGATTGGTTAAAATTACTCGTTATAAATATTAACTCGTTGTAAGTAGTTGTAGTTTAGGTGTTATCTAAATATTAAATTCATAAGACACTCTACTTAACTCTAATGAATTTCAAAAAGAGAACATCAGCATATTTGATTTTAATAAAACACGCTACTGTTCCCTGATTGGTTAAAATTACTCGTTATAAATATTAACTCGTTGTAAGTAGTTGTAGTTTAGGTGTTATCTAAATATTATTGTAAAAGATGCAACATTGTTTGGGGTCTGCTGATTATTTATAATAAAAACACATTACAATCCGCCAACGCATGCGGGTGTAGTCACGCGGTGGGAATGGGAGAGAAATGCTATTATAAAACAAAAGAAATTAACGATAGGTCGGCCGGTTCCCTCGACCCTCGGTTCGCACGGCCCAATGCGGAAATTCCCTGTTTACACGTTACGACAAAAAAGCGAAAATCATTCCAACAGCACGCGCATACAATACAATACAGTACCTACCTAACTAATGTAACTAACTTCTTGAGAATAGTCTAAACCATTCCTATTGTGGCAAATTCGAACAACCATCAGACGGCCTATGATGGTTGCGTTTATCACGTGATAAATAAGTGACATGAAGCATCTGTCATTCACACTCGCATTTTGTCAAAACATGGCGGATGCTTTGTCACTTATTCATCGCGTGATAAAAGCAACCATCATTAGGCCCCCGTAACTATAAAAAACATATTTAGGTACCTTTAAATGAGCTGTAATTTTCAGACTAGAGTAAATAATTCATGGGAAAGTATGCATGATATGTACTATACCTATAATGGAAATAAACGAACGTAATCAATTCTGCGATAAATCCAAAAGTATCGCAGAGCGTGAGTAGTGTACATTCGTACAGGTGGCAGGAAAATGAACACGAGTTTTTATTTAGGTGTGCCTACCTACGCAGTGAGGCAGCGAGCCATGAGGCAAGCGGACATATCGTAGCCATACGACGTCACTAAACATCCAATTTTCTGCTCATTACCCTCCAGAAGTCAGCACAGAAGATCATTTTATATCTACCATTGACAGAACGCTAGAAATGAATGTAATGTCAAACACGAATAAAAAGCACAATGGTTCGCCATAACAGTTTACAACGCGCAAGAACTGGCCCTAGAAGAACGTGACTGGAATTTTGTACCTAATTGTTCCAAGCAATGCCGCACCGCCGAAATGATTATTGTTGCTCACTCATCGCTTAAACTCAAACTGAACGTTACACAACCACGCGGCAATCTCATACTCCGTGCACACCGGCAGAACGGCTAGTTTTTTATCATAATTTAAAACACATTTAGGCATAGCTATTATCACAAACCATGTCGAACATGACAGGAATGCCTGTTAACGTCACGGTTCGGGATTATGCATTCCGTGAATGTTTTATCACGTAATAAAATTTAACGCTAAATTAATCCTCGATCTATATAAATACTTAGTGTTGAAAATGTTCTACCTAAAGACAAATAATGTTCTATTAATTCCATAGTGGCTCAATAAAATTAAACAATACTTTTCCTCTTTTCAAGTTTTGTACCTACCTGGTCTGAGTGCATACCTACCTGCTCCACAAAGCGCACTACCCGGAACACTATTAAACAACTCCACGAGGCATAAAAAACCTGTAGAAATAACACACCGCCGCTTCTTGATGGACAAAGCATAATTTATTCTCGATTCTTTTGTAAAATAGCCGTGGTATCTTTTTTATTTTAGTACATCATCGATGTAAATTTGTTACAATTACTATGCCGTTTGAAACCCCATATGGAAGTTCTCATTTAAAATAAAATAAAAATGTTAGTTAACCTTACATCTGTAGGTATAGTAAACATATCGTATTGCTAGCTACAAATTAAGCGTACATATATAGAAAAAAAACCTTGTTCTCGTGTAGCACACACGACTTTTCAACTAAGCAGCGAGAACATTTGTTGTATTGTATTTAATCATAAATAAGGCGACGGGTAATGCGAAACTAGCGCCACTTTCGATTTTTTTCTTATACCTCATAATCTGATATTTTTTTTATATAGCTGAAGTCCAGGAGCTAGCAAAACACCTTTAATATTTATTAAATCACTTACAATTTGTTCACTGTAAACACGCTACTGTTTACCTTACAAAACTTGTTCACGTCAAAAGCGGCCACAATAGTTTTGGGCAAGTTTTTAGAGACAACTAAAGAACAAGAAATTGTGTATAATGATTTAATAAACACTAAAGGTGTTTTTTGAGCTCCTAATATCTTGCAATTACTGAAAATTGATCTGGTTTGGAAGATATAATAAAAATTCGTAAGTGGCGCTAGTTTCGCAATAGGTACCCGTCCCCTTAACTACCGGCCTCACCCTGGTATAGTTTTATAAACAGAAGACGACAGCGGCAGGGGAGCGCAGGCAGGCGGGGCTAGCTGCATCAACCCTGTCGCGTTAGGTTCCAACGAGGGTGTGCTACTTTTTTTCTTTACAAATCCACGGAAACGGGAAATTCCCGGTTCCCGCTATACAAAATCAGGACCGGGACCGGGAGCAATCCCTAGTTCCAGGCCGCTGAAGTTAATTTACGTATATTTTATATTTACGATAAGTCCTAAGATTTTCATACAAATTACATAGTGTAAGTAAACTTTCCTTAAAAGATAGACATATTATGACTTCACGGACTTTGTAGAGCTTAAAAAGAGAAAAAATCCAGCCATACGTTGTTTTGTAATTCCCAAACTGATAAGACAGCGTTTTCGATGAAATCATGTAGTCTGGTAGCTAGACTACATGATTTTTTCAGATTTCTTCAATAGTTAAGTATTATCGAATTTTAAACAATTTGCACAAAACCTTAACAAAATATTCACCTGTAGCTTTCTAAAATTAGGTTATGAACTCATCATGAAATTGCCTATTTTGTAATAAATATACACGAGTTATAATCGTTAACAATAGTCAATAAAGCACCTAATAAACAAAAATGATTAAAACTTTTGTTTTTTATGAAAAGTACAATAATGCATACATATATGTCTATATACACGTGAAAAGTTTAACTAAAGGACTAGGTGTACGTGTACTATATAGGGTGGGCCCTGTAACAGGAGCAATAAATTAAAACATAGATTCGTCCCTTGAAACTAAACATTTGAAACTGCAACTTCTGAAAATAGCGTGTATTAAATGACATTTTGTAGAATGAAGTTTAGACAAAGAAGCAATGTATTGCGAAATGTCCGATTTTTTAAAGTTGCTCAACAAATGTTGAATGTTGTTCAGTTTAACGAGTAAAATCTATGTTTTCATTTTTTGCTTATGTTACAGGACCCAAATTGTATACATAGATAGTAGTAGTACATCTGACGTCTGTATACAGAAATTGACTTTCTACATTTTACCTTTACCTAAGTTTTAAACCTCATAATGTGTCTATAAAATAACTCTGTCATTTCATTATTTTTCAATGATACATTTAATTTTATGATTTGGTGTGGTGTGCAAAATACTAGTGCTTTTACTGTTTCGCGTTTTGAAATTATAAAGTCTCGGTTATAGAGGTAATAAGTTGACGTTATTGCAGCAACGCAGTCAACAGAGGTCAAAACTTATGAAATGCAAAGAACACAATTGATTAAAAGTAATCTTTAAAATATAGTCTCAGTAAAAGGGGTACAATCGGCAAAAACGAAAAATCGAATCCCTGATATAGATAGATGTCTGTTTTGTTTCACTAACAGAGGAATTCAGTGATAAAGTGAACAAGCAACAGTTTGTTGGCGTCGCGTCCTGACACTACAATTGGGAACATTCAGTTATTCACGTAGTATATTCATATTTTATTTTTTCTCGATAAAGTACACGGTTTTTGGATTCAGTATTTACGATTAGTTTATATTTAAGTCGTAAAATTTTTTAAAACCTCTGACATTTGGTAATTTTTCGAAGGTATACGTTGCTTTGGTCTAAATGGAATTAGTAAGGAAAATTATAAAGTAGTCGTGAAATTAAGTCTTTTTTTTAACTCTTGTGCAATGATTACACACATCGCAACTACCTACATAAATAAAGATAAATATAATCGTATACAACGAAAATAACCTAGGAAACCTGAATGTTCCCAATTGATTGTGTAGGCTATTTAATCATCTAAAAAATATATCACGGTAGAGCTCCGTATTTTTTCTCGATTATTCGATTGACCTATTAAGAGCAAAGCCAAGTACGAGAGAAAAGTCGGTAATTCAATACACAGTAGGTACCTCTATATCTATCGTAAAAACTAAAACTTCAGATTTCGTATTGTTCGGAACGGAAGACTAACAAAAGCTTAACATGTTATACTGAAATGTTTATGATATTGTATTATATGGAAGGTAATTTTATATGAATTACTATAAATTTACTCAAGAAATAATTCTATTGTATCGTTGGAAAGGTTATATACCAAAAGTTATTAAGCATTCAGTTCAACTGTATACCCTTCTATCATTCGTGTTCATTTTACTTTTATTAGTAATGTCTAATGAAACGCTACGATTCATTTGTCCAAAAATTAGTGAAATTAGTATTATACAATGTCTGTGATATCATAGAAAACCTAAAGAAACGTGGAAGAGCATTACAGTTTAATTCAAACATGTTATAATATAAGTAAGGATCCGCAGAACGAAAAAACATGGATATCTAGATCTTAAAGGCGATGGATTGCACAGTTTTCAATAGTATGATATATAAAATATTCTATGGATTATGTACTTCCCCGACAATCCGCTATAAAGTTGTGTAACTTTATAGCGGATTGTCGTGTGTGCCGTATTTTATTTATATTTGGGATACAAAATATCAATGCGCGAAACCTCTCTAAATATGAATTTATAAAAACGACCTGTAAAGGTAAATAAAAATATAATTAAATCTACATAATTAGTCTAATCCTTCTCAATCGCCCAACCGCTTAATCATTTCGTGTACCTATGTAGGTATCGGTACCCTCTTCATCATAAGTCTTACCAGTTCTTTTATTCATAAATTACTATCGCACCTACACATCATTTAAAACACATGCCCTTATGCATGTTCCAGGAGGCTTTTGATATAGCTTCCAATCCATTAGTCTATTCATCCTTACCTACTGTTTTTTTTCAGTTATTAATTAGCATTCTAACCTTAACATAGAATTCGGGTAACAAGACCACGATTTCCTGATAAAAAAATGTGTCCTAATATATGTAAATGCAAGACAAGTAGGTGCTCAAGAGTTTAGCAACTAAGGTACTAATTATGTAGTCTGAATACAATGTTAATTATTAAAATTCGGGTAGTTTTGAAATTATTAAATGCAAAACTGGAACTGGTGATATTTAACAACTTACGTCTTACAAAAAACAAACAATAAAAGAAGAATTATTTAATCGCGGATTTGAAAAAAAAAGTAGAATACAGGGTGACTTTTTAGTCGTGAATATTAGTGCCAATAGGTGATGAGGAGGATTTTCGAGATTTCGTGGTTGTCCCCATAGTGAAAGTTGCTCAGCGTCACCCCCTGCCACTACCATTCACGACTAAAAAGTCACCCTGTATAAATATAACCTTAGATTTTAAATAATGTAGGTACCTATCTATAGTAATTAAGCAACTAGCCGAAATACATACCGATCTACTAGATGAAAAACCGGCCAAGTGCGAGTCGGGCTCGCGCACCGAGGGTTCCGTACAAACACTTTCCATCCCTAAGTGGTTAAGTTAAGTTTGCACCTGGTATGTATAGCGCCCCATATAATTTAGGTGCAAAGTTAGGTATTAAAAAAACTACTTACTAGATCTCGTTCAAAACAATTTTCGTTGGTAGTTTTTATAGTAATGTACATCATAGGTTTTTTTTAGATTTTTCATTATCTTATTTTAGAAGTTAGAGGGGGGGGGGGGGACCAACTTTTTTCCACTTTGGAAGCGTCTGTCACGCAAACTATTCGGTTTAGAAAAAAAATGTTTTAGAAACCTCGATATCATTTTTGAAGACCTATCCATAGATACCCCACACGTACGTGTTTGATGAAAAAAAAATTTGAGTTTCAGTTCTAAGTATGGAGAGCCCCCAATATTTATTATTATTTTTTTATTTTTGCATCAAAACCTTAATGCCGTTTACAGAATACATCTACCTACCAAGTTTCAACAGTATAGCTCTTATAGTTTCGGAAAAAAATGGCTGTGACATACGGACGGACAGACAGACAGACATGACGAATCTATAAGGGTTCCGTTTTTTGCCATTTGGCTACGGAACCCTAAAAATGTACGGTACAAAATAAAATTTAAACATTCATGACTAAAAAGTTATCCTGTATAAATATAACCTTAGCTTTTTAATAATGTAGGTAAAATGTACGGTACAAAATAAAATTTAAATATACCCGCAGTGTTACATTTCTATGAAACTATTTACTGGGGTTCTCAATACGACAAAATGGTACCTTACCTTTACCTATGGCAAGGAACCACATTTTATGTGTGTACAAGAGTAGAGAGTAATTAAAATTATTATGAAGTAAGAACTTCATAATAATTATAATTCTGTTGTAAAACTTAATTAAACTAAATTATTGTACCTATGCTCAAATGCAAAGTATTAAGAGAAAATAAAATATCAAGGCACAACGCCCTGGGCTGGGCAATGAGCAAAAAATGCCGTAGTACGCCCTAGGCATTTATATCGCCCGTCAGCTGCACCTATTACAATGCTAAATACAATTTCGCTAAACGAGCATAATAAATAATCGGTTCTTATACATACAAAACGTTCGTTCACAAATTGAACACAGGAACGCGGAGGTATGGTTACATATTTAAAATTCCATTGTATATTTGTACAGGCCTGGTGATCGGGGCGAGTCGGAGGGTTGGCGGCCGGCCCGTGACCCCTGCACCGGACACTGCGGGACCGTCTCAACTCAAAAGAAGCGCACCGGGCATGAAGCCATTGCACCCCTGTTACAGGCGGCGAAGAACAATCGCCACCTCTCGCAGACCGCGCGCCGGGCAGCTGCCGGCGGACAACATGCAAGACGCATTAAAAATCTTCGCTAAATACACAATGGGTACAAAATAATCATCACACATAGAAATAGACAAAATGAAACTGGCATGACTCAATAAAGAAAAAAACGTTCGTCTTCCGCAGCATTATAAAAAAAAACTGTAAAAACGCCCATAGAAAAGAAATAAACAACAGCTTAGCATTGCGAAGCGTATCTAAAGGTAAATTTTGAGCGGCCGCAGCGCCGCCACCGCCAGGTAACCGCGGCGTTACCTCCGGCGACGCGCGTACCTGCCGATGCCGGGTTCTTCGCTTCGTGCCGGTACTGCGACCCTTCGCTCTTCTCGCTCCGTAGAAAACGACGAATATCGCAACTTCCATGGATGAGTGTGGATCTAGTCATGATGTGTAAAACATGCACTAAACCTCCACTCATCGAAAGAAATTGACTTCTTCGAAGACCGTTGCAGTTTCGTAGACGCCGCCGAAGCACTGCACGCACTGTTCGTTCGAAGTTACGTAGTAACACCAGACCGATCGGTACCGACCGCAAACACGTTGCCTTAATTCTACCGAGATAATATGTCCCGACCGCCGCTGGCGGCTGACCACGATCGCACGCTCCGACGGCCCGACACGAAATAAACGGTCGAGATTTGAAATCTGAAAATCTAGACGCTGCGCGTGCGCCCGTAGTGGGGAGGCGGCGGTGGCCGGCAGCCAATGGCAGGCGAGCGCGCGCAAACCGCCAAGCGGTGGGGAGCCTCCGCCGCCGCGCCGCCAGCGCGGCACACCGCGCTCTGCCAACTGCCGTCCGATATTATCTTTTCTATAAGAACATTATTTTCTTTCGTCCCTACTCGCCCGCCGGTTTAACGGTCAGCGGAAATGATATGAACATGGGATTTTACTGTTGTTTTGATTCCTATGCGAATTTCACAAACGGTGAATACTTACTGTATTTTATATTTATAGCTATTCTGCATTCTAAGTTTCAAATCTACCCTTCAATTCAATGTCAAAAATAACGCATAGCCCCAAGTAAAACATCTAAAACATCGATTGAAAGCAACTTTATTCAAAAATATGTATTATACTAGTGCACGACACAGTCCGAAGTCACAAGATTTGAACAATAGGCACAATCAACATTTAACGAGTACGAGGAATCGATCTTCATTTAAGTCGTTCGTGGTCTATTCGACGAGCGTTCTCCTTCTCAGACCGCAGCCGGCTTCGTGCACCTGCAAAATTATTCAAATTTAGCATCGCGTACATCAGCATTATTTCTATCTATGAAGTAAATAACGGATAAGTACCCTACTCAGCTATGGTATTGACTGATAAAATTAACTTGTATGATGATCTGGTAACGTTCTATAGTACTAAGTACCAAAAACACACCGTACAGAAACCGGAATACGAACGACAAAAGTATAGGCCACGTTCACTAAATTAAATATTAAATTTATAAAGCATAATTGTAATAAATAAGAAGCATTATTTAAATAACTGTTATAAAACCTTCAATACATATGAACTCAATTTCCTTTTTAAGATGTAATCCATGTTAAATGTAGATGTACCTACATTTTGACATCTAGAGAATATCTATGCAAACAACGTAATAAATATTTATCCTATTATTAGGACTTCACTTATCCGGCTGAGTATATAATTTCAGGCACTATCAACTCAAATTGTGAAAGGTTAATTACTGCTACGGAATTACGGATGACAAACGCCGACACGCCGGCTCTAAGCAGCCATGCTTCGGATTCACCTCATTCGCTTTTACTCGATTCAATGTTCCTAGTTATTTGTTTATAAGGGAAAAGCAGAACTTTCTGTAACAGGATCTGTCACATGATATTGTCCTAAACTATTTACATTTCAAGTAATTCCATTTCACTGCATATCAGTTTAGATGTACCCTCATCATGTTTTTACAAAACAAATAGCATACGAGGTTATGTTTGTTCAATTATAAGTACTTACCTAAAGTATTTTGTCTAAATAATTAATTAGTGACATTAATATTACTTTTAGCTTTTTGATTTGTTGACAATAACTATGGGACCTTTTTGTTTTCACCTTAACTTATACAAATCTACCCGCTTATCACTTGTAACTACTGCCCGAGGAATAAATATGACATAGTATTAGATTTAACAATAATATTGCAGTAAATCATTGATTTTCACTATTATTTGCTTATAGATCGAAGACCGAATGTTTGCTCCAAGAGACGAACCATTGTTGTTCGTTCCGACCCTTAGAAACAAAATACAGTTTAGGTAATTACTCTACCTTACAAGACGGGAAAAAGCTTATTCACCATTTTTTTCAAGCTACTGATTTTTTTAGTCTTATTCTAGGAATGAGGGGCGATATTCCTACCTATAAACAAAATCACTACATATAGTATAAAACGAAGTCGCTTCCTGCTGTCTGTCCCTATGAATTCTTAGATCTTTAAAAGTACGCGACGGATTTTGATGCGGTTTTTTAATAGATAGAGTGATTCTAGAGGAAGAATCCCGTGCGAAGCCGGGGCGGGTCGCTAAGTTCAATATAAAAAAGAAATGTCCTTTCCCTGTAATACCTGTGCGTATCATGGATTGTTGTTGGCCATGATGACAGTGCAGCCGAGGTCTGTGAGCTGCATGACCTCAGCCCCGCCATCCTGCAGCCGGTGCGCACACACAGCCAACTTCTCGCTGATACGGCACTTCTGTTGGTTGGTCAGGTGACCGGCTGTCACCACGGTGGCCGCCGCTTGCTCAAGCAGTTGTGATGCTGAGTACGCTTCCATCAGGAAACTGAAAAACATACGATTATAGACTGGGATGATCACCGTTTAGCCGAATGCCGCTGTGTAAAATAATTATCAAGTCATGACTGTCGATATTATAAACTATAGCTGCTTCCAGTCATACGCTTGCAAAATCTGCCACTACAATCCCAAGGTAAGGTAAATACACAGATCGGCCAGAAAAATAACAATAGCGTCAACTATATTACTAATCAAATAAATAAATATCGGACAACCTCACACAAATCAATCTAGTCTTACAGTAAGCTCTAGTAGGCTTGTGTTATGGACACTAGACGACGATAAACATACTAATATAGATAAATACATACTTAAATACAAATGAAACCATGACCCAGGCACAAATATTCGAGTTCATTACACAAATATTTGCCCTTGCCGGGATTCGAACCCAGGACCGTCGGCTCATGGAAAGGATAACTATCTTACCCTGTCCAGGTTTTTTTATATTTGCCATTTTGTTATGCGCTCACATCAGCAGGGCTAGCAAAAGCATCGTACCGCGATATCGCTTGTCGCACGACTCGTGTAACATGTGTCGCGCGACAAAGAGTTATGTTTCGACCAGATATAACAATGCATCATTATTCCTATGCCTTTATTCCATTTGTTAGCGGTCATCGCAGCATGGTTTTTTCTTCCATCCTTTCCTATCACTCGCCAACTCTGCGTTTAATTCCTTCTTAACCATGTCATCTTTCACATCTTCACTCTTCTACACGAGTAGAAACTCGTGTATCCGATATAACTCAGTCTATGATTATCTACAAGGTTAATCAACTAATGAAACGAGTGAGTGTCCTGGCAGATTCAATAAGTTACTTTTTAGCATCTGTTTTGAAAGTAAAGCGTCACTATGTGCCACAGTTAGGGCCTGCAAATATTCGAACATTTTAAGTATTCGAATATTCGTTTTTTTTTTTTCGCAGATATTCGAATTATTCGAATACTATTCGAATAGTTGAAATTATTTTTAAAAAGGGTGAAAAGTCGTTTTTTTTAATTTTAGGTGGTAAAATTTTATTAAACGAACAGCATTTCGTGAATATACGGTGACGACGACAATGCAAAGCGAAATCGACGATACGCCCTGTGTGTCCAAAAGTGAAACCTTCTGTATCTGTCCCTTGACCCAGCTAGATGGCTCGAGAACGAGATCCTCTTAAGGTAGTTTAGCGAAACCCTGAAGGGGCCCAGTAGAACAACCCGTACTGCTCCTTGCTCTTCCGTACGTCCTTGCGGTGCTACGTAGCTCTGGTAGAAGTAAAGGCTTTAACTACTGCCACATATTTTCTACTACTACACTGCGATGAATTCCATACTTGTTCTCTAGGAAATACTCCCTGAGACTGTACATCTCGTGGTTGCGGAGATTCTTGGCGTTTAAAGTCACTGCCTCGACTTTTACGTAGAATGAACAGTCTCATAGATGATGGCTTTAACCCATATGTAGTGAGTCACCTTCCTGTCCAAAGCGCCTAGCTTATTCTGACTCCAGCTCAGTACGCTAAAGGAGTAACTGAACAGAGGCATCTCCCAAACACACCTTGTGGCCACCCGACAAGAATTAAATAATTTTGTTAAACGACAAAAGAAGCGCTCCTTCGAAGCCTGCTTCACATCCCCGCAATACCAAATAGTAGTACTTAGATTTAATTTCGGAAAGAGATCTAAGGTGCTATCGCCACTAATTCTTTCTGTGACTTTCTGTAGCTCCACCACGTTTAAGCCTTCTGGGGAACTTAGTTTAGGGTTGTCAATGTACAGAAAATGAGCCTCTGACCTCGTCCCCTCTTCGAAACCGGCATTCCAATCCTGAAACCTTCAGAAGAGTAGGCTCAGGGCCAGGCAGAACCACAGAGTCCTGAAATAACTTTCTCAATCCCTATCAAATTCTGCGGACTCGGAGAAGAAACTTATCATTCATATTCACATACATACATATGTCTAAAGTTATTTTTATGGATATATTGATTATTTACGTTAGTCTACAATTTTAAACATACCCTATTTTGCAGAAGTGAAAGGATTACATTTAATTTCTTACATTTTTCATTAATAAAAAAATATTCTAATACCGCACACGGTAGTATTCGAATATTCGTACTATTCGAATATTCGAATTGCAGGCCCTAGCCACAGTCAAATCGTTTTCTTTTGTTTAGTTATTGCTTATTGTGAAGTAAAAAATATTTAAATACACTTAAATAACTACTTAGCTTGGTGCCTGGTGGTATCGTACACATTTTTGAACATTGCGTCTAATTAGCAGTGTCGATTAATTTATATTTACTTTCAAAACACTACCCTATCGACGCTGGCTATTCTATTGATACTTATTAAAATGGCCTCGAACTTACTTATCTACGAACTGTTCTAGTTCCGCGTAGTTCTTGATCGCCAGGTAGTCGTTGACCAGTTTCTCCGGCACTAATCCTGTCACCTGCAACAGGAAAACTACATCAGTCCATGATATTATATTTTAAACACCATGCCCTGGAATTTCGTAATGGATTATTGAAGGTCGGAACTATAGGGCCATAAAGTACTGACAATACTAAGTAAGTACCTACCTGAGATTTTGAGACGTGCTATTTCATAATCAGCTTAAAATTATTATTCAAAAACACCAGAGTAAGGAGCATTGAAGATAACTATGAATAAAGTCTTGGTATCGTGTTAACTTCTACAGATCAGAGTAAAAGGGCTGATTAGGATATTTCTATTGTTCAATATTTCGACCATAATCATAACAGTCATAGCCCGCAAAATATTGTTTATGCGTTCTAAGTATTTTGAGATGACTCACAACTTCACAAATTGTGAAATACTACATACATCATTGATTCATTACAATTAATAAAATAAATGCTCAGTTTCACCATGCTCTGATAGTTGTTAGCGGCTGAGTACGGCTGTTAAATGGTCGACATGGTAAACATAGCTTGGTAAAAATAGATTATACTATTTTTAAATTTTCCGTAAGTCGAATAAAAAAAATGATTCAGGTTATCTCAATAAAATGACAGATTGTTAGCAGATGACATCAAGTACATATTATAAAAAAAACATATCACTAAAAACACCCTCATCATCATTTGCGAAAAACAAAATACATAAATAAATATTAACCCCTCGTATGCTTAGACACGGATCCGTGCGGGACATTTGAACCTTAATGTTAAATGTTAGTTAATTTCAATTTGATTAGCAAATTTTTGACGCCGCATACGAGGGGTTAAGGGACAATCTTACACAAATCGACATAGACTCAAACTAAGCAAAGCGTGTACTATGGGTATACAAGACGCAGATGTATTACATAATATATAGATAGGCATCCATGACCCAGGAACATATATTCGAGTTCATCACACAAATTTTTGCCCTGCCACACTCTCATTATGTAGCAGTTGCATAAACTACTATTTTAATACAGTTGCTCAAAAAGTGGTACTTTTTGTGGCTGCGTAGCGTGCGAGAAGCTCATTTTCTCGAACTAGTGCTTTTTACTTTTTAGTTCCAAACTATACTTTCGAAACGCAGTAACAGAGTTTCGAATGTCAGTGATGATGATGACGATGACGATGACGATGACGATGACGATGACGATGACGATGACGATGGCGATGGCGATGGCGATGGCGATGGCGATGGCGAAGGCGATGACGATGACGATGGCGATGACGATGACGATGACGATGACGATGACGATGACGATGACGATGACGATGACGATGACGATGGCGATGGCGATGGCGATGACGATGACGATGACGATGACGATGACGATGACGATGACGATGACGATGACGATGACGATGACGATGACGATGACGATGACGATGACGATGACGATGACGATGACGATGACGATGACGATGGCGATGGCGATGGCGATGGCGATGGCGATGGCGATGGCGATGACGGCGACGATGACGATGACGATGACGATGACGATGACGATGACGATGACGATGGCGATGGCGATGGCGATGGCAATGACGATGACGATGATGATGATGATGATGATGATGATGATGATGATCATGGTCTTAATGTACCATGTCATTTGTAAAGTATGGGTTCGTTCAAAAATAACTTCGAAGCAAGCATATTTTATCGCAATGATATATTAATATATTATTTTTTCGCAATTGCATTAAAAAACGTCGTTTACAACACGTGTGAAATGTATTTTTACTACTCGTACCGAGTCTTGCCACTCGCTTTCAGCTCGTGGCAAGATACCTCGGTACTAGTGGTAAAAAGACATTCTTTTCACACTAGTTGTAAAATGTACTATTATACCTTCCTTCATCGGCTCAGCATCATGAGACAATGATTGAATTTTAGAAAACATATGAAAACCATTATAAGTGCCTGTAACATTCCTTCGATTTCCCTGGGGTCCCATCATCAGATCCCGACATGGTGACAATGAGACCACGTTAGGAGTTTCCTCTTTCAAATAAAAAAAGAATTATGACAGTCGGTTCACAATTGGCGGAGATATCGGTGGACATATAAAAAACTCCCTCTTTGCCCGTGGTACAGTTAGCTAGTTACTAACTAACATTAAAGTAACTAAGTAACTAACATTAAGTGATGTTTCACTCCTCCTCCTTTTTTGGAAGTCAGTTATAGCCTAGCAAGCGTCGGTCCGGCCCAGGGATAGTGGCGCTACCTCTCTGGCCGTTTTGGCAACCAGGTTTCGCAACCAGTTGTCAAAAAAAATATTCTTGCTACGCAACTAGTTGCTCAAAAAGAAAATTTATTAGTGTTCCGTAACCAGTTGCCAATGAAGAATTGACTAAAACGGCAGTTGTTAAAAGAGAAGTAATAATCTTTCTACGCAACCAATTACATATGTACTAGAACAAAAATAAGAACTATTTCTGTTTCGCCCTTTCAGCGGGTTGAGACCGGACCAAAACTAGAACAATTCCCGAATATCACAATTGGTACGTTTTTCGGAATAATGATTTTATATTCTGAGACTCGTCTTTCAAGACGTGAATAATACGATACTTAGTAGGGTGGTCCTCATATGGCAAAAAAAAAATTTTTTTAGATTTTTTAACGGGACACCTTTTCTATTGATTATTTAACATAAGAATCGGAAACAGTATTTTTTTCATAATTATTGGACAAAAATTAGGGGTCGCTACCACAGCTTAAACTTTCTGAAAAAAAACTAAACAAACATATTAAGTACATCAAAAATCTGATTATTTGAAACTTTTTTAAAACTTTTTCAAGTGGTAATAATTGCAGTTATATTCTCTAAAACAGATATTATTATTAACTACACAATAAGGTATCCATGACAATACATATAATAAAATTACCAAATTATGATAAAAGGGTGGATTTTTGGGTGTTGGGGTACTTTTTCCGAATTGTTTTACTATTAAAAGCAAATACTGTTTCTATTTAAAAGTGAGACTGGAAGTGTTGAAGGCCCTGCTTCCTGGTTCATGTCAGGTGTTGGAATGGTATTTTCACTGCTAGATGTAGATGAAAACTTAGATATGATAGGATTGGAAACATCTTGAAACGGGCTTTCATTAAAACATATTTCAAGCGGATGAAGAAGATGTCTCAAATATCTGGGGCCCCTGAAGAGCAGCATCCCTCTGCAGAGTGCTCCTGGTGTTTACAAGCTGGACTGTGAGTGTGGTCCTCCTTGTGAGTATTATATTCTTTGGTGTGGTCTGTCATACATTGGCCAAACGAAACATAGTATAGCTACACGGGTTATGGAGCATGTAGCAGCAGATGTCAAACACCGTTGTCGCAACAGGTCTGCAGTCTGTGAGCATGGCATGGACAAACCAAACCATTAAATAAAGTTTGATAATACTTCAATCTTTGCCAGAGAGAAACGATATTTTCCTAGAATGTTGCGTGAGGCTATTCAAATCAAACAATATCCCAATTTCAATAGAGAAGATGGTTAGTCATTACCGCCGGCTTAGATCCTGTTGTACATCTTATCAAGTATCAAGCAAGACACAAGAATGGAAACCCTGGGCCTCGAATGGTGTAAAACAAATAAGGGATAAAACTATTATATGTAGAGTATTTGCTTAAAAGTATATCATAGTAATAAGGCGATCTGGGAGTTTTCTTTCGGCGGTTCTTCCTCCTCAGTAAGCCTTATAGTGAACCGCTGGTAGATATTTATTAAATAAAATAATGAATGCAGAAGGGCATTAATTATTTTATTTAATAAATATCTCGCACAAGAGTAACTGCCTTAACATATTAGGCCTATCTGGCAAGTATGTACACCTTTATTTTTTAATTAATATTTATAAAATGGATAGCATGCACAAATGTAACTTTGTTTGAGAAAAATTGTGTGATTCTCAGTCAAACTTTGACAACGGTAACTGGAAAGCTACCGAAACGTCAGAGAGGCACAAATAATTAATTATAATCTACTTAAATTGTTTTATTTAAATGTGTGACAGTCTTGTCAATTCCCTTTTTACTTCACGTTACCGCGTTTTTGTAAGTTTTCTTCATTCTATAAATTCTGAGCCTCTCTCTGTAAGTTTTTTTGTTGACTGTGGTCATAATAGCTGCTCCATTTTGAAGATGTGAATTGTATTTCTCATTGACGCTCATGCCAATGCTTGTAGACGCCATTCCGACACTTCACAACGATACGCCTGAGTATGACGTGCACACTCTCAGAGTAACGAAAATGTGCTGAGGATCGTTCCACGCGGTCTCGTCGCGGGGGTGCGAGAAGGGGGTGGAAGTCGCGTTAGTGCATCAATATTAGGCAATAGCACTTGATTTCATTTAAAAAATCCAAAATTAATAATAAAAACGCGGGAATAAACAGTTGGCTCGATTCATAAAATTGTTAATTTTTCAATTTTTTCAAAACTTTGACCTTTGGTAGCGACCTCTAAAACTTGATAAAAAAATGAAATAAAAATAATGTGGAAATAGCTCATACTAAATAACGATTTGATGAGGTGCCCCTTTCACTTTTCAAAAATCGAAAAATAAGGACCACCCTAATACTTAGTTAGCACTTGCGAACTTTTGTATTTAAGCTGAAGTGGCACTGGGTTGGTCACATCAGTTGCAGAACCAATAACCGTGTCACAGTTCGCCACTCATTTTAACTAAATTAAATTATGCTTTCTTCGTATAACGACCTACTTTAAAATATCACTCTTAGAATGCTGTCAAGAATTCTAATAGGTAGTAGTTTATGTGACTGTACATAATGAAGGGTATTAAACACGATTGTGGGTGTATGAAACGAGCCGAAGGCAAGTTTCATAATAACATCACACGAGTGTTTTAATGCCTAATTATGTACCTACAGTTACATACACTACTTTATCTAGCCACATATCATAAGCCTCCATGATGCATTCAGGAGTCACACATTATGACAAATATTACCCGGTAATGGCGGTAATGAAGTTTTCTGGCAGCTGTCATAGTTTTTTTTTTTAAATTCAGAGACAATCTAGAGTCGGCCCCAACTATCATATCGTTCGATATCTTACTCACGTGCGACAATTGTCAAATTTGATTGCAAATTGACAATTCATTTAGAAGGAAACGTCATCGCGACTGATATTAGAATAGAGGTCAAATAAAATTTCTTTGTTCATCAGAGATTTTCGAAATTTGAATAAAAAATATTATCGAAATCGATGTTATTATTTAGCAATAATAACATTTTTACAAATAAGAAATTTGTTCTAACAAAACAGACTATTTTTATGGTGGTCATAATGTGCGGACTTGAACGCATCATGGAGGGTTTATGATATTTGGATAGATAAAAATAATTTATTTGGTGATCATACTGTATGACTTATCGCTGTCAGAAGTCGTTTGTTGCTTTGTATAATAAAAAATTAAATGAAAACAGAACAAAATGTCGACTTATTGAAACATCGAGGACACTCTTGCGAACGCCAGAAAATGTATATTTTCAGGCTGCTCCCGAACAGATCTCAGGCCGGTATCAAACATATTGAGGATAAACTTTTTGTGCAAACTCAATTTCTTTGTATCATCTGGAAATGAGAATGGGAATTTAGAATCTTATTTGGTAACCAGTGTAAACAAAGATTTGTTTTTCTTTTTGAGCAACTAGTTGCGTTGCAAGAATATTTTTTCTTTTTTAACAACTGGTTGCGAAACTTGGTTGCCAAAACGGCCGGAGGGGGCGCTACAAACAGCTTTCATATGGCAATAATGTGCATAAGTCATATTTGCATTATTAAACGTCAGTCAAGGATTTGTCATTATCAAAATTCAAAACATTGTTTGCCGGAATGCTGCTCAATCCTTCGTTCTTCTTGCGAAATAAATAACGAATGCTATTGAAAAAAATTACTTTCATCACTGTGGATAGTTTTGGCATTATTATGCAAAAATCCTCTTTGTTTACATCATCAGTGACATTCACCGACTTTCAACGTCAGTTACCAAAAATTTGTCGTTGCCTGTAAATTATTTTAATACCACTGAAAATCCGCAATATGGCGTGGGTTGTAAACCCCTTGGGCTATAAAAATACATATCACTTTTTTAGTTTAATAGCCCTTTTAATAAATCGTATAGATATTTCGTGATATATAAACAATATGCCTTTCAGTACATATGCCAATAACATCTTAATGCTTAATGTGCTGTCATGTCATGGCACATATTTTAACGAAACTAATAGGTAACTCTAAAAAGTACAAAATCGCTATACTACTATTACGTAGTTCGGGATTTCAAAAATAAATAAAAACAACTCTAAGTAGCGTACATCGGTGCTATTCACCGTAAAGCTATATATCGGACTTATACTTTCTGAGGCGCCAGGCGGCACACGCACACCGTTCGCTAGTTTTCCGTCGGGACAGGCGCTATCTCTGGGACAGGGTGAACATCCAGGCGTTTAAACCGTGCACTTCTATTCTATAGCCTAGCAAGCGTCGGTCCGAGTCCGACACAAGGATAGTGGCGCTACAAACAGCTTTCATGGCAATAATATGCATACGTCATGTCATATATTTGCTTAATTAAACGTCAATAGCTATTTGTCAAGGATTTGTCATTATCCAAATTCAAAACATTGTTTACCGGAATGCTGCTCAATCCTTCGTTCTTCTTGCGAAATAAATACTGAATCCTATTGAAAAAACTTTACTTTCATATTATGGATAGTTTTGGCTTTATTATGCAAAAAACACTTGAAATTTGCGGAATATTTAGTCCTGGTTCCTCTTTGTGTACACCAGTGACATTCAGCGACTTTCAAAGTCAGTTACCAAAAATGTGCCGTTGCCAGTAAAATAAATTAGTACCACTAAAAATCCGCAATATGGCGTGGGTTGTAAAACCCCGTGTGGAGCTATAAATTACAACTACCCAACATCGACGCTGCACTGGCACCATATTTTACAAGTATATAAGCATCCGAGTTTCCCATGCCTGATTGCCATCCTACGAACACAACATGTGCTCGTAGGTTGGAGCCAGTTAGGTTATTTGACCGACCCATCCCCTGGGTGGATCAGGTCAAATATCTTGGCGTTACCCTCGATCAGAAACTGACCTTCCGTCCCCATATCAAGCGTGTTCGCGGTCACGCTATTCACATTATGACTAGGCTAAGTCCGATGACTAACAAGCGGAGTAAAATGTCACTTAGAAATAAGTTGACGCTTTACAAAACTTGTATTCGTCCCATCATGACTTACGCTAGTGTAGCTTTTGCTCACGTGCCTAAGTCTCGTCTCAAGCCCCTATAGGTCGTTTAGAATAAGTTCTTGCGCAGGATGACAGATACCCCATGGTATGTGACCAACCTGAGCCTTCACCAAGACATGGAACTTCCCACCATGTTTGGTTTTTTTTCAAAAAAGCGTCTAAGCGCTTCTTCGATATAGCTCCCAACCACGGGAACCCCTTATAAGGAAGGCAGCCGACTACCTTCTTCGGGCTCCCGATCCCTCTGTGGATCCACCTCACAGATTGTTATTGCAAAGAGGTCGGTTTACCCGACGTCCGAAGCATGTACTATCTGACCCGGACGATGAGATCACGGAAACCATCCAAGCGATGGTCGCCGCGAACTCGCCGAACGGCACCTCAGCGTAATCCCCGCCGGCGGGGAACTACCGCTACTTAGTTCGCGTTTTTTCTCTTTTTCATAACCCGATTCTCTTTCCCCTCTCCTCCCGCCCTAAGTCAGACAGATACGGTTCAGTCTATTCACAACGCAGTCCATGCGCCCTGTGCGCCCGCGTCACCCCAACCCAAATTACCCCTGTGGCGCGGAGATAATCCCATTAGCGGGTTATACTCCCACACAAAGTCCGATTACTGGTAGTGAGGGCTAACCAGCCCCGATACAGTTCAAGTCATGTCTTAAAAAAAAAAAGTTGCCTGATTATTTACACGCTTTATTCAGTCGCCCCAGACCCAGCGACTGTAAAATTTTACCGGCTTGCCGGTGGCTGTTTGAGCTGAATTTTTACATACGCAAATCAAACGATAATGCCATAAAATGATGTCATAAGAGCCGGACTGGTGTTGGAATTTAGTAGGTTATTTTGACTGAAACCAAAACTTTAAAAAGGATAGTTCGTCTTGCATTTTTTAAACTGACTCTTACAAAACATTCAAGCCTCCTTTTTTTATTTGTATTAATTTTAATTTGTTGACGATCCGTTTTGATTTTTTCTCTTATTTCTATAGTGTTATTCTTTATATTTTTTTATTTTATTCTTAGTAACAATTATATCAATACATTGCTCTGCTCTTTGTAACTGATGATTCGTAAGTGCTTGAAGCTAGGTCTACTCGAATAAATCATATTTTGACTTGACTTTAGAATTGGCACCAAACTATGATATGTTTGAAGGTAGATGGTTGGACATGTGCGGTCAATGTTTCAATGTTATTCGTTATTCGTCCTGTGAGATGGTAAATAAGGAATGAATCAAGAAATACATGAATGAACAGCATCCTTCTGTGTCATTCTAAATGTCAATTTGTTCTTATGTTTTGACTAGCAACTGGTTATCCTGTTAAATATAATGATTAAAAAAAATCTTTTCTACATTAACTCAAATGTTGACATTCTCTACCATTTAAACTTAAGGTGCTAATCACAAACTACGAGATAGTAGGGTCATCGGATTTAGATTAATATACATAAGTACCTACACGAGGAAGTTCTCGTATAAAAAGATTTGATCAATATATATCTCCGACCTGTTTCGGCCATAGCGACCACTTCCACTCATAATTGGCTTGGGCCACATGCGCCCGAAGATGACTTACGTACTTATGCTCCTGCGATTTGTTTGCGGATGGATGGACGGTTGAAAGAAAATGCTTAAAATTGTGCGAGAGTCTTACTAATAATTAACTAATTAATTCAATGATCTGTCACTAATAACAACTAATAATAATATACATAAATGATTTCATAATTATTTAAGGTTCTACAATGTTATAGGTAACTCAATTTATAATTAAATTTGTGGTAATATAGTTAATGTTAATACTCGTATGTAATGATGATGTAATATAGTTTATAAGATATAGTAGTTAAGGAACTTGTAATGACTTAGGTTTATCCTGTAATGTTACAATTTCTTGTATGTGATTAATAAACAATAATAATAATAATAAACGTAGCGGATCTTCGCTGAAGGATGTCCTGATGCGGCTTATCAGGAGTTACAATATGTTAATAGGTAACACGTAAATAAATGTAGCTTGAAATAAGGGCACCTTAGCCAAGAACGCGCAAATTAAACAAAATAATCGTGTTTTCTTGATTTGCCACGCAGACTCCGTGTTTTGTAATTACAATGACAGAGTATCATCGAATTTCCATACACGTGCCGAATTCCAAGTGTGATCCGACCGTCTGTCTGATGTTTAAAGTTATTCCGCTCTATCCAGCATAAATTGATATAAATATTCTTCAGTCGTGAAGGACAGCAACGAGTATAGCCCATAACCACACCTGTGCTAACTCGGGGCACGATCTAGGGATTTGATATCGATAAAAAAGATATCTCATTGAAAGTTCTCGATTAGTATAAAACGGTGCGATCATGTCTGATGAAGTCGATATTTTCATCTAGACGGCAATCTTTAATACCGACGATTAAGGAAAAATATTGATTATACTTACTATGAAAATTATTTAAAATAAATAAATACACGTTTTAATTTGATTATTGTTTTCATTCTGAAATGAAGAGGAAAAATAGTATTTTATGCAACCGTTGTATAAGAGGTTGCAAAAAACGCGAGTGGTATGGGTTACGATGTGAGCGTAGCGAAACTAGCGAACATCGTAAGTAAGATGCCACGAGCGTTTTTTGAACTACTTATACAACGTTGCATACAATACTTTTTCTACGACTCGACATTTCATAAATAAAATGCAAATAAACAACAAAGAAAATAATTACATTCCCGCTCGGAATCAACAAAATTAAAAAAAAAAATTGTCTCTGATAAACTTTTTTTTATTGCCTTCCATCTGTCAAAAAAATATGAACTTATACATAAAGGTATACGTTCACTATACTAAACATTCATGCACTGAAGATACAACTTTTTTTTTAAGTTGGCAGCAATGCCTTAATACAATAAGCTTTTTTTAAATTGCAAATTGTGTGAATGCAGCTGTTTATCTTATAATCTGGTACTAAGTAATGCTTTTTTTGGCGACATTATACCATCGTTTAGCAGTGTTTTTTTGGGCAATAGAGTATAGACTTTTACAGACTTTCATAATTTATGTCTTTATATTTAGAGTTAGTAACTATATAAATGACAGAAAAAAATACTGGAGTAGAAAAAGAAATTTAAGGTTTAGTTACATACTTTTTAATTCATTTTGTTTTTTCTCTAATAAAACACATATTTATGTTGATTAACATTCAGATGTTGACAGTAACATCGATATATTTATTTGTCGATAAAATATATTTGCTACATTACTTTAATATCAGTGCCCCGAGTTAGCACAGGTATGCCCATAACGTCTATACTATTATAATACCTAGATATATTTCTGGCAGGAACAACAGGTGGCTAGTGGTTACATAATAATAATATCGATAACTACCACATCAACGTTATAAAGGAAATGCAAAATTATAAAGTTATTAATAAAAATATTCACAATGTCGTGGAACTCGAATAAATGTCACATTGTTATGCTAATTATTTACTTCTTTAATAAATAAGGTCCATGAATGTAAAAACTTTGATTACGAAACATATTTAACGTTAGTATTAGGTAAGTCGAGGAATGCATGAAAATGCATGTTACGATTTTGCCACTTACTTTTCCTCTACGACGTTGAAGTTACTTATCGATAACAGGATAGTCGATGTTTTATTTTGTCAAACACTAACAACACGTCGTTCATGCTAGGAAAATCTCTTGAATTGAATTTTATATAATATAAAATTCAATTCAATACAATATTCAATAGTAATTAATTGTATGATTATGAGTATTAGGTACTAAAGGTCTTAAGAACTATTATGTGTCATCATAATGAGCCATTAAAGGTTGCACAATAGCTATAATATTACAATTTGCTACTAAAATACATAATTACATTAATATATCTCATAAAGTGGATATAGAAATCATTATCCTATGTTAAGTATGATAATATTAAAACTAGATTTAGAAATGATACCTATATCTACATTACTAATTAGTGGATATCAAATATATCATTAATTTATAGTAGGATAGTCAAGCCTCGAAACAATTTTATCGCGATTAAATTAATTGACAGGGTATTCGATTAAAGATCAATTAATCGACATTTGAGTCGATTACATTTCGCGATTAATTCTCGATTAAAATAGGAATAGTTATAAAAATGCAATTTGTCTTGACATGTAGTTTGCTGTAGAGTACGTCGGCAATAGAGCACTCAGTCTTGCCTTGCCGGGTTCTCGGCGAAGAGGTAGACCCAAGTTGCGGTGGCTCGATGTCGTTCGTAAAGACCTGAACGACTGCGGTTTGGAAGAACACGATGTCCAGGATAGAGCGAAGTGGAAGAGAAAAAGTAGGAAAGCGGACCCTGTCGCAAGACGGGACCAACGCTAGGAGGATGATGATGATGTAGTTTGTAGTAGGTACACTTGAAAAATCTCAAGTGTGCTGTGCGCAATAAACTTGTTTCAGTAATAGAAGGTGAGTTTAGTAAGGGCGTAGTCTTACAAAAAATATCGTATTTCTTCCAAATATAAATCGAGAGATATAACCTCCCAGAATAGATGTGACGAAGAGATAAGGGCACGGATAGTCGCTGGGCAAATGTAACTACGCGTGTGCTAAACATTTAGATACTAAGCTGCTTAGCGTGAAATCAAAGCTCACCTATCTATCACACCATCATCAGGCCTGTTGCGACTTACGTCTGCGAAACGTGGACCTTAACCCAGACAGACGAACTGAAACTTGCCGTGTTCGAAAGGAAAGTTATGAGAAAAATCTATGGTCCCGTGTAAGAGCGTGATGCACTCATTGGGCACGAGAACATTGTCAGGTTACTTAAGTGGACGGATCACCTTGGAAGAATGCCGGACGAGGGAGCCGCAAAGATCGACAGAGAGGCAGGCCTAAGAAACGTTAGAGTGACGGTGTGGAGGAAGATCTCAGGAAGATGGGGAAGTTTACCTGCTGGAAGAATGTCGCCAGGCATCGTGACAACTGGACGAAGATTGTGGAGGAGGCAAGACACGCGCCAGCGAAAGTAAGTAAGTAATTAATCGAGATAAAATTTACTTAATACGATTAAAATTTAATTGCTGGAAATTAATCTACGACTAATTTATTCGGAACTCGTACGATTAAAAATAATTAATCGTAATTTTGAATCGTTAATCGCGGTAAAGTAGGTTAATCTTAATCGTTAATCGATTATATTTTGCCCTTCTCTGGTTACAACTATACAATTGCTCAGGTTTTAGCCTTAAATATTTTGGATTCCACGGGTTCGTGAGCCCAAGTGTATTTCACAGACTAATACGAGCATGAAATTAGTATGTGAGAGAGAGTTACGATCTAGTTCTACCACAGAATAGATAATAGTACAAGTACAGAAGGCTCACTACCTTGATATTTACAAAAGCCGCTTTTTTTAGCCGAAAAAATATGATATATGGCCCTTCTAAAGTCGTCGTCCCCAGCGCAAGCCAAACGGAACGTTAAAGCTGCGTACCAACGGTGAAAATGAATTGGCTCGCTTGCCGCGTCGCCGATAGCGAGGGCTGTCAACGACTAAAAATAAAAATGTATTTCCTATTTATTTCTTGCATTCAATATAGAGAGCAATATATTTATATTCTTCATACTTTATATTTATAATTTCATTATTTAACTATAAAATTAACAATCTCAGAATTTGGACGAATTGAATCCACCACCAGGCCGCAAAACATTTTAGCTTTACTTTTAAACATTTTAGTACGTATAATATAATAAAACTAGAGACCCGTTGCGGCGTCGAACCGCCGCTAGAATATGGAAATCCGGTAGTGTTACAGAAAATAACTACTTTATCGATAAGAAGTTTTTGGGGAATGAAGAATAAATTAATACTGTAAAAAAACACATTAAAATTATGTTTTAAAAACGTTAAAACATGCCAGGCTAGAGGCAGGCCTGATAGCCAACTGCCAGCTTCATCGTGACAATTTATTCAACTCTTTTGTAAAAATAACTTGTGCATGACATGTGATCTGCTGATCTGTTTCACAAATAAAATGCATATTATTCGATTTATGGAAAAATATATTCATGACAATAGTCCCATATCTTAAAAATATAATTGACATATTTTCATAGGACCGAACATAAGATTGGTAGAATTTTAATTTGTTGTTCTTTCTTCAGGACATAAATTTATCGATTTGATCGATTTCTATCAATTTCCAGAAATAGCACATGAATCGAAACGACAGATTTGAGGAAACAGGAAATCATGGAGTGCGTAACTGTTTATGTATTCATTTATAATCGTAAATATTTCACAATATTAATAATAAAAAATGTTACAAAAACTCAATTGTATGAAATAGAGAGTAAAAAACGTTTATAGATACACGAAAAACCACTATTATCAATGCTTGTTTTTTTTTATGAAATTCATTAGATCGTGCAAGTTTTCTTAATATGGGTGCTGCCATGTCATCATCATCAATCATTTATTCAATAACAATTACACATTGTGTTTGAAATTCTTACGCTAGTTATACTTAATCAAACCCTACTTACTAATCTAAATAAATTACTGACCAACAATACTCCACCATAAAAAAAAGAATGTGTCAAATATGTGTAATAAGAAAAAACAATATATAAAACAGCTAAACATGTTTGAAAAAAGAATAATTCAAACTTTCGTGTCTTTCCTCTCATTGAAATTGTGTCTGACAGAAGAGTGAGGGAGATGCTAAAGACTCTCAAGCCTATAATATAAACCTAATTTTAGGGTTCCTTACCATATTCGGTAAAAACGGAAACCTTATAAAATCAATTTGTTTTGTTGACCGCAGAATTTGTCAATTTTTATTTTGAATGAGAATAAGAATGATCAGCCAGACGTCATTAATTCAAATATGATTTATTCTTGAGCGCGTCGATTTTTTGAAATTTGCATCATATGTAGGTTATTTCTCCATCAAGTTTCGCATGTTAGCGTAACATGTTAATTATTCCACATTGCCAACTCGTCCACAATGTCAGCTCGTCTATATTCCCATCTGGGTCACAATGCCAACTTGTCCATACACCCAACACGTCTACATTGCCAACTCGTTCATACACCCAACTCATCTGCATTGCAAACTCGTCTATATTACCAATTCGTCTCCATTGGCAACTCGTCCATATTCCCAATTCGTCCATAATGCCACCTCGTCCATATTACCAACTCGTCCACAATTCCAACGCGTCCATATTGCTTACTCGTCCACAATGCCAACTCGTCCACAAATACAACTCGTCCACATTCTCAACTCGTACACAATGCCAAATCGTTCATATTGCCCACTCGCCCATACACCCAACTCATCTACATTGCCAACTCGTTCATATTACCAACTCGTCTTTATTGCCAACTCATCTATATTCCCAACTCGTCCACAATGCCAACTCATCCATATTGCTAACTCGTCCACATTTCCAACTCGTCCATACACCCAACTCGTCTACAATACCAACTCGTCCTTATTATTAACTCATCTTTATTGCCAATCTCGTCCATATTATTAACTCGTCCGTATTAGCAACTCGTCTTCATTGCCAACTCGTTTATATTCCCAACTCATCCACAATGCCAACGCGTCCATATTACTTGCTCGTCCACAATGCCAACTCGTCCACAAATACAACTCGTCCACATTTCCAACTCGTCCATATTCCCACCTCGTCCACAATTCCAAGTCGTCCACATTGCCAACTCATCCACATTTCTAACTCGTCCATATTCCCAACTCGATGATACACCCAACTCGTCTACAATACAAACTCGTCCTTATTATCAGCTCGTCTTTATTGCCAACTCGTCCATATTCCCAACTTGTTCATTTTGCCAACTCATCCACATTTCCAACTCGTCCATATTCTTAACTTGTCCACGTTGACAACTCGTCCGTATTACCAAGTCGTCTTCATTGCCCACTCGTCCGTGTTCCCAACTTGTTCATGCCAACTCATCCACATTCCCAACTCGTCCATATTCACAACTCGTCCATAATACCAACTTGTCCGTATTACCAACTCGTCTTCATTGCCAACTCGTCCATAATACGAACTCGTCCACATTGCCCCCTTGTCCATGTTCTCAACTTGTCAATTTTACCAACTCATTCATATTGCCAACTCATCCACATTTCCAACTCGTCCATATTCCCAACTCGACGATACACCCAACTTGTCTACAATACCAACTTGTCCTTATTATCAGCTCGTCTTTATTGCCAAATCTTCCATATCACCAACTCGTCCGTATTACCAAGTCGTCTTCATTGCCAACTTATCCGTATTACCAACTCGTCTTCACTGCCAACTCGTCCATAATGCGAACTCGTCCATAGTGCCCACTTGTCCATTTTCCCAACTTGTCAATTTTACCAACTCATCCACATTGCCAATTCATCCCCATTTCCAACTCGTCCATATTCCCAACTCGACGATACACCCAACTCGTCTACAATACCAACTTGTCCTTTTTATCAGCTCGTCTTTATTGCGAAATCTTCCATATCTACAACTCGTCCGTATTACCAAGTCGTCTTCATTGCCAACTCGTCCATATTCTCAACTCGTCCACATTGCCCACTCGTCCGTGTTCCCAACTTGTTTATTTTGCCAACTCATCCACATTTCCAACTCGTCCACATTGCCCACTCGTCCGTATTCCCAACTTGTTTACTTTGCCCACTCATCCACATTCCCAACTCGTCCATATTCCCAACTCGTCCATATTCCCAACTCGTCCACATTTCCAACTCGTCCATTTTACCAACTCATCCATATTACCAATGAAGATACATTCCCAACTTATCTACATTGTCAAGTCGTCCATATTCTCAACTCGGCCACATTTCCCATCCCGTCGACATGCAAGCGGAAGGACTAAGTTTCTTCTTGTAAAATACCATTTAATTTACCATAACTCATGCCATTTTCCTTGGAATTATTTTTTTGATGGACTTATATATTCATATTTATAATAATCTACCATAAATTTACATATTTGAATGACGTTTAAATTAGTTTTACTATTTTTTTTCTGCTTTGATTTAGATTTAGTAAAACTCGCCTATAGAAATAATCTATTCTTGAATGACGGTCAGTTTTTCTAGTCTTTCGAGCACCAGTCCAACTCACACTTGACCGGCTTTTTTCTCCACATTTTTAACAGGTATGCGAAATAAGTTTCCATATCAACATTTAAAAAAAAAAAACAACCTGGCAATTTAGAGCATTGACATAATAGCCCCCAATAAAAAAGACATTAAAAGTTGTCAGAATATGGCTACTGTCATTCATTGTCAACAAACTGTAAAATTATTTTTGCATATTTGTACATGTTTTAAGTGTTGCGGATATTATGTTGCCGACTCAAAAATAATATTTCATCATGCTGAACAACTTACTACAGGTTTGTGAGCAAATCATGCTTATTATTATTTGGTCATCTTATGTCAAAATAGGGATCACAGGTCACGTGGTCAAAGTCACGTGGTTAGCGCACAGTAGTTTTTTCAAATCCATTTTTCAGTACCTTTTCAGGAAAAAATTAAAATTCCAAGAGTTTTATGCACCTCTCCAGCATGAGACGAATCTAATGACATATCATTTATCAAAATCGGACCATAACTGTAGATCTGATGGGATGTACAAAAATCGGCCTCGCGTAATATATATATAGATAATGTAACGAATGCGTTACCTTAACATGCAATTAAATTCTTGAGCTTCATTTTGTTTTTGCTTAGTTGTCCGATATTTATTTATTTATTCATATATATATTCATTACTACATACCTAGTATAAAACAAAGTCGTTTCCTGCCTGTCTGTCTGTCTGCCCCTATGTATGCTTAGATCTTTAAAAATACGCACGGACGCACCGTGCGAAGCCGGGGCGGGTCGCTAGTAACAAATAAAACATGTACAAAGGCGAAATTATCCCTATTAAGGATCCCTTCCAATACATTTCTTTTAACTCATTATTTATATATTTTATATACTTACCTATCAAACTATCACTCAATCGTTTATTTATTACTAGTAATTTTACAAACGTGATATCATTATAAAAACCTTTATGATTGTTGATTTAGTAGTAGACATATTTATTTTACTAGAATTTAAATTGACAAATAGCAGCAAATAATCAATTCAAAATTACATAAGTAAGTACTTAACAATTAAAATTATTCTGAGTATTAGGTACCAATGTTAAATATAGAAGTAGATACACCTGCAATATGTTTTTTTATTATTATTCAGTAACTAATTATTATATATTATGTTCATTTTCTTACCTTTCGGCATCCTTCGGACATGTTGGGAGAGCGAAAAACGCGTGATTCCAATTTCGATCATTGTTCCTACAACCCGCTGCGATACAATATCTTTTCGCTGTCTTTTTACTCATTTAAACACTATTATAATATAACACTGGTATCAACAGATGAATGCGGAACGTTCACTTGCAACGTAAATCGTGAGCGAGACGCGCGCGAAAATCGTGTAGGTACGTGCGTTCCGAGACAGAGCGTGTCAGCCACTGAATAGTCCGCATGCATGCGGCGACCGGCATGTACTTGTAGCGGGAAATGTTAATCGCGGAGTGCGCCCCGCCTGGTTCTACTAAAAGATATAGTTACGATAGCAAAAATTACAATTATTACCGAGCAAAAATATCTTTTATGGGTTACCCATATTGTTAATTAACTGTAAAGCAATATAAAGACCTACTTTACTTGGCAGTGACGACGTTGGGGCATCGATTACCAAGATCAGAGGTGTTTTTCCATACAATGGTATTATCTCCATATATCTGGGGGATAGTTTTAACAACGTCATATATAATTTATATTGATGATGTTAAGACTACCACGCCGGCCGCCTCGTTCATTCCTCCGCCCCACAGGACTTACTGTGCTAAGAGTACTAGTACAGAGTACTTCATATCTACAAGAAAATCTGTGATATGATGATGAATATGAGTGTAGATAAAGTAGTGTATGCAACTGTAAATAATTAGGGCTTAAAACACTCGTGTGATCCCATTATGAAACTCGCCATGACCTCTAAGGCACATAATTTTTTTTACACTGTATTGTTGAAAAGTAATGCGTAAGCGTCATATCCACAAGTATGTCGGTGGTAAAGTCGCTGAACATCCACTGACATCACAGGAGCCAAAGTTTAGATAGATACACCAAGATCCTTTGCTCTCGCAAAGTTATATACAAAACAAGAATTCTCTCGCCCTATTGGTAATTAATATATTTCGTAAGTTCAAGTACTATGGGCACCGCCACCCAGCACCCGCCCCTGACACCACATGTGTATGTATGTATGTGTACACGTGTATGCTCACCTCCACGAGGCCGGCGGCGGTGATCTCTCCCAGCAGTCGCTGGCAGCACTGCAGCGCTGTGAGCGCGCGCCGCAGGTCGCCGTCGCACGTGTCCACCGCCTGGTGCAGAACCTCTCCGTTGCCAACATCCACACCTTCTGACTCGCAGATCTCACGCAACCTGGAAAACAATAACTCATATTTAAACTAACACAACAAAATTATAAAGGGTTATGATTCCAAGAAAAATATTGTATAATGATATTCTAAGCGCTCCAAAAGTGAAGCACAATATGGAGCTTATGCTACTCGTATGGTAAACGCTTTTGTTAATTTCCGAAAAGTGACAGGTGCGTAAGTATGTATATAAGTTCTCAGTAACGGTGTGATTTTAGCCGCAAAATGCTGTCTTGCGTAATGCGTAAGTGCACAAATTACGCAAAAAAACTAAAAAAGAAAACGGAATCTCATATCACAAGGAAGTAAGCTGAAAGCATTTGATTTTCTCTATTTTAACATTTCTATTTTTAAATATAACGCCATTTTGACATCATCATGACGCCGCCTAAGAGAGAGAGAGAGCGAAAGAGAGAGAAGCTATGTCATTGCAAATATTTGTGTGATGAATTCGAATATTTGTGCTTGGGTCATGGTTGTTCTGTGTATTTAAGTATATATTTATCTATATAAGTATGTATATCGTCGTCTAGTACCCATAACACAAGCCTGCTTGAGCTTAATTTGGGACTAGATCGATTTGTGTGAGGTCGATCTAGTTTATTTTTAGATTATCTCCTTTATTAATCTTTCGTCTTAGGCTAGGTTTTTATTTTTTTAACAATAAATTTATATAAAAAGTAAACAATAATAAAGTAATTACAAAATATAAATACATTATAAAAAACCTATTATTATTATTTCGTATATTCATTTAATTTCTTAGGTTAAGTTTTTTTACAATCAATTTATATAAAAAGTAAAATACAACAACGTAATTACAAAATATAGATACATTATAAAAAAACCTAACCTAGGGTGCCGCCGGCAGCGGGGCGGGGCCCAGGCTACCGGTGGTTAGGGCTGCAGAGAGAGGAACCTCCTTATTATTATTATTATTATTATTATAACCTGCTGCGAATCTGCTACATTCACTCTACTGCAGATGATAGTATGAGTGATGCCTCCTACACCTAATATCTTTCTTTCCTAAAAGATATTTCAGAATGAAGTCTACGCGTCCACTTTCTCATATTGTCCATCGACCGAACTCCTGTTCCTTTTCCTATATATTCTTTACAGTGCTACATGTCGGCGTTAATGATTTTTTTATGGTGGCATATAACCACAGTTGTTCAATGCACAAAAGACTGGTGATAGGATATTTTATTTTATATTTGCTTTGGGTCTTTTATGTGCCAAGTCAACCAGTATTGATCTATTGTGGCACCCCTTTCTTAAAATTTATTGCAGAGACCCCGCGTTGAGTCCAGGAATTCCCAGACTCTTTGGGTAGTGAGTTGTTGTATCTCTTCTGGGGGCACAAATTTTTGCCTTAAGTGAATACTTCTTTTGTGCACAAGTGGTCCACGGGAGCAAGAGACATGCATGGCAGTCTCCTCTGACTCTTGGCAGAACCTGCATGTTGCGTCCTGTTTCATTCCCAGTAGGTTTTTTAGTTTGCAGTGACCAGTCATAATTCTAGTCACCGCACAGGTTTTAGAGAGTAGCAATTGGATGTACCAAATATAATTTTACAATATTTCTAACTGTAAGGCACTAGCAGCACATGAGGCCAAACATTTGAGCTTCAACCTATTTTACTACATAAATAAGCATCGAAGTTTTAAAAATCCTATCTAAAAAGTTAATTACTTAAAAATAACCTTTTGTTCAGAATCCAAATAACATACTACTATTGAGAAAGAAATAAAACGTACATCTCTGAAAAACTAATGTTCCTAATTGTATCCATGAATACTGAAGTATTTTTCTTAATTTTGTTTAGCATTCATTTATTTGGAGTAATTAATTTATCATTTCTGGGATTGTTGGTTGTGTCTTTATATGTCCATTTATTTGGATTCTGACTTTTGTTGATAAATTGAGCAAAGACGGACAAATATTTCAAAAGGGACTGTCACTTTGTTGCTCTAAGTGCGACACATAGTTGCAGATCAGACAGAAGTGCGATTGACCATAGTTATGCAGAAAGCGACCAGCGTAGATTTTTTGTCAAAGTGACTTAAGTCTTAATCCATTAATGAGTTTGGTCGCTTTTTGCAGTCTGAAAAAAAATCTTTGGTCGCTTTCTGCATAACTATGGTCGATTGTCCTCTGATCCATGATTCACCTGATACATTTAAGAAAGGTGATACATTTTAAAATATACACACCTCATAATAACATTCTCCCTAGCCAAGGGCTTGAATCTAAACTTGGAGCAGCGGCTGGTGATGGGCGGAATGATGCGGGACACATAGTTGCAGATCAAACAGAAGCGGGTTGTCCGGGTTTCTCGCTCCATGGTGCGCCTAAGCGCTGCTTGCGCTGCTGTAGTCATGGAGTCAGCTTCGTCGAGAATCACCAGCTTATATGGAGGGCAGGGTCTTCCACTGAAAATGAAAAAGTAGTTGGATTAGACTTAATCTGAATGCATTTATCAACATACTAGAACCTGCATACGAACTTTGTCAGCATAGAAGAAAAAGTAATTTATCTCGATTATATTTCTTTGTAATCGGCCCAGCCATTTAGTGATGAGATGACACATAGTGCAGATCACTGCTTATTCCGCTATTGCTATTTGCAGATATTCTACATTTATTTGCAACATATTTTAATAAATCATTTGAAATTAAGAAATATTACTTTTATTGTACTCTCGGCGCATTAAGGTGTCCTTAGTCAGGTTATTGTTTACACAGCACAAATATTTCAATAAAAAAGATGATGGAGAGAAATATTTATTAAAATTTAATATTGTGCTGAATTTTAAGCAATGTTTGGCATTAATAATAACACCTCCCCTCTGACTAATTTAGATTTATGATGAGACCTTTATAGTATTTTGACCAGGGCGGTCTCAAATTTCATAGCCTTAGGATTCTACTTACAAGTAGTAAGGACTTACTCAGGCCTAGTGTTGCTGACTGTGAGTTGCGCAAATGACTTGACTTTGTCTCTGATGACCTGTATGCCGCGCTCGTCAGACGCGTTCAGTTCCAGCACCCGATCGCGCGAGATGTCGCCAAACAGCTGCCGCGCCGCCGCCAGGATCGCGCTCGTCTTGCCTGTGCCCGGGGGCCCGTAGAATAACAAGTGAGGCAAGTCCCCGCCCGACAGACATTCTCTCAACACCTGCACCACCTCTCCCTGATCTACGATATCGTCGATAGTTTTTGGACGGCTGGAGATACACAAAAAGATTATCAGTCAAATGCTACAGCTATTAATACGTTTCAATAATTATTATACAGGCTAAACATTACTATTTCTCAACCCATGGTGCCGGTGGCTTCTTCTTCGTTGACTTTGTACCCGATGCCGTAGGCTTACTTGTCGCTGATATTTTACCAGTTTTCAGAAACGCCTGCATTGTAATATCCGATAACTTATATACTCTTAGTCTAACAAGTAACACTAATTAGAAACAACACTTCTACAGCATGAAAACGCGGCAATTTATCGTTTTTTACCGACTGCCGTTTACTTTGACACTTGACAGGAGAGGAGCTGTATTGTATGAGGTATTGCCAGACTAGACTCCACAGATTACTTAATTGCGGCTCCACACTACTCGCGTTCGCCAAAATCGCAGTTCGCAGCACGATACTGCGGGGGGCATTTCGCTGCGGAAGCCCATACATAATGTGCCCACGGCACTATTCGAAGTCGCCAAAGTAGACTTCCAGTTTTCTTTAAGGTACCATTCCGCGATGGGCTGCAGACCGCAACCGCAGGTGACACTGAAGCTGGCGGCTGCGGTCGACCGCAGTGCTGCCTGCGGTCGAGTTCCAAGCGCGGCGGCATACCGCGGCTGCACAATTCATAGAATCATGCTTCAGTCAGACAGTCACTCCAGTACCTTCGCGCGAGACAGAAAGTCGGACAAAATTAATTTATCTTCATCGTCTTCGGAAAAAGTCGCCATTTTTTATACGTGTGTACTTTCTGCGGTTCGCACAGGTTCGCATCACCACTGGGCACTAGCGCTGTAGCCTGCGGTCGCTGCGCGCCACGGCCGCAGGATACGCGCTGTGGCTGCAGGCCGCAGTGCTGGCACGCTCGGAATACATTTCATAGAGATTCATAGAAACAAGTGGTGTCGCCTGCAATTTGCTGCTGCAGTTTGCGGTCTGCAGCCCATCGCGGAATGGTAACTTCACGGGTCCGATGACATCACTATCATAAGCGAAAATGGCGGGTAGCGTTTTAAGGGTTTTAAGCATTTGAAAATACAGATTAAAGACCATATTTTTAAATTCAATTTTTACAGCCATCTTTCATGAATTGTTTTATGAATTGATAAATATATATTTGGTTTCCTTTGCTAAATACTATACGAAATAAACATTAGTTTAATACAATTTGACACGAGTCAACTAGCCTATTATAAAAATACCATACCACTTTGGTCCATGCCATACCAGCACCGCTAGCATATGTCAAGGGATCGATACCGGTATTCATGAAAACGCTCTAATTTCGCGTTTTTTTTCGAATGTGAAAGGCTTGTGTTATGTAAAATTTCGTTATAGATATAGATCCTTGAAATTAGCCAACTAAAATATAAACATGTGTGATAATGAGCGAAAAACCGGAATATAATAACGTTATTTTGTGCTATTTTGTATGGAGCAAAATAACGGTATCGATCCCTGTAGGTATGTCATACGCGACTATTTCTAGCGCGAGATAATTATCCGTCTCTTTCTGTGCGGTAATGTGAGAGAGTGACGGGTAGCGCTATCTCACGCGACAGGAGGCGCGAAGCATAGTTGTGCTAGACGGGCTGCCGCTGACCTCCACTGCTGAAATATTTTGTGGGAGCTTTCCATGATGCGGCGTCATCCGGTACGCGGTCTCCACTCGAGAACCTTACTGCCGTATTTCCAGAAAACAAGCACGAGCGCGTGAAACAGCTGAAGGCTTTCCCACTTCCCACACAACCACTTCCGGTACGCGCTATCCACTCGCGAACCTTGCAGCCGCATTTTCATAAAACAAGCTCCGTTACGCGATAGAGATCGGATACAGTGAAATGATACAAGTGCGGACACAGCTCTAGTTTAAAAACTATAAGCTGACTATTGTAAGCGGTGCTGTGCCCCGCGTGCGCTCTAAGCCCAAAATGTTAAAATCACCGTTAATGCGGTTATTACACTTTCCTAAATTAGTCATTGACGAGAGGGTCTCACATATTGCTAATTAGGAAGTATGCTGTAACTATTTTCGTATCTGTAATTTCATCTTAGTGGGTTCAGGAGTGATGAGATAACAGACCAACAAACAGAATTACTTTCGCATTTATAATATTAGTAGGGATACTGTTATATCCGGTGAATTGATATCAAAAGTCATTATAATTATTCATTAACACATTCACTGTCCGTGTCCCATATGTGGGGTCACGGCAAGCCTCTATTACAGAGACATAAGGTTCACATGTCAAACTGGGACAGTGAATGTGTTAATGTGCACATACGTATTACAGCACTTGTGAGGCAAAGGGATAGTTAATGGTTTGTTTACAAAATAACACACAAATGTTTACTAATTATTCTGAACATTTGTTTATTTACTTATTATCTACTTTTTTGTAAAAAATGCTGAAATAGTCTTAGTCCCACTAGCAGCTTTCTGTCGAGCTTTCTCTTTTGATGTCAAGGGTTTCTGTGGTTTGACATTGCTTGCCGGTGTCAAAGTAATTGTTTCATCCATTTTATTTTCTTTTTCAGAGTGTTCACTTTTAATTCTTTTATTAGTACTCTCTGCAACTTCAGATTTTCTTTTTTGTCCCAGCGACTCAATCATGTCAGGTTTGAAGTCAAATTTGTTTTCCAGTAATCCCACCAAGTCATCTTCAAGACATTCCGCAATGATGCCAAGGGCATACTTCAAAAAGAAGTCTGAAACAACAATATTTAATTATAGTTTAAAGTGGAATTTCTCTATGTTCTGTTAACTATTAATAGTTGATTACTTTTTTGTGGTGAAATTAGACCATACTAAATAAAAAAAATGGACTACCTCACACAAACCAATCTAGTCCTTAGTCCCAAATTAAGCTCAAGTAGGCTTGTGTTATGGGCTTCGCCCGCGTTCCTATACAATATAAATTATCCTACGGGAATGATGCTCTTTTTTTCAGGTTATAATTAGGCTATTTGTTAAAGTTAGGGTATTATCTGATTATCCCTCATGCATATCCGTCTAGCCGTTTTATTGTTGAAAAGCTTGGATGCATTTATTACGGCTGCAGGAAGTTTCCCGATGACTACTCCTCCAGTCTGGCCTTGACGACAATCGAGATGGCACCAAATACAAATTTAAAACATCTATTAGGTTTAAGTTTAGGTCGTAACTCTCATATTCTTGCTCTTCTTTATAGTATACTTTTTCATCCTGCAACTCCCCGCTATCTCAAAGAGCGTTTCACTTATCTCACTTCTGCTCGATCTGCCCAAAATTTGCTCCTTGCCGTACCTTCTTCCGTCTCAAAATTTTATAATAATTCGTTTACTTTTAAAGCTGTTTGTTTATGGAACTCCTTGCCTGTTAGCTTAAGGCGCGCTTAATCTCTTGTTTCTTTCAAAGCTCAACTGAAAGAACACTATCTATCCCTTTCATAATTCGTATTTTATTCAAATGGTCCTATTATCTGTTGGCTGAATGTATTTATGTATTTATTTTTTATTATATTTATATTTTTATTTGTTTTTTTTGTGTATATTATTATTATTACTATCCGATTTTTGCACCGCCTAAAAATCCTTTCTTAGTGCACCCTTACACCTTATAAGGAACCTACGTGCCAAATTTGGACTCTCTAGAACCAGCGATTTGGGCTGTGCGTTGATATGTCAGTCAGTCAGTCAGTTTCTTCTTTTATATATTTAAGATGAGTATCATAATGATTTAAAGTACGAGTTTTGATAAATTCATAAATGAGAAATAATATAACCCCCTATTACTTAAAAAAAACATTTTTATGTGTTGGTACTAATAGCCCATTTATGAATGAATTTACTTATAAATCAATGAATTTATTCATAAATGGGGTATGCAATTTGCAGCTCATTGTACAACTAAAACTAACAAATAAAACTGTTCACATCCAAATCAGAGAACATAAAATAATATTATTGTCAGCAAAACTAGGTTAGTAAATGGAATTTGTTTGTTTTTGATGATGATTGAATTATGTATTATTACTTAATTTTATTTGTGTAATATGTTCTCATTCCAGTATTTATACCTTCGTCTACAGTATCATCACTGGTGCTGCTGGCTATAAATGTAGCTGATGCAGCTCCAGACCTCACATGGATGTTCTTCTCTTTTAATGTCTTTGCTAATTTTCTGACTTTATTTCCAAGCCAAGTCAGAGTCTTAGCTTCATTGTACTTGTAGGCTTTTAAATCTTCAGGACCCTGTAAACCGAATAGTTGATTGTGAGTGGCCAAAAAATGTGAGCACATCATTCAATTTAACTAATAGACTAATAGTTATAGGATTTTATTATACAAATAAAACAAATGGCTAATTAAGAAGTTGGTGAAAAACAACCTTCAAGTCTGCCACATTATCTAGACCAGAAACGAAGTCAGCAACTCTGTTTAATCCTTTTTGTGAAACCAAATCTTCTAAAGGTATAGCTCTGGTCTTGCATTGTTCCCTAATGTGTGGCAAAACTGAAAACATATATTAATTAATTTCATTGTTTTGTAAATCTTAGTAAATAAGGTCAATGCAACGAAAACATAGCAAACTCATTTTGAACTCATTTTGTGGGTTACTTACCTAAAAACAGTGGGTTAAAAGGTGTCAACATTAGCATACTTCCCTCAGACTTCACCGTTTGGCCAATAAACCAACATCTATGAGGCTCATTAAATGTAACAATTTCATACATCTTCTTGTTTGTTTCGTCCAAACAATATTTGGTAGGTTTGTTGTTAGCGGGATGAGGAAGAGATATAATATCAAATTCACAATTCTGGAGTAATGAATCTGAAATGTAATAATTTGTCAAATTCATATATTAGCCAGCCTCAAATTGCAATTACTAAAACTGATATGATATAAATAAGTTGACAAAGCCACCTGTTTACTGGTATCATGATCATGAAAAGGAAGGACCCCATTTAATAACGAAACATTACCCAACAAAACGTATATGTATGTAGTAATGAGGACATTAATAATGTTACAGCAACAGGCCGGGCTAAACGAATATATCTTATTACCTTGAGCTAGAAGTATCCATGAATTTTCAACGCGTTTCTTAGTTGTGCCGCCATTTGGACTGACGACAGAATTAGATGTAGTGTTTTTCTTTTGAGATCGCGTCATATTAAGGTTTCTTAAAATTATTTTGATTATTCGAAGAGATTTGTCTTTTAAACACGAATTTATGTTACACCAACAATTATTTTATGTGACGATTATTTTTTGTCTACAACTTCATTCAGGTTCCCGGCGTTCCCGCCTATGGATTTCGACGGGATCGAAACGAAAGAAAACAATAGAATGAATTGAAATGAACTGAATGCATGAATGACACAAATATGATATGACATTGACATTGCTCCGGAATCGGGCATTTTTGCTTATGAATATGAAAAAGAGGAAAAAGGCTTTATTAAACATTTATACATTATTATTTCTTTTTCTTTCAGTTAAAGATCATGCTTGTGGGCTTCTTATCAATGAACGTCGAAGTTAGGTTTAAGTACTATTCTAAATATTGGTTAGTACTGTTGTACTATACATGTACTATACTTAAGAATAAGCACAAGCCCAACTTAAAAAGCACTACTGAAGAAATTGTCATGGCAACACTAATTCGGCGGCCATTGCTAATTTGCCCATCCGCTATATGCCTGAATCCGCTTTCCGGAACCCATACCATCGGTAGGATTTTATTTTTACGGACAATAAAGAGCACGCTATAGACTCTTGAGCACTTAAGACATTGTGTAGTGAAACTCATGTGATTTATTTAGATATTGTTGTGAGAAAAGACTACATAAGTGCTCGAAATAAGCAAAATCGTGGCCAATGTCAGCAGGCGTGTCAGATCAGGTATTTAACTTTTAGATGCTTTTTAAATTGAATAATTCACAATACACTGTATCTGATATACTTATGATTGTATGTATCTTTTGTTTCATGTTACTCGCGTATAAAGCGGATGAAAGGCCAAGGGAATCAAGGTAAAGATGGTATCAGTGTGACGTTGCATCTGTTTTCTCCGTAGGAGGAGTCTTGCGCCGCACCGGTCGGCTTTGTGTCCGGTAGTCCGGTGTTCGTCATTGAGTCGAGCACGTCATTAGCGTCGTAATCTTGAACTTTCACTATATTTACTATTTCATGCTCCCAAAACGGTTTTTAGTTATTTCGCAATTTCAATATGCTAAATGCCTCATCATATGCTAACATTAATTAACTGGCTCGAACACAGGCAATATAATTGAATTGTTTGCAATATAAGCTACATTTTTACTGCAGTCACAGTTTGTAGGTCATGTATGTGTTTTTATGGTCATTTGTGTTACTCATATTTTAGTGTCTCCATAACAATATTTTGCTTTCTCATGAGTACTTTTTAGAAGTTCAAAACAACATAAATATTTGTGTGAAGTTATCTGATTTGTTGATCTACTACTTGAAAGGAGATAAAATATTCATACAAATTTTACTCATTTTATGAATATGTTTTTTTGCATGATATTTTCATTTCTGAATGATGACATTCTCAATTATGAGTACCATAGACTTCTCTCCACCTCATGTAATGGCAAAATATGATTTAACACTATTTTTACTACCTAAAAAATAAGTCATTTATTCCAATAATAAGTAAGAGAATATTTTTCAGTTAAAATTTAGCAGAAATAACCGTGTTAGGTTCATAATTCTATACAAATTAAACTTTGTTGTTATGGAGAATTAAATAAGTAAAAAATTATTATGATGTAATTAATAGTTCTAATCGACCATTCATTTACATAATGTTATGTAATATGTATCACTATCGGTAAATATATGGGTAATTGGAAAAAGTAAAAGGGTCTATAAATTTAGTATCATTATACCCTGGTCAGTGCATTCACCGACCAAGATGCCAAATGCAATCTCTCATTATGAATGAAAACCTTCTTTATTAGGAGAATTCATTTGACATTTCAAAAATTCCATGGTGATGTAATGGTGATCGAAATTTCTGTAATCCTGATAATATATATAAATAACACATTTTTTTTGTATAAAACAATATTATAATAATATTAATTCAAGCAATATTGTTAGAATTTTGTCCAAGAATGATCCCTGACGCATCACTAATTCACTTATCAGGGTATTATTGCAAATCTGCTATTGCGAAGGCTACAATGTTTGTGGATGTGAAATCATTATTATCATTAATTTATATGTTGGGTAAGTACTTGGTAATTGACTATTTAGTACATGTCTGATACACATATCCACTTGTGTGCATACAAAGTTAGTAAAGACACTTGAATTAAGAACAATGTAAGGCAATTTCAGTGCATCTAGAAATAAAATTATATAAACAACATAATATAGTGTCACATACAATACTGTTTTGTAAACATTGATTTAAACAAGTGGTTCCCAACCTTTGCTTGACAAGTTTCACTTCTTTTTTGTTCTCGGGGACCTAATGTGAACAAATACTTTCTTTCATCCTGTTGGCACCAGGAATCGATCACCCGCAAATTTGAGATAGTTAACTCAAAAACGGCTCGACCGATTTTATTCAGTATAGTTTTCATTGAAAGTGCTTAAAAGGCCTCATTTTTATAAATTTTTCCATAATTTTTTTTCCAATGGTTGAAAACTTAGATTTGATTTCTGGAGCGAAAAAACAAATACAAAACTGCTGACTTTATCTAAAAATGATGTTCGAAGACCCCTATTATTTTTAAGACCTATTCAACGACACCCCACACACTAGTGTTGGAACGAAAAAAAAATCACCCCCACTTTAGGTGTACGTGAGGTACCCGAAAAAAGTTTTTATTTTACCGTTTTATCGGCGTGATACATGTATACACATACTCATACCAAATTTCAGCTTTCTAGTACTAATGATCACGGAGCTAAGCCGCGGACGGACAGACAGACAGAAGGACAGGCGAAACTATAAGGGTTCCTAATTGACTACTAACTAGGGCATAAAATCAGGAAACACTTGTTACGGTAAAGTGTTTAGGTAAGATGTAAAAATTAGTAAGAATTAACACTTTCACTGCCATGCGCCCACCAGGTGGGCGCCTACGCCGTAGCCGCTACGGCCTACATACGGGTAAAACCGTGTTATCGGCTACACGCGTAGCGCGTAGCACTTTCTGGCACGGAATGTGTTAAGTATGGGAAATGTAGATGAACGAAATGCTATCAAAATTTGACGAGACGATCTACGTGATCTTCATAATATATACCTACGGTTTCGATTATCGTAGCTATGGTAATTCGATATAACCTTCCCTGGAGGATTTTGCACAGCACGTCTTCAATAAGTATAAGCTGATTAAATGGGTATAAAAAAATTGGTGCATGTTTATTATAGTAAAACATTCGCAATGTATTTATTTGGCTATCAAAAAGAAGCTTAAAGTGAAATATATGCATCCATCTTGATACATTTGTACGTATATTTTACGGTTTTAGTCTTACGGCGGTAGCATAACCATAAAGGCTGATTTAGACGATGCCAATTTTGAGACGCCTAAATTACGACGCCTCGAAAAGGCACCGTGTAAACACTTTCCGCGCCATTTTTTCGCCGCATGCCAGCGCTGGCGCGGAATAGAACACGGGCCTATTTTTCGGCGCCAGTGACCCCCCCTCCGCGTCTCTCGCTGCCACTAATGACTGGTGCTGAAAAAAAGCACTGTGTAAACACGACTGGCGGCGAGATTTAGGCGGCTGAACATAGTCATTGTCTAAATCAGCCTTTATTGCGCGCGAATTTCCTGTAAATATAATGGCATCGGCGATATTTTATGAATGTATTGTATACAACTTGAACTTTAATATATGTATAGGTATGGAGTATACTCTGTGAATGAAAACGTTAGCCACTTTTCGACTATATGTGATGCTCTTAAGGCCGAAAGTGACGAACCTTTGTACTTGTTGAGTGTAATTAGATACCTCTCTTGATTATTGTTAATTGATTTGATACATACCTTCTTTGTACTCATTTTACTCAAGTTATGTTGCCGAACGGTTTGTTCCAGATTCATTGTATTCCTAAGTCTATCTCTGTTCTTGATTCGTCATTATTTGACGTGGAGCGTAATGCGTAATGTAAGTCACATACATAACATGAAAGAGCCTAATAGCAGAGACTTGGTACTGGTACCTAGTATATGCCCAGAACTAAGTAGGTTAACTCCTAGATTGTGGTTTATTTGTATAACTGTAAAGTTAATTGTTTCAAAATGTGTACATACCTATACCTATGTATGTATCTCTATTAGAAATTAGGAAAAAAGTAGGTACACATCTACAACCAATGAGGAAAAATACAATTTGGGAACGATTTCCCAGTTCTTGATATAATTTAGATTAATAGAATATTTTTTTATATTATAGTGACAAATGCACCGAAAGAGCAACAGTTAGAATCTGGCGGCGACGAGTTGGCGGAGGTGTCATGGCGCCACCAGCAGCAGCCGTCCTACGCGCCACCCATCTCGTCAGCGGCCGACCCCTACAGCGCGGCAGGTAGGTACATACATTTGCCTACTGATATACTATACTGTTGCCTGTGCATTTGGTTATACACGGCTAATTCCAATTTTAGATAGTATTGATGTTACCTTGTCTTGTCGCAGTGTCATTTTTTTTAAAACGGGTAGGCTACACTACATATCAAATTGGTTTACTGTAACTGTAACCCATAGTATTGTTTATTCATTGCTCTTTTTGGATTTAGTTGAAATTTTTTAAGATGTCCGAATGCTCACAAAGCTTTATTAGCTGGGAATAAAAAAAATGTTAACACATTTATTTTATTTATTTAAGCCTTCTGTCGGTAAATTTTAATATATTCTCCAATAATTATTTGTATTTTTATCATTATTTTTAATCATACATATTATCTCTTTTTTTTTCAATTTTTGTATGCACGTTTGCCAGGTGACAAAGGCCTCCAATCTTCTCCAATAGAATAATAATAGAAAAATAGAGCAATAGAAAGGCCAGCTGGCCTTTCTATTTCCACTCTACCCCATGTTATTCCCGCGACCTGTCTTATGTCGTCATCCCACCGTCGCAGTGGTCTGCCTCTCTTCCTTTTTCCATCCCTTGGTTACCATTGCGTGACTATTTTACTCCATTTGTCTTTTCGTCTAACCACATGAAACAGATAACCCGCTCAAATATCTGCCTTCTGTTTTAAGCTATACAGTTCAAGTTGTATTGGCTTGACATTGACATTGTCAATAATTCTGCGGCTTGTTTCTCTTCTCCGCTGCTAAAGACAAGCTTTATGAGCTATAGACATCTTAATAATATTCAACTATTCACCAGATCAACGATGTCTGTCGTATAAAATATATAGCCCAAGAAATATACTAATTTCGTGTTAGGCTGATTAGCATCGAAGTACCTTTCAACATAAAATTTAAGGAGCTGACATGGCCATTTTAATGAACAAAGCTCCTTAAAAAGAATTCATTAAATTATTCGGTCTAAAAACACGAAAACGTACAACACGTGAGTGTCATACTTAAACTATTAACTAGAATTGTATCATTGGTATCATGTACAACCGTTGAATATAATATATTTTTATTTATAGACACATTCATTATCATTCCATTATAAATCATCTATGATGTGTTCGAGAACCATAGTCAGAAAACTGCATTTCAATCATAGTTCTCATAATTTGTTTTCGATTACAAGTGAATCGTGTAATGTATCATGAAGTTGATAATGAAAATATAAATTTATTTACCTTGGAATGTTATTCAGATCTTTATATAATTATTTATATGTAGTGTCAAATTTAACGATACTAATGAAGTAATGAAACTATAATCGTAATACTAGAAGTTTTAAGTCACGTGAGTAGATAAAGTTTTGGCGTAAGTGGTCCCCAAATTACGAAACAATATGCATGACTTTTGACGTCCGCTCGATATCGAATTAAGGTATTGTTATTAAGTTGTTGGCCGCCACAGTCGGCTAAGAAAAGAACGCATTAGATCACAAACAAAAAAGTAGTGTTTCATTACATTATCAATAAATGTGTTCGAACTTGCTAGACGGTTGCAGTCGCATAACACATGTTTTCGCTTTGGCAGTTTGCGCACGACACTGAAATCAGTGGCGGTCAAGAGGTGAATAAAACATTACCTAGTGCACTACTTTTGTGAGAGTTTTCCGAAATAGTAATTTCTGCAAGCTACGCCGTGTAAATGCACTTCTTTTGGGTTTCACAAAGACGCGGGATTGGTATGTTTTTCCCGATCCTCTTCTGTGTACAGGCAGCCTAAGACCGAAGTCGTGTCTGGCCCGTTACCGATGTAGTCGTTTAATGCGATCTAGTCAGCCATGTCACAATTGACGTAAAGAAAATGAACAGGAGGGCGAGATCGATGATTAGTTGATTACGTGTCTAGTGGCCAGACTATAAACAGGGACGAGTCCGGAAGCGCTGTAAACAGCGGAGGCCATTTCAAACCCTTTTTCAGTTCATTATTTTATTATAATACTCATAGCTAAAGCTTTTCTATTTTAGAAAACTCTCATCTTGTTATTTAAAACTGTGCATTACACATACTTTGTTTGAATTAAATATAAACGACGAGGACTGTGAAGCCTCGATCGTTCACGGCCCAGGCATGACGTTATTAGCGGCAAGCGGTGGCCAATGGTGGGAGCGCGGTATCTCGCTACTGATGCTCACCACAGCCGCTTGCTGCCGATGTCGTTGCTGGACCAATACGCTTGTGTTTTAATACGTTTTGGAAGTCAAGTTGAATATTGAAATTATTTTTATTATTTCCAGGTTATTATGGTACAACAGCTCTTCCTTATCAAGCTTTTGGAGTCGGGGATGGGACATGGTCTACCAATGGAACAGAACCGATGACTTTTCTTGGAGGATACAATCCTCACGATTCTTATGGAATGGATGGTAGCTAGTACCTATTCGATATTCATAATAAGTCAGCATTTCCATTATAGACCTCTCGAGTAAGACGGTACAAAACAACACCTTCATATCCTTAACCCCACAAAGAATACGTGCCTTTGGCTGAGACAGAGCTATTTTTAAAGATCATTTTGATGGCCCGTTTCATTATTCAGCCAAATTGTTTTCGTAGGGTACATTGGGATAATTTCAGAAAATCGTTACCGTCTTGTCCCGTAATTTCACCTGGGGTTTGACACCTTTTCCAACACTTAAACGTTTCTCGACATTTATGGAAAAGGCGATTCTAGGTACTCTATCGAGATAGAGACTCTAGATAGGCTATCAGTATAAACCATTCGCTTTGGATTGCATTGGTTGTCAGTCTTATATATTTTATAGGTATATAGAATTGTAGATTTTTTTACCTAACTTCGCTCTTCCTTATGTGTGCCTTTCAGATAAGCAATAAACAGTTCTGTGACTTACTAACCTTAGGTCTAATCGACTTAACATGTGACTAGTGAGCTTGAACCATGTCGAAGTACGTATATTAAAAAAAAGTGTAATAGGCGACGTTAAGTAAAAAACACTGGCTTAAAAACACGTGCGGTCGGTTTTGCGAATTATCCTCACGGACGTCAACTAGGTATTTACGGTTGTCAATATTCTGCGTGTTCGTAGAATGTTGACAACCGTTAAGAATACTTTGTATTTAGTAGGTTAATCAACTTTTTTATTACGCACTTCAATTTTTCTTTGTGCCTTTATCTTTGTACCTTTCATAGTTTCAATATAAAAAAATGCTGAGTATACACATTAAAAATAATGAGTCATTATCAAACCACAGATAGACAGGGACAAAAATGTACCGGTGCTAGTACGTAATTGATTAAATGTAGATTAAAATTATCGACGTCGATAAAATGCAATTTTGAATCACCACTATCATAACATTCATAACTAATGGCTAAGTTGGAATACCTTTTATTTATAATTATCGCAACTATAAACAACTGATATCTAACATTGACAATGGACTAGAATCACTTGACAACTTAAAAGTCTGAAAGTGTAGAAAAAAATTGATTGTATATTACGAAAGTTATATAAAATATCAAATAAGGTCATTCCTCCTTTTTTGTTTATACAACGTGTCCCAAAATTCAACGATAAGCGGGCACCAGAGGACGGATCTGGTCATGATACCTCGAGAAAAAAAAAGAAAAAAAATATATCTCAATCCCTTTAGATATTATTAAAAAAAAAATGAAATTCTTAAAATATCGACACCCCTAATGGTATTTTTAACGACCATGTCTAGAATTTTTGGAATATTTCAGATATTTTTTTTGTATCGGCAACCTAAGTAGCACTGCTATCCACCACAGCCCTTAAAAATATCAGAATACATGTAGTTTTAACACAAAAAATAATCAAAATTATTTTTACCCCAAAAATTTTGAATGAATTTTTCTTTTAGTCCACTTTGACCCATCATGGTACATAAAAAAAGTATCGACACTACTATGGCAAGTGTTTAAAAAAGTTGACGCAACTAACCAAGATTCCAAAATGGTAGGATACTCTAGGAAAACTAGCGCCGAAAAAAAAACAGCTATTTTTAAACAAGAACCGACATTTTTTAATGTTGATAGTAATCACTTTTACGTGCTACCACTAACCCGTCCCGAACTCAGACTTGAACTCTGCTGCTGCAGAGACACGCTGAGGCACCCTTTGGGTGGAAAGGCTAGCCTCCAGGAGCGGGTCACCGGCCCTCTGCCTATCCGCATCCCATCATCGGCCACTCCAAAAGTGGACTAAGACAAAGACTAGCAAAGCAGGCTAACCTATGCCCACCTAAAGTGCTGTGGCAGCGGGCGCCTTGGCGGGCACCACGCCCTGGGAGCTGGATGCCCAGGGGCTCGTGGAGGCGCACAGGGAGCGGGTGAGAGCAGAGCCCTTAATGAGTTCCCCGCTTCCGAAGAGCTGCGTGAGGAGCGCCGACAGGTGCAGCTGGGTGAGGGACCGGTGGAGGAACGACCTGGAGGACTCCCCCTATGAAGCCCGCACCAGGGGCACTCCTCCCATCGTTTGACCACTGGTTGGAGAGGGTTCATGGGAGCATTGGCTTCCGACTGGCGCAGGTAATGACCGGACACGGGTGTTTCGATCATTACCTGCATCGAATCGGCAGGCAAACCAGTCCGGTGTACCGCGAGCGGCGACCCGGATGACACCGCCCAGAACACCCTAAAGGAGTGCATTCACTGGGTTGGTGAACGCCGTACTATGGTGGGCGCCCTTGGAGTGGGGGATCTCTCGCTTGACAGCGTCGTAGTGGCCATACTGAGGAGCGAGAGATCGTGGCCTCCTTCTGTGAGTCTGTTGTCGCACAGAAGGAGGACTCGGTACGGGTGCGCGAAGACAGGGCAGATGGTGTCATTGTCTTGGTGTGCACTCTTCGGTACCCATCTCGCCTAGATCAGACTTTGCAAGTTATAGGAAGCACTTGGGGTGGGCATAGGTTAAATTGCTTTGCTAGTCTTTGTCTTAGTTCACTTCGGAAGTGGCCGATGATGGGATGCGGATAAGCAGAGGGCCGGTGACCCGCTCCTGGAGGCTAGCCTTTCCACCCAGAGGGTGCCTCAGCGTGTCTCTGCAGCAGCATAGTTCAAGTCTGAGTTCGGGACGGGTTAGTGGTAGCACGTAAAAGTGATTACTATCAACATTAAAAGATGTCGGTTCTTGTTTAAAAATAGCTGTTTTTTTTTCGGCGCTAGTTTTCCTAAAGTATCCTACCATTTTGGAATTTTGGTTAGTTGCGTCAACTTTTTAAAACACTTGCCATAGTAGTGTCAATACTTTTTTTATGTACCATGATGAGTCAAAGTGGACTAAAAGAAAAATTCATTCAAAATTTTTGGGGTAAAAATAATTTTGATTATTTTTTGTGTTAAAACTACATGTATTCTGATATTTTTAAGGGCTGTGTTAGATAGCAGTGCTACTTAGGTTGCCGATACAAAAAAAATATCTGAAATATTCTAAAAATTCTAGACATGGTCGTTAAAAATACCATTAGGGGTGTCGATATTTTAAGAATTTCATTTTTTTTTTAATAATTTCTAAAGGGATTGAGATAATTTTTTTTTTTTTTTCTCGAGGTATCATGACCAGATCCGTCCTCTGGTGCCCGCTTATCGTTGAATTTTGGGACACGTTGTATATTATTATTATAAAATCCCTAGAACTACGCGTTGTACGTCATTTTTAACGATATCAACTAATAAGTTTAATTTGTCCTCGCACTAATTAAACGTCAGTACAATTTGCCCCGCCTATCAGGGGTTTGGTCATTATTTATTTATTTATAAGACGGCAAGATTACTGAATTATACAGTGGTGTCAAATTATTAAAACAAGAATGAAATTACAAATTTCAAAACACAACGATGTATACTTTATAAGGAACATTGACAAAGAAATGTTCAGTGCTAGAACTAAACGCAGAAAACCATTAAAAAGTTTCTATAAGTTCTTATTTTTTAATTCAGTGGACAATTGGCTGTATGGTGAATTTTGAAAAAAATAAAAATTAAATTCTCCTGATCCCTTATAATAATGCAGTAACCGGCCAAATTAAGAGTACCCTCATTTGTATGAGACGTCATAAACGGAAGGTGTGTTTTTTACTTAATCGTCATATTTAAATAATACTTATTTCTCGGCCGAGGCCAATATTATATTTTTTTTTATTTGTATTAACGCCTTACTTATTATAATAACGAACGATTTCGCGGTCCACTTTTACTATGAACACTTCCAAGCAAGTTGCAGAAAAATTAAATTTTGCTCTATAACGACTATAACCTACATATCCTGATAGATAAAACTTGCCCTTTAATTTTGCCAAATTTTCCATACAGTTGAATCTAATTTTAAATATAAAGCGAGAACCAGGTAATTTCTGCTTACTCGGAAAGGTCGCATCTCGAAATATGTACGCCTTTGTTCTTATCTAGTGCGTTTACCGATACCTTTAGCGCTGGCTTTAAAGGCCATAAATCTGGTAAAACTTTTTTCACATGGTTGATATGTACTTGATACATGGGGCTCCATATCTGACTACAGTATTGCAGCCGCGAATGTACAAAGGTGTTGTAAAGCGTGTTGAGTGTTCTATATGATAGATAAAATTAATGTTTTTTTTTTCGAGTTAAATTTATTAGTTTTACATACCTATGAACAAGAAAAAGTTCATTCCTGGTAGTTTTGATCACACCCCCTGCCTAAGATTTTTTTCGAGAATCTCAACTTATGTCAAATTAGGCGTAGATATGTACAGATGAAATTACAGGACACGACGGTATTTCCGTAACTTCAGAACAAACATAGTTATGTTTTCCTACTGCGTGGGCATTGACTACCTTATAACCCAGTAGAAATCAACATTTAAGAAGGCTAATAATGCAAACCACGCTGTAGTTGTGGATTTTTAATTTGTTTTACGGATCAGTTAGGGCAATGTTCATCCAATTTTGCAACTTCTAGAAGCTCGTCTCGCTGCGCAATGTGCAAAAAACGGGGAGAGGTCGGAACTTTGTTTTTGACATTCAACGTTCCGGAAGTTTTTAACGTCCATTAAATTAAATTTGTAACAGATCCTTACAACGTATCAAAAATCCACAACTACATCGTGCTTTGCAATTTCATGGTTGATTTCTACTGTCAATTAGAAATTCGTTACTAATATATTAACTTCATTACTAGTAGTGCCAATTTTAGCATTATGCCAAATGTATTGGTCTTTGGGGAGCACAGCTTTGAAGTATCCTTTGATCGGTGATTTTATAACATTTTCTTCAAAAAGATAAATAAGTTAATAAATATCAGACAACCTTACACAAATCGATCTAGTCCCAAATTAATCTCACGAAGGCTTGTGTTATGGGTACCTACTAGACGACGGTATACATACTATAGATAAATATAGACTTAAAAGGATATATCACTGCTCCTTTTCCCGTAGTATCAACACTATGATAACTATGGCCTCGGATACAATAACCGGGTTATTCAAATCGAGGTTTCGCTCTGTGTTAGACCGTTTAGATTATTGCGCAAATTATTATAGAATTTTCTGTACTCTGCCTCTGTTTCTGGCCAAAATTCCGCCGCAAACGGACGCCTAGTACACAAATTCTAATAAATTACGCAAAAATCTAAACGGTCTGACACAGAACATTTCCTTCCTATTCAGTTCCTAAAATTACGTAAGATTAATTAATTTTTGTAGGAGGAAACGGGCGAGATCGAAATCTCGATTTGTATGAAAAAATGAGGTGTGGTATTTCCTCTTAACCAAACCAAATAATTAATAATGTTTTCTTAAACATGCATTGAAATGTCGTTGTCGCCATAACGTGCGTTACAACAGGCTTCGAACGAATTATGTATGTTTGTGCGTAATAGTAGTTTATGTGACTGTACATAATGAAGGGCATTAATTACGAGTGTGGGTTTATGACACGAGCCGAAGGCGAGTGTCATAATAACATCACACGAGTGTTTAATGCCTAATTATGTATAGTTACATACACTCCTTTATCTACTCACATATCATAAGCCTCCATGATGCATTCAGGAGCCGCATATTATGACCACCATACCTACTGTTTCTTTGACTTAATAAGTAATTAATGACGTTAGGTGCTTTGTTACGGATATCAGGAGGCGTCGCCGAAATATCTATACCATCTGGATAGCTCATTTTATGGTTTATATAATCGATGAATTTTATGCATTAAAACAAATTCTAACCGGTAATGGCGGCAATAAAAACTTTTCTTTTCTGGCAGCTGTCATAGTTTTTTTTTTAATTCAGAGATAAACTAGAGTGGGCCCGAACTACCATATCGTTCGATATCTTACTTGCGTGCGACATTTGTCTATTTGTCTGCAAATTGACAATTCATTTCGAACTAAACGTCATCTCGACTGATATTAGAATAGAGGTCAAACCAAATTTCTTTGGTTTTCAGAGATGTTCGAAATTTGAATGATATAATATTATCGAAATCGATGTTATTAATTAGCAATAATAACATTTTCACAGATAAGAAATTTGTTCTAACAAAACAGTTTATTTTTATGTTGGTCATAATGTGCGGTTCTTGAACGCATCATGGAGGGTTTATGATATTTGGGTAGATAAAAATATACACATGTTCAAAAACAGCACAATAATCGATTCCAATATAAACTTACATTACCCGTACCAACAATAGACAGTTTTCGAAGTAGCCCATGTTATACAGCAGTTGAATATTATAATCAAATCCCAGACCATATTAAAAAAAGTAGCAAGTGACAAAACATACGCTAAAAAGTTAGTAATTTTTAGCACAAAAATGTTTTTACACAGTACATGAACTATTTGAAGTCAGTCGTTAAAGATTTTTAAAATATGGATTTGTTGTTATTTATCATTTGTTATTTTTTGTAGTTTTAGTTACGTTTTATTAGAATCTAGTTAACAGCGGCTGTGTTATTTTAAATAGATTATCTGCTTAAGCAGGGTTATTTTCAATATTTTGCAATACCCATGTGATACATTTGTATCTTTTTTAAGAACTTTTGTAATTACCATGGTATGCAATAAAGAATATAAATAGGAATAAGTATCACGTTTCGGGCGAAACAAATTGAGAGAACTGCAAAGGAATTTCATACAAGAATTATAGAAGGCCAGGCGGGGTAGTAATATTTTTTTAAACATGGCGTCTGTGTTCATAAACAGCTGAATTATAGCTTTTTATTTATTTTATTTTATTGCATATGTTTGAGAGAAGCACCAGGTATACATGCCTTAGCCGTGAAAAGGGCTTGCCGGCTCCGTATCATTATACTGGCCTCCCTACGGTCGGCCGTCTATACAGTCGTCATCAGATATATCGCAGCATATAAGGCGCTCATAAATCATAAATATCTGAACACGACTATTATTGACGGGGCGTTACAGTACATGTTTAGATATTTATGAACGCCTTATATGCTGTACTGAACTGTACCTACTGACCCGGCAAGCCCTTCTTTTCTGTCTGCAGTAATGTACTATTTCACTTTACCAGCTCAAACGTGCCGCTGTTTCTGCGAGATAACATAGATCAAAATTCGGTTTTGATTCGAGCGAGAGTCAAAGTAACTTGAATTTTTTAATCTATAGTGGCACGGATTGTCATTTCTCAGCCATAGGTAGTACATAAAATTCACTAAACGTCACTGTGCACTGTCTCTTTTATGTATTTTTAAAAACGAGCCAGCGAAAAAGACATGCGCATTCGGAATTAGATTTTCGGAATCGAACCTCGAAAAATTACACGGTCCGATACGCGTAATAACATAAAATTTAAGAATAGAAGCATACCTATTTTTTTTAAACGACCGTATTTTAAAATTGTAGTATCTTACACGTACAACAAATACATATATTATTGTTGAATTAAGTAAGCTAAAGATTTTAAATTTCGCCAATTTATCATCAATGCGGTTTAGAAGCGTACCTTTAAAAACATAGCTCTAAAATGTGTTTTTTTTTTTACCTTACATCTTAGAATCCTTCGTTTGCTCGGTATTCAAATCAGTACTCGAAGCAAAAAACAACTTTGCTCTTTTATGGCACAAATAGGTAACTATAACTTTTTTGCAAACTCTATCCCATGTCGTTGGCAAGGTACTAAAGAGAATGTAGCAAAATTATCGATTCAAAGTGATCACGAAAACATTTGCTTAAAAGTTGCCTAATTATATGTGTTTTCTTGTCTGCTTGTCATTATTTACAGATTTTTATTTATAATTTCAGGTGTATTTGGACCGTCAACAACACCATTCTCGACAGGTGGGTTCGGACAGCCCGCTTCCTCGTTTAACTACTTTCATGGTAATGGTGATTACTCTACTTGGGGCCAATTAGGTCGCACTAAACAGTATGATGACTACTACAGAGCAGACGGCCTTTATGTGCCGGACGGCATTAAGGGAGTCGAGTCGGGCGTGCAGACACTGTCGCTCGGCGACCACAAGAGCGACAAGGATCGCGGCACAGAACTTAAGGACACGTCAGCAGGATCGCAACCCAAAAAGATGACATGGGCTTCAATCGCTAGCCAACCGGCTAAGCCTGCACCGACTTCCCAGACCACGGGGCTCAAGAAGAAGGGACCCGGCATGCCACCGCCACCGATCGTGCCCGGAAAGCACAACATGGATATTGGAACCTGGGACGCGGGAAAAACCGCATCGGTCGTGACGGCGCCGCCCCCGCCGCCGCAGGCGCCCGTGGCCCCCGCACCGTTGCCTCTACCGATACCGGCGCCTGTACCTGCGCATACGGCCGCGCCGGCGCCCGTCCCCGTACCGGCTCCGGCGCCGGCCCCGGCGCCGCTGCAGCGGGGTCCTCCACCGCAGCACCAGCCGGCACCAGCGTGGGCGCAGACGCCCCGCGGCCCGCCACCGCAGCAACACCAGCCGCGGCCCGCGATGCCCACGCCGCCGGCTGCCGCGCCGCCCACCGCCTCCCAGGCCGGTCCGGTGATCCCGCACCCGGTGCTCGATGAGTTAAAAGTAAAAAACGACTACAATCCTAAGGAATTCGATCTAAGTGCACCGCAGGCGAGATTTTTTGTGATCAAATCTTATTCAGAAGACGATATTCATCGCAGCATCAAATATGAGATATGGTGTAGTACGGAGCATGGTAATAAGCGCTTGGATTCCGCGTTTCGCGAGCGCGAACGGGAGGGTGGTACAGTGTACTTGTTTTTCTCTGTGAATGGTAGCGGCCATTTTTGTGGTATGGCTCGCATGACGAGCGCGGTCGACTATAATTCCAATTCTAACGTGTGGTCTCAAGATAAGTGGAAGGGACAATTTCGTGTTAGGTGGGTCTACGTCAAAGACGTTCCAAACGTGCAACTTCGTCATATCAAATTAGAGAATAACGAGAACAAGCCGGTAACGAACTCGCGTGACACTCAGGAGGTGCCGCACGCAAAAGGCTTGCAAGTATTGAGAATTATGCATAGCTATTGCCATTCGACGTCTATTTTTGACGATTTCATTCACTACGAGAGACGTCAAGAGGAAGAAGACTCTCGCAAGGTGCCGTTGCATCATAACAATCAAGATAGTATGCGCGACGAGCAAGAGGCGAGCCGTGGGTTCCGTAGTTACCGGGATTACGGTAGAGACGCACGCGACCCTCGTGACTCTCGCGACGGACGTGACGGGCGAGAAATTCGCGACCAGAGAGAGATGCGCGATCACCGCGATCAGCGCGATCATCGTGATCAACGTGATCCGCGAGACCCTCGCGATCATCGTGACCCGCGAGACCCACGCGATCATCGTGACCCGCGGGACCACCGCGACCACCGTGACCACCGCGACCCGCGTGACCCACGTGATCCACGTGATCCCCGCGATCTGCGCGACCACCGCGATCAGCGCGATCACAGAGATCATCGCGACCCTAGAGAGGACCGGGACGGAAGAGACAATCGTGACCACGGCTTTCGTGACCGTGACTCGAATAATTACAGGCCCCATCACAAGGTTAGTATTCAAAATACTCATTATCCTTTCTTATTTTTAAAAGTTTTTTACTATCTAATTCATGCGATTGGTACAAGGGCTGTTTGATTATTCCTTTTAATAAGAAAATTAATAATTATTTGCTTGCATCGATGAAGGCTATCAATAATGGACATGTGTAGGATTAATGTTTTACGTCACCCTAAGCCGAGCCGTGATAGTACATATCTAGGGCGGTGAATTCGTGAACGTCCCAGTTCGCAGGTGTTTGACTAAAGTTTTACGTCTTCACTTGGCCAGGAAGTGACATTTTTCTCCTCGCGTAGCGGGACAACTAGGCAACAGGTTAACGTTGAGATGGTGAAATTTGGGATGCCAAAGCACAGCCAAAACTGGAATCCGGATTCGTTTGTCATGTCGCTAGTTTTGTTATAGGTATACCCTAGCTATTACCCGCGGCTTCACTCGCGTGGTCAAACGAAATTAACATCATAATGGATCTTCCCATGGAAATGAGATGTTTTATTGCGGTAAACAGTAGCCTTTGTCACTCTCCAGCCTCCTAACTCTGTGTTATGTTTTAGCTATACACACAAAAATCATGCCATAAAATAGCTCCGTTGCGATGTGAAAGAAGGACAAACAAACACACTTTCGCCTTTATACCTAACTAGCAGTGCCCCGCGGTGTTACCCGCTCATCCCACGGGAACACTAAATTTATTCGGGATGAAAAGTATCCTATGTCCTTTCCCGGGTCTCAAACTATCTCCATACCAAATTACATCTAAGTCGGTTCAGCGGTTTAAGCGTGAAGAGGTAACAGACAGACAGACACACTTTCGCATTTATAATATTAGTATGGATGTTAGTAAGGATTGATATGAATTTAATCTATCCAAAAACTAATAGAACCGACGAAAGTGGTAATTCAATAAAACCACTATTTTATAAACGTTTTCTATAAGTAAATTACTCTATTACTAACAAAAACAAAAAACTAAATAATTAAATTACTAACAAAACAACAAAACGAAAACATTATTTTTGATCTCAATCACTGATCACACGAGATCTTTATAAAAGCTATACTTACTTAAAATGTTACTTAAGACTGCACCGAGCGAAATGTGAAAAAATAGGCAGTTGCCGTTAAGTAGATAACGTCGACACTAGTTTAGTAGTCCATTTCTAAACTATATATTAGCACTTCGAAGAATGTGTTAACAACTTCTCCGTGGAAAAATTATAAGATTATTAATATTTTACCCTAGAGAACTAAGTAAAGTTGGACGAAAATTGTAAAATCGTAAGCAGGCGTTAAGTGTTTTTTATACTTTACCAATGGAAATCTATTCTGATCTTCAGTTCAAAAAAAGATGAATGTTTACATTACAATTTGTCCGCATCAAATTTTTCAATTATTGTTTGGTATTAAAGGTCCAGATTTATCAAAAAGTGCTTTTAATTCTCCATACATTTTTACTATGGCGGCCGCGCGCCGATCTAAATACGCATTCCCCGCGCTCTATGGTTCAGTCGCTAACGCTCGGCGCCCTCTTAAGGCGTTCCGGCATGTACTAGTTGTTCACATATGTTAGTGCCACGTAAATCTTCCCATGCTCTATGTAATCCAGTGAATAAAGGGGTTTTACGTGGTTTTACCTTACACACGGTCCGGTAGTTTTGAATTTTTGATATGTTGTCTAAGATGGTTAGTGAGTGTTAAAAATTCAAAATGCTCAATTCCCCCCACTCCGCGCCCGCCGCCATATTGAAAATACCGGCACTCTTCAGATTTTTGCTTATATATTCGTCAAAAAAGCTTAGACAATGTTGTAAAGAGTTGAATTTACTATATTTTACATTTTAAATTTCGTTTCTACGACAGATAGTTACGGAGATATGCACATTAAAAAAAATTAAAAATCGCAATTTCCAGAGATGTATAAAACTTCTGGCTTGTATCTTCGTTTAGGAGCATTTTAGCTAGAAAAACCTTAAGCAAAGTCGTACAGAATAAAATTTAGTATAATATACATTTCAAATTTTCTTTCCAGGACAGATAATTACGTGCCGGCTTTTCGGAGTGGGGGGAATTGTGCATTTTGCATTTTAAACACTCACTAACCATCTTATAGCCCGATACGCGAACAGTTCTGAACTTCAATAAAATAAAAGTGCGTGATTTTTTGTAGTCAGTTAGAGTAGATTGAGTACTAATGGGTATGAACATTTTCTAACAGATTTTGTGTGTGCGTTAGGTATAAAAAAAGTTTTTGTAAGTGACCTCTGTAAAACTTAGAAAAAAAAATTCAAGTTAATTTCTTCTGCACTAGGGCATCGCATTTTACAGTTTTAACATTCCGTATTGTTTTCTAACAGATTTGTCGAGGGATTATGTCAGCGCAATACGAAACGAATGAAAAAATTATAAATCCCTGAAAAGATTATACAAGTGACTTTTGGCAAATAAAATGTGTTTAAAACTATGGAAAGTAATGCCAGTTTTAATTTATAACAGATTCATCAATAGCTTTATTTTATATAAACAATCGAATTTTTAAATCGTTTTCTAGGCCACAAAATTTTACGCAAAATTGTCAAGTCGGCGTAGTGAACTCATTTTCATGAAAGTAATCTATTAACATAGAATTCTAACCAATTCACCCACGGGAACAAATTATATTACTTCATTAGTTGTACGCGACATTTAAATTTGAGCGCGTACGCTTTGCATCAAGTTAAGGCTGCAACGAGCGTTAGCGACTAACCCATAGAGCGCGAGGAATGCGTATTTAGATCGGCGCGCGGCCGCCATTGTAAAAATGTATGGAGAATTAAAAGCACTTTTTGATAAATCTGGACCTTTAATACCAAACAATAATTGAAATATTTGATGCGGACAAATTGTAATCTAAATATTCATCTTTTTTTGAACTATGAAATAATTGTTAAAGTATAAAAAAACACTTAACGCCAGCTTACGATTTTACAATTTTCGTCCAACTTTACTAAGTTGTCTAGGGTGAAATATTAATAATCTTATAATTTTTCCACAGAGAACTTGTTAACACATTCTTCGAAGTGCTAAATATGTACTTAGATTAGAAATGGATTCAACAACTAGTATTGACGTTGTCTACTTAACGCCTTAACGGCAACTGCCTATTTTTTCACATTTCGCTCGGTGCAGTCTTACTGACACCAAGTCCGGACGGCCTTTTCAGATTTTATATAAAATACTTGGTTAAATAAGATATCTTATATTGTAATGTTCATTAGGTGTTTTACATAGAAAACTATCGTGAGTCTCAGACATATTAAAATACTTAAACGGGTTTACTCACGTCGTAGAAGTCGAATAACGCTCGACATGTTTCGAATCGGTACGCGATTCATCATCAGGAGAGACGACCAGTCGCGACGGCGGCCAATCGAACACTCGGTGACACCCGTGTCGAGCAGCCGCGCGGACAGGGCGCATGCCCGTAGTGTTCGATTGGCCGCCGTCGCGACTGGTCGTCTCTCCTGATGATGAATCGCGTACCGATTCGAAACATGTCGAGCGTTATTCGACTTCTACGACGTGAGTAAACCCGTTTAAGTATTTCATTAGGTGTATTATTGTCCTTCTTTTATGTAGCAACTTTTAGAAGAGTTGACAATGCGTCATTTTATTGATCTTACTAAATCAATGATTCATTAACAAAATAAATCAGTTTTTGGAAATATAAAACTAAATTTGACTTTAAGGTTATTTACAAATATAATCCCATCATGTAAATAAATAGGTTTAAAAAGTAAGTTCTATTCGCATTGCACCGATACAATCTCGAATTATGTATGTATGTAAACACTTTATTGTACATAAAATCATAATTATATTCGGGAAAGTAATTCAGAACGTCATATCATTCAAAATTTCAAACGAAAGCTTATTGCCTTAGGTTAAGGCGAGTAGATACGTGGAATGGTGAATAATACATTTTAAAGTCCTAAGGTTTGTATGCCAATGTAAAATTCTGGTAAAAAAATATATGTTAAAAATATTTGCTCGCGGCTTCGCTCCCTTTAAAACCTATCATACGGGAACAATGTTTTTTTTTTTTGGATAAAAAGTAGCCTATTTTTTAAGTTAGGGTATAAAATATCTCTGTTTTAAACTGCACGCATATCCGTCCAGCCGTTTTATCGTGAAGAAGAAACAAACATACACACATACTGTCGCTTTCATGATATTAATGGGAAATTTTACTCGCAGTATGGATAATGCTATCACAAAATAGAAATATAAAATAAAAGAAGTAAGAAAGAAAAAGATTAAAGATAAACGATGTTATAATAAGTCAAGTCACCAATAAACATCGAGTGCTTTACATGAGCTTACTTTTACAAGACTCACGAAATGTATGTCTTGATTGGGTAACAGTATTACCTGATTTAAAAAAAAAATTGGAGGAGATAAATAGTACATAACTACAGAGGCCGGGAAAAGTCAGTTCCTATTTGAGTATGATTTTGAAGGAAGTCCGAGTCCTTAAATTAATACGAATCCACGAACTGACATTTCCACCGAAGCCTGTATAGTGCTTTTCTCCAAATATGCTTGGAAGTAATCACCAATCTATATTTTGAATGGTTAAATCAGCAACTTCTAAACGCACGATTTTTTTTAGAAGCCATACCTTATTTATCATTCGGAGATCGCAAGTTTGTGGAGTAGTAGGGCCTCGTGCAGGGTCCGTCCGGATTGTTACTACCGTCTTGCCTGCTAACCCACCGCCAAACAGCAATGTTCGCATTGTTGTGTTCCGATGTGGGGGTAAGATAGCCGGTGAAATTACTAGCATAGAGGCATTCTATCTTCGTCCTCCGGGTAGGCAAGCACTTGTGACTCCTCTGGTGTTGCAGGTGTTTATGGGCGACGGTAATCGCTTTCCATCAGGCGATACGTTTGCTCGTTTGCCCCCTATGACATAAAAAAAAAAGTCCAAAATAACTTTGTCTATTGGTTGGACGGAATAATTTCAGATATATGAGTGTATATCATTATTTTCAAATATTTGTCTTGACAAAATATTTCAGATTTTCTAATTGTAAAAGTCAATAAAAACCTATGTTATGGCCTTTTTTGTGTGGAATTGTAAAATTACCATTTTGACGTATTAATGTAAGCAAAAAACCATTAGGTACTATGATGTTTTAATTAATTTACAATAAAAGTTTTAATTTGAGTGTAATCTTAGTAGGTCTGAATGAAAAAAAACTCATTGGGTTGCGTTCATACGTTCTTGTAGTGCGAGTGACGAATGGAGATGAACCGTATAACTCGTTTAAAGGAATTTAAAAAAATTACAAGTAAAATAAACAGTTTCAACAAAAAAAAATATATTGCTGATTACTAAATATCCTTTTCCATTTATAATATATAATTTAAATTAAATGTCTGTATATTGAACGTACAGGTCTCGACGGAAATGTCAGTTCGTGGATTCGTATTAATTGAAGGACTCGGACTTCCTTCAAAATTATACTCAAACACGAACTGAATTTTCCCGGCCTCTGCAGTTATGTACTATTTAGCTCCTCCAGTTTTTTTATCCGTTACCAAATCAAGACATACATTTAGTGAGACTTGTAAAAGTAAACAGCACTCGATGCTTTATTAGTGACTATACAATGGTTTTTCTTTTTGTTTGTTTCTTACTTCTTTTATTTTCTTTTTAGGGTTCCGTAGTCAACTAGTTTCGCCATGTCCGTCTGTCCGTCGGTCTGTCCGTCCGCGGCTTAGCTCCGTGATCATTAGTACAAGAAAGCTGAAATTTGGCATGAGTATGTGTATGTATCACGCCGACAAAACGGTATAATAAAAACTAAGAAAAAAATATTTTTTTCGGTTATCTCGAACACCTAAAGTGGGGGTGAATTATTTTTTTAGTTTCAACATTAGTGTGTGGGGTGTCGCTAAGTAGGTCTTTTTAAAATGATAGGGGTCTCTAAACATTATTTTTTGATAAGGATAGCAGTTTTGTAAATAAGAGCTCCGATAATAAAAAAAATAGCGTCCCCCCCTCTAGCTTTTCAACCATGGGTCAAAAAAATATGGTAAATTAATGAAAATAAGGCCTTATAATAAAATAAAATAAATAAAAATCATTTATTTCAGAGCTTGGCTCCATATAATGTGTAAGTAACATAGAACTTACCCCTAGTGTTGGACAGAGCAATATAAAAACAAAAATATAAAAACTAAAAATAAATTAAAACAAACCAGACACAAGACAGAGTAGGAGCGTGGCTCACAAGTCAGTCGTCCCATGCACATGGAGTTGCATCCAATGTGCCTGTATGGAACAGTCCAGCCTGCCAGCCACAACCTTTAGGATGCTGTTGGCACTGCCGCGCAAACTTCGCGTCATTGAGGCTACTCGCTTGCGTAAAATAGCATGAAAGCCATCAACGCGCGCCTCGGCGAACATTCCCGATGCGCTGCAGTAACGCGGCAGCCCCAACAGCAACCTAAACGCGTAATACTTTTATAAGTACTTTCAATGAAAACTATATTGAACAAAATCGATCAAGCCGTTTCTATTGTGAAGGATGAGCAACTACGGAACCCTACACTGAGCGTGACCCGACATGTTCTTCGCCGGTTTTTTATTATTTTTTTCGACTTAAATGACGTGAGGAAACCCGTTTCATAATAGAGACTCACGGGAGTTTTCAATGTAAAATACTATTTATAGATATAAAAGATACAACTATATTGTGATAACAGTATCCGTACTGCGAGTAAAATTTCCCATTAATATTATAAAAGCGACAGTATGTGTCTATGTTTGTTTCTTTTTCACGTTAAAACAGCTGGACGGATATGTATGCAATTTAAAACAGAGATAGTTTATACCCTAACTTAAGAAATAGGCTACTTATTATCTTGGAAAAAATAAAACATCGTTCCCGTATATACCAGCTTAAGTAACAAAAAAAATATCAAAATTTTACATTGGCTAGATTACAAGCCTTAGGAGTTAAAATGTATTATTGACCATTTCACGTATCTGCTCGCCTTAACCTAAGGTAATGCAGCTCTTGTTTGAAATTTTGAATGACATGACGTTCGGAATTACTTACCCGAATATAATTCGGGAATATATTGGTGCAATATGAATAGAACTAACTTTTCAAACCTATTTATTTAGATGATGGAATAATATTTGTAAACAACCTTAAAGTCAAATGTATATTTCCAAGAACCGATTCATTTTGTTAATTAAGGTTATCTTTCTGAAAGATGAATGTTTACATTACAATCTGTCCGCATCAAATATTTCAATTATTGTTTGGTATCAAAGGTCCAGATTTATCAACAAGTGCTTTTAATTCTCCATACACTTTTACAATGGCGGCCGCGCGCCGATCTAAATACGCATTCCTCGCGCTCTATGGGTTAGTCGCTAGACGCTCGTTGCAGCCTTAACTTGATGCAAAGCGTACGCGCTCAAATTTAAATGTCGCGTACAACTAATGAAGTAATATAATTTGTTCCCGTGGGTGAATTGGTTAGAATTCTATGTTAATAGATTACTTTCATGAAAATGAGTTCACTACGCCGACTTGACAATTTTGCGTAAAATTTTGTGGCCTAGAGAACGATTTAAAAATTCGATTGTTTGTATAAAATAAAGCTATTGATGAATCTGTTATAAATTAAAACTGTCATTACTTTCCATAGTTTCAAACACATTTTATTTGCCAAAAGTCACTTGTATAATCTTTTCAGGGAGTGAGATTTTTTTCACTCGTTTCGTATTGTGCTGACATAATCTCTCGACAAATCTGTTACAAAATAATAACGAATGTTAAAACAATAAAATGCTATGCCCTAGTGCAGAAGAAATTAACTTGGATAATCTTTTCTAAGAGTTATAAAGGTTGCTTACAAAAACTTTTTTTATACCTAACGCACACTTACGATCCGTTAGAAAATGTTCATACCCGTTAGAACTCCATATTACTTTGCTGATAAAAGAAAAAAAACGTACAATGCGAATTATTTTAGTTTAAGGTGTAATTATACCCTTCCCGTATCGGGCTATTAGACAACATATCAAAAATTAAAACTATCGAACCGTTTGTAAGGTCACCCCTAGTACTTTAGTCTCCATTCACCGAACTAATGGTCTACATAGTCCGGTGCGATTGCTTGAGGTGGCTGCATGTCTTCAACAACTGCTGAAGAAATCCAACCCGAAATGTTTGCAGTAATTCGTCCAGATTAGAGCTGCGCAGAATGTGTCACTAAAGTGAAAAGAGTGATATGTGGCTTTAGGTCGCCGAGATATATGTATCACTCATTTAACTCATTTAGCTCAGTAGATCTTTAGACTATATCGTCCACGAGTGAGTAGAGAACTAGAGACAATCTAGATTTAAAAGACAAAACGACGAGAAAACGCGATTGCGAGCGAGTAATACTGAGATGATAGATTAGACACTGAGCTACTTGGATCTTAAGTGAGCGAAAGAGCTAGTGAGCTAAACCAAATGATATAGCTCATTTAAATCACTCACTCGCGAGCTACACATCTCTCGTCCTGATGCATGATTATCCACGACGTGGTCTTCTGTATATCGTGTCCGATCAAACCGCAACAAATGTAATCTTTCGGTTTGAGAACTTGAAAATGTCTTCTCGTCAATAAAAGCTGTAGACGTCCAGTCAAAATTTAAATACTGGCGGGCGAAGTGACGTATGGCTAATTTTATGATACTCGGTCAAGGCACAGTATACCCAGTAATAACTCTACTAACAAAAGTTCGCCGCGCGGTTTATATGTGTGCGAGCCGTGTACGTACACGCTCGGACCGCAACACATATTCATACACACAATCATACGCCATATTCGGTCGCAGTTTCTTTTTATATGACATCAGTACCGTGGCCACGATGGTACTACAATGTGTATCGGTGTATGGAAAGCAATATAAAGTACATTATTAAAATTATATATGAGAATGAGAATTATTTCTCTTTAAAATTCAACGAATAGCAAAAGAGACGTATTTTTTCATTGTTTGTAATTTATAATTAGGTACATAAAATATTTGCGCCCCATTAATGTTTTTAAATCGATATACACACAATTTGTAATAATAAACGTCAGTATACTGCTAGTTTACTACTAGAATCCTTTGCCCAGTGCCGCGCGCCACGCGCTACCTTCATCAAAGGAAGCCGCCTCAAATCGCGACATCGACAGCGTATCGCCACACGAAATTGACGAAATAGTTGTATATTAACTAAGCTAGGTAGTCCTGTAACACTCGTTAAAATAATTGTATTCAATCTTAGTAAGTAAGTATAGAGCATTAATTTGCTGAAGTAGATTAGTATAATAATTAATTTGAGTACTGACTGGTAATTTGTCTTTTCTAATACGTTCAAGGTTAATGCTAATAACTCAATCAATCTTAATATTTCAGTATTAGATAATAACATCTGAGACTACAAAAACGTATCAAATAACTATAGATGTTACCCGACAAATATGTAGGTACAACCCTGAGCTCCAGAACGAAGTAGGTATCGTTGGCGTAGTTTTATTACTGTGTTGTCTTTATACTGTGGTCAAGGCATTTTTTTTCGCAGGCCGACTATGATGTTAATTCATAGCATGTAGGCAATTCCTAATTGTTCTAGGGTGAACGTCAAACATTTCCGCAAATCGACCAAAAGCCATCCAGAATATTGCCTTCACATTAATCGGCGTTGCTCTTCAGCTATTGCAAGCGGGCGATGGTTATTTTGCCGTAGATCAATACCGTAAAATGGGGTTACTTTAAAATGCAGGGGCTACTTTGGAAAAGTGTTTTTACGCCACGTCCTTATTTTTTTTAACCATCTGTGGCAATAACATACGTACCTTTAAAAATGACCTAACCTGTTACTTAATTTGCTCAATGGAACTATTGAATATGTGCGTTTTAATAAGCATTTTAAATCTATCAAAGTAGCCCCAAATTTTCCTAAAGTAACCCCATTTTACCGTAAGGTTTCCTTCAGCATTATATCGCCGTACCCAACGACGAACTGCTTCTCTGCTCACATTTAACCGACGTGTTATCTCATGAATCCCCATTCCTTCCTGGTGGAACTCCACTATTTGAGCTCTTATTTGTTCATGGTTGGCGGCAAGCATTTTATTTAACAAATTAATGACTTCTAATATTTTCTCAAATTATTAACTTAAATGTAATTTTCGACCTTAATGCATTGCGAATGTGTAGACATCCGCGTCCTTCACATCAACGAAATGGGTTGGGAATTAAATTCCTTGAATGTACAAAAAGGATTCATGTATAATTTAAAGATTAAACAATAATATGATAAAAGAAAATTAATTACAATGTACTACGTGATTTTGATTATTCTATACATTCTGTTTTTATGTATTTTTAATGAAGTATTGTATTGTTGCTGTTATATATGTATTTCGATTGCCCTTTATTAAAGGCTGAGTCTCGTGTTGTTTTTATGTAGGATTGAGTATGTTATATGTGTACTTAATAGTAGGTACTTATAGTATAAAGATTTCTATGAATGTAATGCTGGTGGTATTGTGTAGTAGATTACATTACCCTAGGCCGTAAGTGGGATTTAATGCTCGCCACGCGGGGAGAAAATCTCACTTCCTGGTCAAGGCAAGAAGTAAAACTTTAGAAAAACCACGGGCTGTAATTAGTAAAGCCCCAGATAGCATATTTATGGCCCTCCCCTTCGGTTCGGGCCACAAAAATCCGCCATCTAAGGCATTTACTAATTCACCGCCCTAGGTATGTACATTGTACAGGGCGAACGATATGAAGGGTTACCAATTTCAAGTGGCTACGATTTTTTGGTAGCAACAAAGTATTATTATTACGAAAATAATGAGAAAATAAAACAATTTTCTTTTTAATTAATATATGTTAACTCGATATGACCACCTGCCTTGACTATGGCCTTCAGATGGTCGAAAAATGAGTTGCACGCTGCACGAATGTGGTCCTGCACCTAGCATAACTATCATACGCGACTATTTCTCGCGCGAGACCTGTCTCTTTCTGTGCAGTAATGTGTGAAAGAAGTGACGGGTAGCGCTATGTCGCGCGGTAAGAGTCGCGAAGCACTGTTGTGCTAGTGCTAGACGGACTGCAGTATATCGTGCCAATTATGTACGATCGCTTTCTTCATTGTATCCTTACTGGCATGCTTTCTTGTCCTCTCCTTGCTCCCCAAAATTGCCCAGATAGAAATGAATTGTAGTGTTCAAGTGCCCATTCAGAGGTGTATTTATCCTGAGCAATTTGAACCATCACTATTCACTTTAGATGTAACTTGCGCTTTACATTCAACTTTGGGGCGGTTAATTGGTAGGCTCTGACTGAGCGCTAGATTCTGAAATACGCCTCTGTGCTTAATTATGTACAACTTGTACAAGTTGCATTTATATCTTGATATGTGAACATTTAAACTATCCATTTTGCACTCAGAACTGTGCATCTAATATTACAAAAGTTTTCCAAGAGTGGACATTACATACGGTTCTGATCCCAATATGGAGGTATTATTTTATTATATGATATTGATAGTGTTTATATAGATATCACTATGTGATATTTGGCCGTTTATGTCGTGATTCTCGTTCAACCTTCTATATGAGAAAGGGACTAGAAGCAACGAGAATATCTCAAGTACAGTTAGGCCAATGTAGTAGCACCATTATAAGAGTTATTTTATTATTTTGCAGGACCGCGACGGGTCCCGTGGACGGGGGCGCCCTCGCAACTGATATGTGATGTGTGAAAACATTTGAGGACTGGCTTCTCCCCATAGACAAGTAGTACTCGAGTTAATAATTGGTACAGCATTACACACCAGGTTTATGTATCGCGACATACATAAACAGGTATCGGGATTCTGTCCTTCGAAGACATGACCGATTGTTGCATCGCAACCGGAACAATTATATGTAATATATTGTATCAATTGTTTTAATATTTTAAACAGTGCTTCACTAAGAAAACTTTCAACAAATTTAAATGTGCTAAATAATATTTTGAACTGGAAGAACGTTTAATTAATGTAACGCCTAGTGAACAGAACATAAACAAATACCGACGTCTCTCAAGATGTGGTGTGTAGTGGAAATGTGGACATTATTTCAAATTTGTGGACTGAATCAATGAGTAATTATAAAAAAAGAATTCTGTGGTGTGAGGAGTTGATCCTTTTATTTAGGGAGTGGTGGAGTTATCTGAACGAGGTTGAGTCAGTGCAGTGCGACGAAGGGCGCGACCATCTCCGGCGACCCGCAACGGAGTTCGTCTCTGTTGTGAACTTGTCTTTTGTATCGCTAAAAGAATGTAATCGTATAGAAGTGGACGTTTGTATACGTTTTTTAAAAGAGATATCAGGGGCAGTTTATTAAGTGTTCTCTCGTGGCATTGAGTTCGATAAACCGATTCATTATATTATTTTCTATGTATTGAACGATATTATCATGCTTAAATGAAGTTTTAATGTCTCATAATTATGTATGTAATTTTAATTGGAATAATTGACAGGCTCACGCATTGTGTCTTATTATTATTACTATTTTATTGATTTGCTCTCGCCGCTCTTGGCACGCGATGGAACTCCTCCGCGGGGTACAGTGGGACTTTCCGTACTCTGATGCTATGTACAAGCTACACGTATTGTTCAAATGTATGACTAGCAAAACGTAGATGTAATTTGTTGATCTACAGATGAAATAAATATTATATTAGATTCCGATAGAAATTTCTATAGATGTAGCTAAATATGGACTGTTCTTTGTTGAATTTTTAACATGTGTACATATGTATTTTAATAAAATAAAATTATAAAATATTTTCTATTTTTAAGTGTAACTGCGAGAGGATTTATTAATTTTACCAATCATCTAATCATTGTATCACCCCACCTTATTTTTAAAGTGCCTTTTAACAAATTTATTTTTTTAATATTGATTTTCAATTTTGGTTTGTGTAAGTATTTTACATGCTAACGGCATGACATTATAATTCGATTTTTAACATACCTTGTTTTATTATTAACTAATAATTTGCTGATACATACTATATTTTAGTTTTGATCCAGTCTTGAGATAACTTATGTATTTTAATGATGAATGTAAATTCGATGATTATGATTTGTAATCAGATTATGTTTTACCTATATAAAGTTCCCTTTAAAATTTATACTGAATAAAAGCCTGTCATAAAATGTTGGTATTATTTTATGTCATGCTCCCTGGTGTTCTAAAGTGTCTTTAGGCCATTTACATATTTCTTGGCCTAAGGTTCACTTCTTCCATAATCTTTTTTTCATCCATATTCCCATCACTCCCACTCCTACTCTGAAAAGTACCTATAGGTTGAGTTTATTGTAATTTAATACACCTGGAGACAATAAATGGGCTCAGTTATTTGTCTGCTGCATTAATATAGTAGTAAACTACTATGGTGTTATTGTATTATAGTACAATTTAATAGTTTTTTCTCAAACATGCAATGAAATATCGTCGTAACGTGCTTTAAAACAGGCTTCGAAGTGTCAAGTTTCGGGCGGAACAATTCGAGAGAACTGTAAAGGAATTTCATACAAAATTGAAGGACTAGGCCGGGAAGTAATTTGTTTTTAATTTTAATGTAAACATGGCGTATGTGTTTATGAACAGCTGTTTTTTTTTCTAGTGGCTACTGTAAGGAACTCGTTGGTCATTGACAGTAGAACTGGCAACTAGATGTTGTATTAAAAATATATTTAAATATTTAGAATTATGGCCGTCTCTGTCACTCACCAAGAGAGCCGGGCATTTAGAGCTGGGTCGTTACGCATTTTAGATGAAACGAAACGTCACCGTTTCTTTTTGACAAGTAACCGTTTCGAAAACAAGTTACTTAAAAAACAGTTTCTTTATTACGGCATTCGGTTTCATTAGTTACTAGGTGTAACGCTATTTCAAGAACCAGTTTTTCATAAAATGTTTAGTTAGCTATTCTAAAACTATTTTAATGAAGAATTGTTTTTTTTTGTCTTTCGAGAAAATTTAGCTAACACAATGGTATCGGCTACTTGAAGTAGCAGGTTTTAAAGAAACTGTTATTAGATATGGCAAGAAACCGTTACTCCGTTTCTTTATAAGACACGGTTTCTCGAAACTGCTACAGAAAAAAACGCCCAGCTCTACGGGCATTCATGCTTAAGCTCTGTATCATGGCTGAACGCTAAAATAAATTACAACAAGTCATATCTTCTTTTAATCATCTTCTACCAGAGTTACACCTCCCACACTACCCATTCAGCCATCGGACCAACAATATCCGCATTAATGCCTAGCACTTTCGACACCAACAACCCGGTAGCCGGGCGCTCTGCGCGTAGTAAGTTTTCGCTACATACGGTTTTTCCCATGTTATCGGCTACGAGCGTAGCCCGTAGCGCTACGCGGTAACGAAGGCGCTAGTACACACGAACTGATATTAAGAATACAAATCTGTATGATTCAATGTGTTGATGAATAAATTTAAAATACTGTCTATACGTAAGTCACCAGAGACCATAGACAATATTAAAAATCCTCTGCCGTTATTTTATTTATTATAGAAATTACTTGGATGGTTACTTGGTCCATGAGAAATTATGATTCTTATTATCAGGTTGTGTATAATGGCCCTAATATTCGAACACTACACACGTAGACTAGGTACTTATTAAAGAAAAAAAAAATAGAGGGATTGGAGGGAAAATCAAAAATACTTTTTTTTTAAACATGGTGTCTGTGTTCATGAACTGGCTGAACAGCTGAATTATGTTTTGTTGAGTGGTGTATTTTTTTATTTCATTGTATATGTTTGAGAAAAGCACTATACATGCCTTAGCCGTGAAAAGGGCTTGCCGGCTTCGTATCACTATACTACGGCCAACTATACTAGTAGTACATATTATTCATCTGTGGTCTATACCTACTCAGCCGGCAAGCCCTTATTTCCCGGCGTCTGCAGTAATGTACTATTTTTTTGTGGAACTTAGAAGGTGAAATGTACCTAAAAGAGCTCTTGTAGCCTACTTCCAGAATAACGTTTTGATTTATGTCCTGACAGTATCATTGTGGAACGTAAAACTAACGGAAAGTTGGCTATGTAGTAGAAGCTCAGGAAAAATTGCTTATTTTGGTGGCAAAATAGGTACATCAATGAAACCTCGTTTTATAACTTGGTACCTGAGGATCTGCCGAGTCCTGCCGAATTTTGGGGTCCTACCCCCAATTTACAAACTAGGCGAATAAAGTGTCATTTTCTTATTTTACCTGTAGTAGTAGTCGAATTGGGAATGATAACAGGTTAAGAATGCGGCCGAGATGGAATCGTGGATGAGGGACCGAACGAGCTTGGAACGCGGACAACATGGAAATGTAGGTAGATGGGTTAGGAATGTGGGAGGCCTTCAACTATGGCACCCGCTCACGGAGACAGCCGTCGTATGACTATTTGTTTTATGGCAATGCGGCAGAAGGGTTCTCGAGTGAAAGCCGCGCACCGGAAGACGCCGCATGGGAAGGCCTAACAAAGTAGACCAGGAGTCCATCAGTAGTAGGGTATTTTTTAATAATCCCAGATAGGTATTAAAAACCAATGACCGCGGCGTGGCTCGATGAACGGTCGCCTTTGATGATCGGTCAAAAACCGACTTGAGATGGATCGCGGCGTATCCGAAGTCCGAACCCTGTAGCATGATCGCGTATCATGAACGGTAGTGTGAACGTCGCGCCGTCGCGATCGTGCAACGCTTGCCTGATCGCGAGTGTGCGGGGTACTGAAGATACGCGTATCAACATGGATTTCGAACCACTTTCGAACGATCGGATACGGGCCGTTGCGTGGTTGCATGCGGAGTGATTACATACTCTTTGCCTTTGGTTGCATGATCGCGACGGTGCGACGTCCACACTACCGTTCATGACACGCGACGGAGATCGGATCGGGGAAATGATACAAGTGTGGACGCAGCATTACTTGATCCATGATGCTATGCTAACCAATTAATTTAAATAATGGTAACGAGATGGCGTCACTATCTTAGAGTGAAATTTCAACTTGCCTCTTATTTTTATTAAGTTCAGGTAATTATTTAACGTTCTGATGTTTACATTACTGTATTCTTATGGTATTCTTAGTAAAGTAGTTGTCATTAATCAATTAGTTTTAGATATGGCTACACCTAGCAAGACGCTACGCAAGAGTCGAGCCGACATCGTTTATCTCGCTCGTGCTAGTCGTGCTTGCAATTATTGTTTCGAAGTAAGCAGGAGTTTAGATAATGTTCTATCCTGCTTGCACCTCCAGTGTTCGTGGCGAGTAGAAGAGTTATAACGTCAATTCGCTGTTCACCATTCCTTCCCCTTTGGCCATCTGCGTGATTGTGGTGTGCGTTGTTGTAGTATAGTTGTATTGTATCTACACCGAATAGTGAAGTGAATTGAAGAAGGTGAAGTGAACGAACAGTCATATCAGACAGTTCACGTTAGTCGGCTGACCGTAAACATTGATAGTAATATTTTACCAGTTTTAGTTTCAACCTATCACGCTTTTAGTTACGTGCATCTATGCACTTTAAATAAAATGCGTTTATCAAGAGAGCATTAGACATCGAACTTATCAGAAAAATAATCGAAATTCTACAATGTGAGGTTGAGTTACATTTTGTTATGATGTGATGAAACGCAAGTAAAACTACGAAAGTCTTGAGTGCTTCTTTAAGATATTTTAATAAAAATGAGACATGCATCCAACCGAAATGCAAAAAAGTGTATCGGTGCAAGTAGATAGTGATTTTGCCTTGCTATTGCCGAGTGGAGTCTACGAAATTAAGAAAATGGAACCAAGATCGAAACTACGAAAAGTAATACTGTTCTGTTTACTACTATCTCTGTTCGGAATGGTTGCTTTCGGATATTTCTGTCCTGATCAGGTAAGACGCTTGAAGTGACTTTCACTATTGTTTGACTGCTCAATTGGTTTCAATTATTAAGTTCGATACTTTGCACAAACTTTTTGAATGTAGCAAAATAAGGTTACTGTTAAAGATTGTATACTGAACAAAAGCCCGAAAGTGTGCAGTGTTTATTGGATTGAGTACAACCCTCTTGTGATAATGTTGATTAACTGATAGATTATGTTTATTTGTTGATATGTGTTTGTTGCCATAATATACCTATTGTATCCTTATGCTTTGCGACATTAAGTTTTCATTTACTTCCTTCATCTTCATTTTATAACCAGTGCACAGAGATTTTTGTTTAAAAATTAAGTTACTGCTACTGCGGCCTGGGTAACTAATGACTGTCCAATAGATATGGTCTGTTTTCTTGATCCTTATAGTACCTACTTACTACATCATATACTTAAATACTTATACCAGAAACAAATGAATGTGAGTTACATTTTTCTATGTCCATCATATCAGTAAGTACTTTATAGATAAAAAATAGGGTATAACACTTATATCAAATTGAATAAGCCAGTTTATACCACAGAGTAATCAATAAATAAAAAGAGTCTTTATTTAAATACCTACCTGTCTTATTTTAACAAGTGCCTCTGTTCACTTGGCCTTGTTTATATACTTGAAGACAGATTAATTAATCATAATTGTATAATTGACAATGCTTGGCTTAGCTTTATACCTTATTTTAACCCTTTGTATGCCGCCTCCCCGTATCCGCTACCTATATCTGTATAGGACGGATTCGGGACACGGCATACGAAGGGTTAAATCTATAATGTACGACCTGCCTCTACACAATTTGCCTTTAAAGTACTAAACATAGTGACATGACTCACTTTTTTTTTGTACGATGTAATAGACAGTAGTAGGACTGAAGTTCATATAAATGCCTATTAAGATTTAGTTGTGTATGGATATGATATGATTATGAACAGGTCTCATGCCAAGTAGGATTTTCGCCTACTTCTGATTATATTATGACGTGGTCTGCCCGCCAGCGAATTCGGTGAAATGTTCATTGAATTTAAATGCCTAAGTTTGACAAATTACCTAAATTAAAATTGAAAACTGACAATCATATGTAATTTTTCTTTCTACCACTGATACCATTAATAAGATATTTGATAAGTGGTATTGCATTTAAAATTGCAGCCCTGTCCAGTTTTAGTAACTGACTTTTAAAAATATCTGTATATACTTATATCATAAATTGCTAATCTGCTGATGATGATGATTTGGTGTAGGGACGCCCGGCCGGAAACAGGCGGGCTGTCGATCGCTTGGCTGCGTTCATTCAGCCCAATTCCCAATTGGAGCCAACGGTTACTGTCCCGGCGGCGCTCCCATACAGCCTTCTTCCTCGAATCTTCTTGTTCTCCTGCAGAAGGAAAGGACATCTTTAAGGTTAATGTCCCTCAGCTCTTCCTCTTCTAGTTTATCTTTTCTGAAGATGCTATAGCGTACTATCGCATACATTCCACACTCTGCTATAACATGCTTACTCGTCTCCTCCTGGCCACAGTGCACGCAGTATGGATCACTTACTACTCCCATAATGTGTAGGTGCCTGTTAAGGCTGTTGTGCTAATCTGCTAATCTCTTAGAAAAAATGAAACATTATTTTGTTAGTGTGTTCTGATAATGAGTCCCATTGTTACTCGAAATAAATGAATTTCATTTATTAATAAGTTTAAAAAAAGGGGTTTCTCAGTTTGATTTGTAAGTATGTATGTATGTCTGCGATTATCTCATGTTTGGATGAACAGATTTTGATGCGGTTTTCAGAAAAGTATTTGTTACACTTAGGAGATCATCGACTACAAAGGTGATTCAAATTTAATCTGTACATGAATGGGTTATTTTTGGCTTTTCAGTTTTTTTTTGAAGTTTCTTTTTTGTTATTTTTTTTTTATTATTTTCAATTATGCTGGTTTAAAAACATGTTGTAATTCAGTTTCTTTGTATTGACTTATATTTTATAGTGTAAGCATATTACACTTTTTTGAACAGCATCCAGATAAGAGATTTTTTCTTTATACATAGGTATGGCTCTTTTTGTAATCTGGCACAATTTTGCACTGTTTTGTGTTATTTAATAATCGTTATTATTATAACTTATTAGCTATTTCTAAATTAGAAACATACATCTAAATAAAATCATTATGCACACTGTCTACATATGTATAATGGTGTGCCATAATTTCACAAAAAAACGCACATATAGGACTTATTTTATTCATTTCAAAACATTGTTTCACAAAATTACTAATTTAGTAATATCCATATTGTTTTACAATTATTTTGATTAATTTTATATAGAATAGAAAATGTATAATGTATAATTATAATATAATACTATCAGAAATTGGTAAAAATGATTTTTTTCTAGTTAGGTTGTAGGTGGTGGTACACTTTAATTGATCATATAAAAAAGTGAAATGGGCATAAGTCACCGAATCGATATATACATATAAAAACAGCTATTATAATAAACTGAGAATTAACGATTTGTTTAATAAATGAAGACTCATATACTTCACCTTGAAACCTTACCATAATTGGTAAATAGACTTACCTACGCAATTTTTTTTTTTTCATCGGTAAGCTTATTACGACAAGAAACTCGAAATCCAATCCTTGCACCCCCAAGAAAATCCAAATGTTCCGAATTTGTTTTGAAGAATTATTAATTAATGGTTCAGTTCTGTGCGGGCATACATATAGGCGTACGCTTGTTAACTAAGTAACAGCCTCAACATCATTTTCTGGCTGAAACCGAAACTGGTCCTATCTATTACGTGTCGATGTTGCTTTATGGAAACAGGGATTACCAACCAGTTACATAAGATCTCGCAGAGTTGCCTCACTCAATCATTTAGGATTGTCAAAAGATCCGGTTATTAAAAAGTCAGCTTTGACTGGTAGAATAAAAAATATCAAAACACTCTGTTTTCGAAAAGGAATGATACACAGTTGCTACTAAATAACCAAATAATTAATAGATTTGCCGTTCTACTTTTAGAAAGTCACTTTTGTTGGTTTTTTTAATCTTATTTACCGATATCGGATGAAAACTACAAAATAATATGCTATGCAAGAGTTACGTTACCAAAAAAACGAAAAACATCCGGCTACGGGGTGGTATGTAACTAATGCACGGATGCCGATTTTGATTTTATTATTTGGTTTAAAAGTCATTGGCTTTAACGAAAGTGTTCCTAGTTATAGTTCAAGATAATCTGTTAGGTTTGTTGAAGATCATCAAATCATCATTCATCAACCTATATTATTGTTTCGGGGGATTCTACATTAGAACATTGGTACTTTCTTCCAGGTGTTAAGGTGATCGCGGTATTTATATTTTTGTTAGAACCCATAATAGACGCTACGTGGAGAACTTCTTCGTCCTTAATGTCACAACCAACATTTCTTTGTGGCGTAAAGCCCAAGCTAGCCGAGCCACGGAGCTTATGGTCCGAATTCAATGTCGCTGACAGCGTTTTTATCAGTAAAAGTTCAGTATGTGGAGGTAGGCATGTGCGCGACAAACCTTACTCTTGGATTGAGTGCATCTAAGGTGTAGCTATCGTATTCGCAAAATGTGTGTCTGCGCGGCGCTGACGGGCTCGTTCCCACTATAGTTTTATGATAGTACATTACTGCTGTGTGCTGACGCCGGGAAGGAAGGGTTTGTCGGGTTCGGCTGATTGGGTATAGACGGATAGTGATACGAACCCGGCAAGCCCTTTTCACGGCAAGCATGCATAGTGCTTCTCTCAAACATATGCAATAAAAAAAAAAACATTCTTGAAAAAATACAACTTTCAACTGTTCATTTTAAACAAATATTTACTTTTCGGCTTAGGCCTTTAATTTTGTACGAAATTACAGTGCTCTCGAGTTGTTCTGCCCGAAACGTGAAACTTCGAAGCCTGTTATAACGCACGTTATGATGACATTTCATTGCATGTTTGAGAAAAGTTTATTCCTATGGTTGACTGGTAGATAATGTCTTGTGGCATAAAGTCCGCCATTTGTACTTTTATTTGTATTTTGTGCAATAAAGTTTAAATAAATAAATATAATGATACACGTCTAGGGGACACGTATCCAGTGTATTCGAACTCATAGATCCCGTACTTGGCGTTGCTTTGAATTTGCTTATATTTGACTTATATTTTGTCATGCGATCTAAAACACGTGTCCATTACTAATCGTGTCTTATTATATCAGAGACGAACTAAGCGCGGTTTCAAGTGGATTTTAAGAATAACACAGCTTTTTTTTTTCATTTATTGAAAGGGCTTTGTCGCTAAGCGACCACATCGCCCCGTAAAAACAGTTTACAAACAAAATACAAAAAGGAAACAAATAAATCACTACTTAGGAACAACTAACGCTAAATCGGCTAGATTAAGAATAACACAGCTTAGGTACAGAAACATAACAACGGAAATATCGCCTATCATGCATCACTATCACTACATGGTATAAAACAAAGGCATGTATTTAAATCGATATCTGTAATAATCTGTATATTCCCTTTTTTCGATCAAAATATTTGAAAGTTTCACCAAAAATACTGACTTGCACACTAATTATGCACACTAAATAATGCGAATTCAATATACTATTTAAAGGTATTTGCAAAACTGTTTTACTGGATATAAAAAAAAAAAACTAAAATAACCTAACCCGGCCGAGTCGGATCTTAGTGTGCAGTGCGAGGATAATTAGTGTGCAAGTCAGTATTTTTGGTGAAACTTTCAAATATATCCGATGTACGAACCATATTTTTGGTGTGAATTCGGTTAAAAAGGTCATCTCGTTTTGTATGATGTTTAAGTATTTTTTTGTAGGACATGTTCAGTTAACCAATTGTTTTTTTTGCACAGCATTAGTTTTTCTGGTATGCATTCAGTTAATTAGTGGAGTTACCTATTGTACTGAAAAATTATACAGATGTGCATTTAAATATATCCCTAAAACAAAGTCGCTTACTCCTGTCTCTCCCTATGTATTCTTAGATCTTTAAAACTACGCAACGGATTTTGATGCGGTTTTTTTAATAGATAGTGATTCAAGGGGAAGGTTTACATTATAGTAGAGTTAGTATCAGCATTGCACCCGTGCGAAGCCGGGGCCGGTTGCTAGTAGAATATATGTAATTGAATGCATTCATAAATCAAACAGATTATATGAGCCCAACTTTAGAACATTTAGTCCAATACGGGAAGGGTATAATTGCCCCTCAAACTAAAGTAATTCGCATTGTGATTTTTTTAAGACAACAAGGTTATATTAAGGACTATTGGGCTTGAACATTTTCCAACGGATCTTGAATGTACGTTAGGTATAAAAAATATCTTTTCTCAAACATCCAAGGAAATGTTCTTATGGTCGTGGTAATAGAACGTGAAATACGTCTTTGTATAGCACTTGTTGAAGATTCGTTCTAATTTCAAAAGGTCAATAAAGGAATTTCATACAACATTATGGCCGTGGCCAACAAAGAGATTTTCTTTTGTTTCAGTGGGGTTTATTTCTTTATTGATAATCTATGGCATACTGCCCATAAAAAACGTAGTTTGTGCATGTTTATTTTCGTTTTATTTCTTATATTTAACTAGATCATTCAATTAGATTAAAACAGATATTCAATAAAATAAACAAGGAATCACGTTTATTGTAAAAAAATATAACAATATCTAATTAATAAGGTGTTGTTAGTTGTTATTTTTTAATAAATAGAATCATCTTAACATTTGGCGGCAAAAACATTAACCCGAAAGCTTAAAAAAATAAATTTGAAAAGAAGTAAAAAGTTGATGAGAATAGTAAAAATATATGAATATATAAGTTGAACATTTGTATTATTTCCTTGGATTTATTTGAGAAAAGCACTATACAAGCCTCGGCGCGAACAGGGATTGTCGGCCTCGTATCTCTAGATGGCCTCGTTGTCACTCGGCCCACAATCCCCTATTTCGCGGCCTCTGCAGTAATGTACTATCGATTTACAGAGGTTGCTTACAATAAATAGTACATTACTGCAGACGCCGGGAAATAAGGGCTTGCCGGCTGAGTAGATATAGACTGCTGCGTAGAATAGTAATACGAAGCCGGCAAGCCCTTTTCACGGCTAAGGCATGTATAGTGCTTTTCTCAAACATATGTAATGAAATAAAAAAATACACGACTCAAAAAACATAATTCAGCTGTTTATCCCGTTCATGAACACAGACGCCATGTTTAAAAAAAAAATTCTTCCCGGCCTAGGCCTTCAAATTTGTAGGAAATTCCTTTACAGTTCTCTCGAATTGTTCCGCCCGAAACGTGACACTTCAAAGCCTGTTTTAACGCACTAAAAACTAAAAAAACTTTTTTATACCTAACGCACACTCTAGACTCATTAGTACTCAATATACTCTGATTACAAAAAATCACGCACTCGTATGTTATTGAAGTTCAAAACCCTTCGCGTATTGGGCTAATTAGGCTGCGTTTCCACCAGAGATGTGCGAGGATGCATAACGAGGGATGTGTTTTTGTTAACCAGTGGAATAACTTCATTTACTTATCCTCGCACAGCGCAACTGATTTTATTGGCACTGGTGGAAACGCAGCCTTACGTATAGATAGAAACGTGTTTTTTTTTAGTAATATTTCACCAAACATTATGTAGTTTCAACAGATTGATATAAAAAAATTGGGCAAGTGCGAGTCCGACTCGCGCATGAAGGGTTCCGTACCATAATCTATAACAAGCTTATTGTATGGAAGTCCCCCTTAAATATTTATTTTATTTTAGTTTTAGTATTTGTTGTTATAGCGGCAATAGAAATACATCATCTGTGAAAATTTCAACTGTCTAGCTATCACCGTTCTTGAGATAGCCTGGTCGTGACAGACGGACGGACGGACTGACGGACGGACGGACGGACGGACGGACGGACGAAAGGACGAACGGACGGACAGACAGCGAAGTCTCAGTTATAAGGTCCCGTTTTTACCCTTTGGGTACGGAACCCTAAAAAGATGACGATTAACTGTTGTACCACTGTTTAGAATTCGAACGGCATAACATTCTTGAAATCGTATAGATACAAAACAAATGTCATCAAGCAGGCGTCTCATCAGGAATATTGCGACATCAATTTAATAAAAAAATTAGGTATCTATCTAACAGCATTTTATATATTTATCAACTTCAATTCATTGGTCCATCGGACCGCACATTCGTATAAGTGCAGTCATAACTTGAAATGCTACTTTAGAGCCAAATTTGGCGAGGCTTTTAACATTCGCCACAGCAAGCTCGAGACAAAGAATAAGTTACATCTTTCCACACAAGTGGCGGTGGCTGCAGCCGAGTTGCCACATAAGGCGCAACGGGTTGTTCGCGGCTCGCCGACGGGCTTCAACTTGAATTGATAATGGACAGGATAACACCTGGCCAGGAGCCCGTGCAGCACCCTGAATAAGTTAAGGCTTAAATAACGAAACATGTCGATAGATGTAAATGCGGGCGAAGCTTTCCGAGTTATATCCGTGAAAAGGGACTATTCATGAGTTATACGAATAGCATCAATATAGTTTTATGATAGACTTGTAGCTGTAAACGATACGTAAGCGCAACTTACCTTCCTATGAGAGCGATTTTTTCGCGAGTTGACATTACATACCAGACTTTTTATAACGTGAACAACATTAAACAACTGTTGAAAAGAATTCGTGATTACTCATTCCACCTAAGAATATAAATATCTGTAGTACTTTGTGTATGTATGAATATGTTGATGGCTCAGTCGTGTACTGTGCACGCCTTTCAAAAATGAATTGTTTACCTTTATATTTTTTGACTATTATTAGATTGTAGTACTTTAATTAGTAGTTGATAGTTAATAAATCGAAGTTAGGTATTTAGTATCGGTATCTGACGATTCCAAAATTTCCAAGTCTGTTTCATCTTTTTAAGAGACCCTCGAACATGTACTGCCCTTTCGGTAGTTTGCCCAGGCCTCATTGTGACTTCATATTATGAATACATCCCCTGCCTACTTCATTAGTCTAACAAATAGGCGGGGGCGGAGTTGAGGGGTGAGGCCCTTTTATCTCGGCACCCTTGTAATCCTTGTCTTCGAAAAACTACACTTTTTTAAATAATACCTATCATGTGTCTGTTTGTTTTTAATTTTTATTTAGTCTAATACTACGAGTATTAAGGCGACGGGTAATGCGAAACTAGCGCCACTTACGATTTTTTATTATATCTTCCAAACCAGATCAATTTTCAGTAATTGCAAGATATTAGGAGCTGGAAAAACACCTTTAGTGTTTAGTAAATCATTATACACAATTTCTTGTTCTTTAGTTGTCTCTAAAAAAACTTGCCCAAAACTATTGTGGCCGCTTTTGACGTGAACAAGTTTTGTAAGGTAAACTACAGTGAACAAATTGTATATAGTGATTTAATAAATATTAAAGGTGTTTTGCTAGCTCCTAGATTTCACCTATTCCTAAAAAAATTATCAGATTATGAAGGTATAAGAAGAAAATCGAAAGTGGCGCTAGTTTCGCATTACCCGTCGCCTTAAGGTGTGAGTCAGACTTTATGTCCGACTGTCTTTCCGTCTGCAAAAGCGCTTTAATATCTGTAGCTATTTGTATCATAGAATTGAGAAAATTACTACCTTGTGGCATGATACACAAGATGCTCGCAGTATTTTACTCGCTGAACACTTTCGCTGTTACGTTGTGCGAGGAAGCTGCCAGCTCTTCTGGCACCAGTGATTCCTTTTAATCTCTTCGAGTTCTTAGTGCAGATTGTGGTCTCTGGGACCCCACGAATTAAGGACCTAGGACCTGGGTATCGACCCCATATGGTACACAATCGTATTCGAACCCAAGATATTTGAACTCGATTTACTACCGGGGTGTTGTTTTTAAGACTGAAGTGATGATGAAATGGTGTGGTGGTTAGTTGCATATTTTAGAAATGTCAGTGATGGTATAACGTTAAAAAACACAGGAAATTAACTTACAACTATGAAATTAAAGTACCTATATTGGTGTTAAAGTACCTGTATTCTTAAGTAATCGGTATAAAATAGGTACTATTAAAGCATGTGTTGAAGTGCGGTTCTGGAAATCTGGACCACTGGTAAAATAAACGGGTATATAATAACAATCAGCACAAGCACTTGTTAAATAACTACACCGTATATTCTTGCAGACTAGGCACTTCTGCAGTAAAACACGATTTATTATCTTTGCAAATATTGTTGTTGTCTGGCTCGATATCTGTGGTGGCGACCCGACCGGGGCTCGGCCCGCGGTGCCGTCTCCGAGTGAAAAAGAGGATGCGGACGGGTTGTCTATACCCGGCACCCGCTGCTTAATGTTATGTTATTACATATTACGCCTTGAATAGCGAAAATTATAAGTAAATTAATTTAATTTTTATTGTTTGAATAATATGTCTTGTTTGAATAATATGTTTAAAAAAAAAAACAATATAACATTATATTTTTAAAGGTACGTTCTAGTTACGTATTAGTTACAATATAACATTGAAATCTTTATTTTATTTTAATAATAATTTATTTGTTTCACGTGTAAGTTCATAATTGTAATATTCAGTCGTTTAATAAATAATCTGCAGTAAAAAAATCGGGTGTTATTAAATTTAACGTTATTACGCTTGTCGGACGTGTACGTGTAATTTGTCTAGTTCGGATTCGAATATCTAATTTGAATGAGCATGTTTTGTCGCTCGTTAAAGTTCGAATGGTTAACATTTTTAAATTAACCCGTGGCTGAGAAATGACAATCAGTGGCACTCAAGATTGCTCGAAACTCTCGCTTGATTCGAGCGCAATCGCATTTTGTTCACTGTTATCCCGCCGCAAACGCGACATGTTTGAGCTGGTGAGGTGAAAAACAAATTTTCCAATCTACAATAAATCTGAAGCAATGTGTGTTAACCAAGCTTCTTAAGTATGCCTATTATTTTATTTGTATTAGAACATTGCCGCGCTTGAGGCGCGCGGCCGTAGCGCAATAATCGATTACCCTTCAAACCTACCCCTTAATTTAGTTGCAAATCCTGCCCTTGATGGCGACTGATTAAGTAATTGAGATTAGATACGCCGCTTTTAAGGGCGACGAATGCATATATTAGCAATTAGCAAGAGTTTAATAAAGCTTATGTACGAGTTCTACCGATATACCAGTTTACTTTACCCGTGTTGCCCGTGTACCGGAAGTTTTTATCTATAGGCTATAGTCCAACAGGAGGTAACTCACACCATGTTGCGGATTTTAGTGATACTAATTTATTAAACGAACATTTTTTGGTAATTTGACGTTGAAAGTCGGTGAATGTCACTGATGTAAACAAAGAGGAAGCAAGACTAAATATTACGCAAATTTCAAGTAATTTTTGCATAATAATTAAAGGCATAACTAACCATTTTGATGAAAGTCAAGTTTTTTCCAATAGCATTTAGTATTTTTTTCGCAAGAAGAACGAGAGATTGAGGGGCATTCTGGTAAACAATCTTTTGAATTTGGTTAATGGCAAAACCTTGACAAATCGCTATTGAATTGACACATTATTGTCATATGAAAGCTGTTTGTAGCGGCACTATCCCTAGGCCGGCCCGACACTAGCTAGGCTATACAGTAAGCCTTTTATACACCTGGTTTTATATTAGGTTGAATGATAGTTTTTCTATTTAGCATACTGAAGTCGGCCTACATTAAAACAGGCTTACTAATTTTAGGTATAGTACTACTAATAATAAACCTAATATTACTAATACTAATTTTAGTTTAGTATATAAGTTTTTCTGAATTAACCACAAGTTTAAAACTTCACAATAGTATAAACTAAAAACAAATTAAAAACTGCATTGCGAATCTGAGCTTGTGATTTTTTATGATTAATATCCGACTAAAACCACGGGGTGAAGTTATTAACATGTGTATCTGTCTGTGGACTTGTATTAGCGCCGAATCGGATGGTCCGATTTGAATGCGTTTTTTTAAGGAAATACTATTTAATCGAGATGGTTCTTAGCTATTTAATTGTAACTTGGGACAGGATCTCAGGCAATCTTGTGTTCTCATTAAATGAGGGTCTCATGATGACCAGCTACAAGAGTCGGGAGATTTAGTTTTTTACAATAAAATGCTTTTAGGCAGTACCACCTTACAGACTTAATTATGACACGTACGAAATATTGTTCAAAAGAAACAAATCAATTGTGACACTATCTTTACAGAAACTTTGTGATTCCCCTGACAATAATGTTGATGTTACTCTATGGGTGATCTTTTTGACAATGTTGCAAATCACATTCAGTTGTTTCTATCTTATTAGTTATATTCAAATTTAACAAAGGAACAATGTATCGTTAAACTGATCATGACCAACCCAATCCGCTAGCGGCAGAATAAATGGCTAGTTTTTTTATCGTTTATGATCTGTAACACCACTAAAATGTAAATGGTTTATCATAGCTGCATATCCACTGTCTGCCGACTGGGTGGTTGTGATTTTAGTTAATAGGATTTAGGCGTCCATTTCACGATCGTGGCAGTAGAGATGTTTGACAACAGATCAAATCAGCTAATGGTTTAATTTTTGTTTATTTTAAAATATCCAAAGTAGCAAAAATGACTGCGAGTGCATTAATCTCATTATTTTGAGTATATTTTTGAATATTATTTTTAGTGGTTGATATCGATTAATTTATATTTGTCATTAAGAAACTAGCCAATTGGCAGGAGGTAAGAAGAATTTGTTGTAATTAACTATACATGTTACCTGTGAGTTTTGATAAATTACTTTGGCTAACTTCACTGCAGCCCTAACTGACCCATTAGGATTCTCCGCCGGGTATACTAAATGAGGTTGTGTGTTGTGCATTCATTACGTGCTGCTTACATTTGGACGACTGATTAGTGATTAGCATAGAGTAGAGTCACCTGTCTCAGAGCAAACATGGTGCCAACGCAAATGTTGTCTAGGGTGCAAGCCACGTACCGTCCGTTACGGCGTTTGCTAATCACCAAAAACTAGGGATTAATCAATTAGCTGTCCAACGCCATACCTACAGTATACGTGGCTCCATTTGCTGCTGCGTGCTAGTGCTAGGAAACATAGACCGTTATTATTTACTAGATTGCGGTACCAGTCAGTCGTTACCCTAAGTTTTTTGGAAGTGACAGTAGGGAGTTGCTGTATCGATAAACTCTCTTATTGATGCCTTTCCCCTTTACTAGTAATAGCTCCGTTTACAAGTGAATTTATTTTGTAAGTATTTTTGAGACATATATGAAGTAGGGTATACAACGTATAAAATTGAAAAAAAAAACCTAAGTTACTCGTATCACAGTGACAATTAGGCGTTTTGCTAACGCGCGTTTATAACTCCATACAAAAAAGCGCGTTGGCATGTGTACGGCCAGAAAAAAATGTTGTAGTTGTAAACGCGCGTTATCAAAACGCGCGTAGAGCGCTTGTCATCTGAACATGATGGCCTTAGGTAATCAGCTACGAAAAATATCAAATTCTGCCATAGTTCAATGGTTCCTACAAATCATATTGCCTATTCTTTGAAATTCCTACTTATTGTTAATAATCTTGTTCCAGTGAGAACTTTTGCTGAATAATAGTTTAATCATTACATAGTGTACCTATCTAGTCCATGTGAACGGAAACTCCAGACGTGAACCTAGAACCCAGCTTCACTTGTTGGCAGGTCGATGACGTAGTGGGAGTGTTCGAGATAACACTTTGTTTTGGCCGGCCGATCTGTCGAGGCATTGAGGTAGCTGTCGACAGTTAGAATATACTAGTTCATGTTATTATAAATTAAGCTATCAGTTAAAAACTGTCGTTTTTTCCGACTTCAAAAGTGTCAGTCTTCGTAAGTGTAAACTTTAAGCTTGCTCAAGTTTTTCTCATAACCCTGGTGCTCGCTTTTTACAATAGTCAGGTAGTATGTATATGTGACATTACAGCCAGATATGCACATGAACTGCGAATGACCTGATGACACAAGCGCTTGCAATGCTACAGCGACTTAAACTTTTCTACTGCTTGAAAATTACAAATGCATAGAGAGCGAAAATTTAAATCTGGCTGTACGGTCAGCTGGTATGAATATATTCAAATGCAGGCTCGAATTCGGCTAGTGCTGGCCGGACGCTGCCAGCTGCTATATTGTATGATTTGATTCCTTGATAGTAGCATAAGTTAACTTGATATATATTGTTGTAGGTGTGCGCCGTGACGCCCCGGGAGCGAGTGTCTGAGCCGGTGGCGCTGTCGTACGCGGAGGCGCCCGGTCGACCGCTCCCCGACGCCATGGCCCAACGCGGCCTCTCCTACGACGAAGTGCTCCACGACGACTTCCGTTTCGACCTCAATGCTCATGACGTCATGGTCTTCCTGCACATACAGAAAACCGGTGGCACCTCGTTTGGGAAACATCTGGTCATGGATCTGGATCTGAAGGTAAGCATGTTTTTGCAATTTTTTTAAGTACTTTTGACTAGTATAAGGTTGGTTTGGGATACGTTGTGCAGAAAGGTGATTACTGATTAGTAACTCAGTTCATCGATTAATTGGAAGTAGGTGTCGGCCAAAGTGCCAAATAAGTAATTTGCTACACTTTTTTTATTTATACGCTTGGCCAGGCCATGTGACTGAACGTTAGTACAAAAGTATCTAATTATGTAGTAGTTCAGCAAATGATGAAAAAGGGGAAGGCTAAAGCCATAACCATAAACTCGAATAATGTTTGTACTGTAATATCATCGGAGTTATTAGTAAAATGTTTGTGTCCGCAATTTAAATTCAATAACCTGTATTCACGGGCGGTGCCATTAGTCATGAAAACTTTTTGCATAATTTCATTTAACTAATTATAAAATGCACAATTTAAAAAAATAGCTTAATAACAAAATTCATAATTTTAATGTTCATAATACGTAATTAACTAACAGAACAGTCAAAACTCATAATAACATTAGTTATAATGGTCATAGAGATTAATTTTACTGTGTTTAATATAGTTTGGTCATAATTATTAAAGTTCATAACGGCATTTGAGAGAATAATTAGATAATAATTATTAGTATTGTGACCCAAACATAAACAAACAGAAACTAAAAATGTAGGTGTGTGGGAAAGTTATTATAAAAAAGTACATTATGAATATTAAACATTCTACAGAGTAATAGTTATATTATTAGTTTTTATGGTAATACAAATTATGCAACCTGACCATATAACTTTGAAAATTATGCAATTTGTTTTTATTCATTTTGTTTTTATGTATCATCATTATTTCTATACATAACAATTATGATATTCGTTGATATTGTTTTTATGACAATCATTACACACCCGTATGCACACAGCAAAACCTGCATATGCTGCTGAGGTGAAAATATTTCTTTTTAACCTTCAAAGAGCCTGTTTCACTTATTTTTAAGGATTCCGTGCCTCAATATGAACACGTAGAGGTATCAAGCTGAAAATAATCAAACACTCAGGTCTGCTACGTACAATACAATACAATACAATACAATACAACAACACTTTATTGCACACCAACAAGAAAAATATTACATGAGAAATCTTAAATTAAACAATGGTAGACAATAGGCGGTCTTATCCCTAAAGAGCGATCTCTTGCAGACAACCTTTGGTTAGCGGAGAAAACAAAATTAAACAGAAAATAGTAGGTGGTGAGATAAGAACTTCAAGTAAATTATACATACAAAATATTAGACAGATAGGTCATACACTTACACAAATAAGTATCTATATATATAAACTTACATACTCGTAAACGTACATACATACAAAAGGGAAGAATGAAAAGAATATCACAGCTAACATTAGACTTATAATGAAAAACGACAGCATATAATTATAAACGGATTAGGCTACGGTGGAGACAAATAGTGATCTTTTAGTTAGTATTGGATGCGTGAACAATTCAATAATCTAAGTCTAACGTAATCTAAAGGTACGAGCGTTAAGTAAAGTATATGCTGCATTTGTTGACGTTGTCAAGGGAATCAAAACATATTATGGTACTTCACGCGCGTTGACCTCGTGAAATTTTACAAGAAACATCATCATTTAGTACAGTCGCCATCAGATAAATCGCAACATATAAGGCGTTCATAAATATCTGAATATGTACCTACTGTAACGCCCAGTCAATAAGAGTCGTGTTCTAATATTTATGAACGCCTTATATGCTGCGGAATAACTGATGACGACTGTACAAGTAAATAAATACGTCCGAAAACAGTAAATTTGTAGTTAAATACATTACAACCAATATATATTTTAGTGATTACAAACTTATTTGAACTTGCTAAACTACCTGACCTATGTCAATGTATGGGGACAACAGTTATCCAACGGCAAATTTAAGTTTCTCGCTCAGTACACATTATCTTTTCGTTTGAACAATGTGCAGTGTTTTCATAGATAGTACGGAAAACTCGGTACGCGAGTTCGACTCACTCTTGACCTGTTTATTTTCTGTAAATATCTTCGAACTACAGCCATTTTGTTCTCACTCATTTATAGATGACTAGAAATGCGAAATACCTTTTATTCCATTTCTATGTCATATAATAGGTCCTTTAAGAATTTTCCTATTGTACTCTTATTTTATATACCTAGTGACATTTATACGGGTAGTCTCCTCGAGTAACTTCATCATAATAATAGAAAACCCGGACGGCGCGTTGTTCATAACAGCGTATTCTATTTCCTTCCATCGATTATTTCAATGTAATGATACGCTACCATTTCGACGCATCAGACCACAAACGCGAAATACCAACTCTACGCAAAAAAACACTTAACAAAACATCGACTACGCATAACCATATGAAGGGTATTAAACACGAGTGTGGGTTTATGAAACGAGCCGAAGGCAAGTTTCATAATAACATCACACGAGTGTTTTAATGCCTAATATATGTGCAGTTACATACACTACTTTATCTACCCACATACATATCATAAGCCTCCATGATGCATTCAGGAGCCGCACATTGACACATTTTACCCGGTAATGGCGGTAATGAAGTTTTCTGGGTGGTGTCATAGTTTTTTTTTTAATTCAAAGACAAACTAGAGTCGGCCCCAACTAACATATCGTTCGATATCTTACTTACATGCGACATTTGTCAAATTTGATGCAAATTGACAATGACAATTCATTTCGAACTAAACGTCATCTCGACTGATATTAGAATAGAGTTCAAATCAAATTTCTTTGTTTTTCAGAGGTGTTCGAAATTTGAATGAATAATATTATCGAAATCGATGTGATTATTTTGCAAATATAATTTTTTTACAGATAAGAAATTTGTTCTAACAAAACAGTCTATTTTTATGGTACCTAGTCATAATGTGCGGTTCTTGAACGCATCATGGAGGGTTTATGATATTTGGATAGATAAAATAATATCTTTTGTTAACTTGAGTCTCCTTGTATAACGTCTGTTGATGTTTTTGCGTATCTTTTCAATAATATTGCATTAGGCATTAACAGAACTGGATTGGATCTTGAAGTACTAGATAACTTCATATACTTAGGATCTAACTAATATCACAAACAATGGCTTTTGCGAACAAGATGTGCGACGGCGAATTGGGATGGCAAAAGAAGATCTGGAAATGACAGACAGATCTCGAAACATACGAAGCGAAGACTAGTGAATGCTCTAGTGTTCTCTATATTTTCGATATATTTGTATGGTGCCGAATCTTGGGACGGTAAAGGAAGCTGATCGATTCCGAATAGATGTGGTGTTGGAGGAAGATGCTTCTTATAACTTGGACAGCTCGTCAGACGCCTCGATACTAAGTAAACTAAACACCAAGACTCGACTCAGCACGATATGCCTTCGTCGTATCCTCGAGTACTTTGGTCATATTGTCAGGAAACCAGGTTATGAACAACTTCTCGTCACTGAGAAGACTTAAGGGAAGAGGCCACGATTGCTGAGTTCGATGCGATGGTCCGTCCAAATACCCAACAATCTTGACGCGAAATTTCACGAAGCCGTACACGTTCCTATGGTCAGGGACAGATGGCGTAAAATTTACAAAATTAAAGCGCTGACGAGAAGTCACGACCCTCAGTGACGAGTAACACAAAGCAAGGAGAAGGAAAACAACGCCAACTGTCAGTTCAGACCTAGCGATAGGTACGCTTTATAAGTCTCAATGCTTGTGATGTACTGACGGCACACATAATAAAAGCCTTCAAACTTAAATCACATTCATGTATTGATATTGTATTGCTTGCATTGGTAAGTTGGATTATTCAAAAATAAAGAACAGCCCTTAAGGGAGTGCAGTGTGTCTGAATGGGGACCTCCGCTATTCCTTCAGAAACATTTTAAAGGTGCTTATAGGGTGAACATGCTTATAGCTTGGCTTGGCATCTAATCTAGACGAGTCGAAGGAAAGGGAACTCAACAAGGTCGCAATTACGAGTTGAGATTTACACTTAATTGACTGAATTACTTAATATATAGAAAGAAAATTCATTACTTTTAAGTTGTCGAACTAAAGAAATTGTTTTTTTTTAAGTAATTACTGGTGTAGTTGGATTTGTGTTAGCAGGATCACATTACAGTTTTTTTGTTTCACAACTTGCGTGATATATGTGTTCCATGTGAAATTAATTTCACTCGACCTCCTCTATTTGTTTTTTAAGACTACGAGTAATGGGACTTGATCTGGTAGGCAGAGTTTACTGTCCGCAGCTGCCTCCCTTACCACTATCTGTGATATACATATATGTGTATTTCTACATCCTATTAGCCTAAAATGCCTTAAGTTTAGATTGTTACAGATATATTTTCCTTAACAATATGTAAAATGTTTATCATGCCTGCTATATAAAAAAAATATGCACATAAATATATAAATAATTAGAACAACGGAGTCATTCATTCCATATTCATTCAATAATTAATTTTTTGCAATGGCAATCTATCGCTCTCGCTCTCAATAGGCCATCAACTGTATCAAGGGAGTAGAGAGAAACTCCTATCAATTTAAATGTGACCTCTCTCAGATTCTATAACTATTTATGTCACCAATTCTCAATCAACATTATTGACTTGCCGATGAAAGAAATATGCTACCTTGCTTTTTTTGTCATTTCACGTGAAATGATTTTTAAATAGATGTTCTTGATTTTTTCTATATTTGGATGTTTTATTATTTGGAAATGCCTTTTTGCCGATATTTTGTAGTCTGTGTATTATTCTAATTAATGTGTTGTGACGTTAGGTAGGTAATAATAATAACTATACACATCATTCGTTGGCTTAAATTCCCAAACACGACCCTATTATCAAAAAGAGGAACATCATATAACTGTTTGGATGAATTCTGACTGCTATGTTATAATATAATTCGCGTAGATCAGCCGCCATCACCAATGAGCTGCTGCCAATATGCACACGTCACAGGCTTGGATGTGGGTGGCCAGAAACAAAGCGGCAAGATCTTACAGTGTACTCGTTATCGCACCATTTAGTGATAAATCGGATACCGAAAACAGACCACCTACTCTTGTAACGGTGTCATCAAAAAATAATTGCTGTCTGTGCGTTTAACATTGAGAGATAACAAAACAATGACGCTTCGTATTTAGGCTTGCTGTCTTATCCTAAGTAGAAGTCACGTACACTTGAGCAGTGTCATCGTACTTATAATCCTATATTTTATAGATGACTTATTTATAGCGAGAATGACATAAGTATCTTAAATTTCAATTGTTAAAAATGTTTATATTAAAGCGATTTTTTTTTCGAATATATACATTCTCCACGGCATTCCGGGCCAGACGGGTGGAGTGCCAATTATTCTATCAAGCCTCTAGCTAAATCATCGAATTTTTCAACGAGTTGCTTACTAGCTTTTGCACACGACTTCGTACGCGTAGAACTCTTCAATTGATATTGACAATTAGAAATAAAACAATTAGACTTTCAGGTTTTCAATACTCGAATGGGATCTAGTTAGTAGTTTAGTTCTGGGCTATTGGGTGAAAGTGATGGACAAAATGCAAAACGTCCTTTTTGAGTCTTTTTGGAGTTGCTAGGCTAAGTCCCATTCGATTCAATAAGTTATCCGAGGCTAAGTCCCACTCGATTCAATAAGCTATGCTCAGAAATGGCTCGAGATGGTGGCGGTCCATAATCAACTGACGAAGAAAAAACTGGTTCTATTCACCAAAGAATTATGTCATATTATGAAATCGGGACAAAATAAATATTAGGTAGAAAAAGACATGGGAAACAACATACCAATTCAGTTCAAGTACGAAAAATTTGTAAACAACTTACAAACAGAAACCAAGAAAGTTAACTCAAGAAGCAAAGATGTTGTTTCTGATGTGACAAAACAGCTGATACAGGATAGGAAAGAACTACTACAAAAGAAAGAGAACAAAAAAGAATACCGCAGTAAAATAACAGAAATAAGCAAAAAGATAAATGAAAGTATAAGAAAAGATAAGAAAGTAAAAAGGCTAAGTACATTGAAAAGACACATTGAAAAAACAGGGGGAACAAGAAAAGCAGTTAAAGAGTTGAACACAAAAAATGACTGGATGCTAAAGATAAATACTAAGGATGGAAAACATACAAGCAAGAGACTAGAAATACTTCAAACGGCAACAGACTATTACCGAAAATTGTACCAAAGTAAGAACTTAAAAGAAGAAATATCTGAAAGGAAAATAACAGACTTGGAACCAACTCCCAAAATATTGAAGGAAGAAACAGAAAGAGCAATTAATACACAAAAAAGAGATAAGACTCCTGGAACTGACCAAATAACGAACGAACTTCTGAAAGCTACCCTACCAATAATTGTCCCCACGTTAACAGACATATTCAATGAAATTATAGAGACTGAAAATATTCCTTTAGATTGGACTAAATCAACTATAATATTACTCCATAAAAAAGGAAACAGAGAAGATATAGCGAATTATCGACCAATTAGCCTGATGTCAAATATCTACAAAGTTTTTTCTAAAATAATTATGTCTAGAATCACGCCTACACTTGACGAAAACCAACCGAAAGAACAAGCCGGGTTCCGTAGCAAATACTCAACAGTAGATCATATACATGTTCTAAGACAAGTTCTTCAAAAATACAAAGAATACAATAAAAGTTACTATTTGGGTTTTGTAGATTACAACAAGGCCTTTGATTCCTTGGAACATGAATACATCTGGGAAGCATTGCGTACTCAAGGTATACAGGAAAAGTATGTTCGAATACTTAAGAACATATACTCCAAAAGTACAGCCCAAATCAGGCTAGAAACAACGGGAGAGGAGTTTCCTTTAGAAAGAGGCGTCCGACAGGGCGACCCCATCTCGCCAAAGTTGTTCTCGGCAGCCTTAGAGATGGTATTCAGAAACTTAAATTGGAAAGAAAACGGACTCAACATAAATGGTGAAAACCTACATAACTTACGGTTCGCAGACGACCTAATTCTATTCTCAGAATGTCCAAAAAACCTGGAGCAAATGCTACAACAACTATCGGATCAAAGCATAAAAGCAGGGCTTTCAATGAATACTTCGAAAACTAAAATTATGACTAATGCTTCACAGACATACGATATCATTGTAAATACACAGAAAATAGAATACGTGGACGAGTATATATACCTAGGACAGCTAATAGCCCCGCAGGATACCATGCAAAAGGAAATCGATAGAAGAATCGCCAACACTTGGAAGAGATTTTGGTCTCTTAGCGAAGTTATGAAAAACAAAGATATGCCAATTACATATAAAAGGAAAGTTTATAACATGTGCATTTTGCCATGTTTAACATATGGCTGTCAAACATGGGCATTAACAGAGAAACTAAGCAACAAAATAATAGTATGTCAAAATGGAATGGAGAGAAGTGTAACTGGAGTCAGAAGAAAAGATAAAATAAGACTAACCAAAATCAAAGATGTAACCTTTAAAGATGCGAATAAAGTATGCAAGACACTTAAATGGAAATGGGCAGGCCATATGCTAAGAGACAAAAATGAGAAATGGACTAGAAAAATAACAGAGTGGTACCCCAGGGATGGCAAGAGAAGTAAAGGTCGACAAATGAAACGTTGGGAAGATGGACTCAAAAAAGTAGCCGGCCTAGAATGGACGAGAATTGCAAGAGACAGAGAAAGGTGGAAATCTTTGGAGGAGGCCTTTGTCGAAGGACAAGCTGTTGTTTAAAACTGATCGTCGTAAATATGTAAATTGTAAAACAGCAATAAAGGCTTATTTTATTTTTATTTTATTTTATTATTTTTTCTAACTTGGTTTTTACAACTTAGTTTATTGAAGTATAGTTCAATAGATAAATGCTTTATTTCGGTCAGTAAAAACATGTATTTTTTTTTTATTTGAGGCCACGTGAGCAAGCTACATACTGTTCATCAGAAAAACATGGCGTGCCCAAATGTTTTCCTGCTACTATTAACGTTTGCCCCTGTTTTTTATTAATAGTCATAGAAAGTACTAAAATCTTTTAATGGAAACTGTAGACGTTTAAAATTAAATGATAAATTATTCGTTATAATTGGAATACGTGGTATAAGTACACTTTGTCCCTTGGCTTCTCCCCTTAAAATCGTGCCCTTCACAATGTACTTCCCTAATTAGGTGATTCTCAATCTAGCGCCGTTGCAAAATTTGGGTGCATCTAAGTTGCGCATTAACAAAACTGGTACTTTTTGTTGATTTTGAAAACAATATCATTTTTGGTGCCAATATGGTTCTTTCACACAGCCAGTTTTCGTCATAAATATAAGTGTGCCTATAAACCGACCATGAAAAAATGCTCGGTCGGTGATAGAGCCAAAAAATGGCACTCTTTTCTATATCCTCTTATACGTATCGCAGTAAGGCTATCCTTCTCTATCAAAGCGTGTCAGGCCCTTGATTTAAGCACGTCGATTATGTAGTAGCATAATTGATTGACAATTCGGGTATTGTCGAGTATCCGAGTCTAAGATCCGAGTAATACAAAAACTTTATGCACTTATACTGTACTTGATACTCGGCGACGGCGATAAATATTGCACATCGGTCTTTAGAACGAGACAATTCAACAATTGGTTGATTACGACGATTTCCGAACACTGGCGATCGTCCGTCAATCATCGTTTAAAATTAAGAGGACCGAACGTTAATACTTTCACGTTTATAATATTATTAGGATTTTTATTTTTATATCAGTTATGTACTACTTTATTTATACTCAGTTACCAAGCGGGGGTACATAATCAAAGCTCGTACTATTTTCAGATGATGTGCGTATCGGAAAGTAATACCTACCTGAAGGGCTACTCCGATGTTCGAAATTTTACTGTCGTTTAGTGCTACATTCACTCAAATATACTGTGACAGGAGATCGAGAGGGATGGCACTATTCGACAGTCGAATTTCGAACATCGGAGTAGCCCTTCTGGTATCACTGGTTTGACATGTCTTGCCAGATGGGTGTGTGACGTTCGTCAAATCAAATGTCAGTTTCAAATTTGTAAAACATTATGTATTTGATTTCTTGAATTTGCGCGATTAATCGAATTTTGCGGATACGTGTTCCCATATCAGAATTTATTGTTTTTTCACAAAGAATAGTTGGGATGCTTTTCGTGAAGGTCTATCGTAGGTATCGTATATTGATTAGTTTACGTCAAATCGATGACATGTACGGGAGTTGTTACAACTACAATTATTTGCTCTCCATACAAAGTTGATTCCGTTTTTCGTCCCTAAACGGGATAAAACTTCATATAAATGATAGCCTATGTCCTATTCTGATATTTAAGGTACATAACCGGAAAGTTTCATCATAATTCGTCCAGTAGTTTTTGAGATTAAGTGGAATGTACATCCATCCATCCATCCATCTATCCAACCGTTTACGTTTATAACATTATTATTAGGCCTTAGGGTGGCTTTCAATAGATAATTAGGTAATTACGTAATTAGGTAGGTATTCATTATACAATTGAGTTGCTATTCAGTGTTAAATTGAGTATTCAAACGAGTAGGGTAAGTGCACCAGTGATTGAACAGTACTAATAAATAAATAATAAATAATTATTATATGACAATCATACACAAATCGACCTAGTCCCAAACTAAGCAAAGCTTGTACTATGGGTACTAGACGACGATATATATAGATAACAGCCATGACCCAAGAACAAATATTCGAGTTCATCACACAAATATTTGCCGGCTCAGTAGGCAGGTGTCTGCAAACTGCGCCAACCGCGTCGTCAATGAATGACAAAATGCGTTTTATTAGAATTGTTCATATTTTATGAAATGTATAATTTGTTTCTTAGCTAGTTGTTACATATTTGCTAAGTCACGGACAAATATATTTGAACTTAGGTGCAATAGTTAAAATATGGAAAATATGTAATTTTGACATATCGCATATATTATATGTTTAAGTGCTGTGAGGTATTCAGCAGAGCTTATGTTTATCGTACCTGTTTCTATTGAATTTTACACCAATATCATCGAGATGTGTTAAGTTCAATGCATAAGGATAATCCTTATGATATTCATTTACATTAAAATGCGAGTTACTTTAAAATTAAACATGTTTGTTGTGTTCTGTACTTAGAGCATAGACAAATGGAGATGTCATAACGTAAACTCTTCGAACAAATTTTTTCGCCAATTTTAGCGGGGGGCGAGGTAAACACGTACAGCACACCACCAAAAGACGAATAACTCAACAGACACAAATTTTGCTGTTGCGATAAACGCACACTACAGCAAAATTCAACACATCAAAAATGACATGCACACAGATACTCTTTTCACGTAACTGTGCAGCATACATAAGAAAAACATAGTGATGGGACACACGTATGAAGAATGAGTCAAATGATTTTAATGAATGAACTGAATTGTCTTATAGGTACTATTTATTGTGAAATTTGAAAACTGTAAATTCTGTATATTGAAGATGTTATCCAATAAATATATTTGTTTCTATGTAGGTATATCTGTCTATATTTATTGTGTCCTTATCACTCTCGCATAACTAAACTGTGAAATAAAACTGTCGCCCGCGGTTGTTCCGGGCTCAAACAATCACGGACTTCTAAAACAAGTACACTCGACTTCATATTGTTGTTGCTAAAATGAAACCACTTCATTTTCACCATTTTGGAGCCGATAGCTATGTGCAAGTTGTGTGAGCGTCCATGGATCTAATATTAGAGATTCACAGATCGTCACAGATCAAAGAACCGTTTGCCTGAAATGACAATTTTAGTAGACGTTCACGCAGGATGCTTTGAATGGGCACTGAAAACAACTGTCATTCCCTATGGAATATTTAGTCCAACGTGCTTGTAGTTAAGAGGTCAGTGAATATAACCTTCAGGAAAAGAACGTACGCCTATCTAAAAATTAAGGTGATTATATGAAACCACATACAAAGTGATTTAAAGGTATGAGTAAATAATAAGTAAAGAGAAAACAATAAAACAAATTGTTATTAATTTAATTAGAATTACCACATATAAAATAAAATAAAATAAAGTTATAATTAAGTAAGTAAATAGATTCATCTATCTATCAGTCACAGACGTCCACTGCTGAACATAGGCCTCCCCAAGAATCATCACAACGATCGCTACGCTGCGATTTCCTACTACGTGGTCGCCACTCTAGCACTTTGCTGACCTAACGGCCATCAATTCTCCGGGCTACATGGCTTCGTCATTGCCACTTCAATCGTGCAGTCCTGTGAGCTATGCCGGTTACCTTGGTTCTTCTGCGGCATATCCTCATTTCTCATTCTATAAAAGAATAGAAGAATACGGAAATAAGGAGGCAGCAGTGAAGATGGAAAGAATATGAAATAAAGTCTATAAATAATAGTATATGTATAACGCATATACTCATAGCCCAGCATTGAATGTTCCTTTTACCTAGATATACTTTTAGCAAACAATTATTTCATTTTCATGTTAAATTTCAACATCGTATGTCTAGAGAAAGGTAATATTTCTAATTCACATTACAAGATTTAAAAATAGCATACATCTATACCTATTATTAAATTCAATCACTACATAGTATAGAACAAAGTCGCTTTTTACTGTCTGCCTGTTTGTCTGTCTGTCCCTATGTATGCTTAGATCTTTAGAACTACGCAACGGATTTTGATGCAGTTTTTCTTAATAGATAGAGTGATTCAAGTGGAAGGTTTATAATATGTATAATACATGCATAATTTATCAGTTTTGCACCCGTGTGAAGCCGGGAGGGTCGCAAGTATCTAATAATACACTAACTATTAAACGAACTGCAGTGATCGAATGAATGAATGATTCATTCAAATGTTGAGTCGCGGTTTTGACTTTGTCACATCCCTCGCCCCTGTACCACCGTTTATGTTTACATTTTTCTGTCGTTTACGTATCGCAACGGTTTTTTTCTTTAAATGGAGATTGTACTTTAATACACATTTAATACTTCGTAAAAATACTTACCTGTGATAGGAAACGCGATCTTGTTACGTATTTGAGCTGTCAGATCGCCTTTTACAAGAAAATATCTGCACAATTCACCATTTTCAGAGAGAAGTGTCACGCGACACAGATCAATGCAAAATGGCGGTGAAGCGACTTCAAGTAGTTTTATATAACGTGCTTGACCAGTTGACCAGTTATTTTGCCGGAGGGGGTCGCCCGTCCATGGCATCTCCTGTCATTAAATACTCAAAGGTTCTGTAAGTAGAACGACTATTTCTCAAAATCTAATTATTGACAGGGTGTGCTCACTCACTTGGACATGGTGAATTAATATTAGTGAGATTATGCGAGTTAATAGCTGTATCCCAAATTTTTCACAAATAGATATATAGTAGTAGAGTTGCTAAGCCGCGAAATTGTGCGCATCGGGTTACAAGCATGAAATTTCTACCACACATAGAACGTTCCACGGTGATTATTTTCAGATGTGGAGGGAAGTCAGATTCGTCCCCTGTGTGGTGGGAGAGCGGGGTGAAGAGGAGCTTTTTCTTTTTTTTATTACTGATCAGTTAAGGCTATTAGGGCTTGTGCAACATCGTTTTCGTGCAAAATAGATATCAGCTATTAATTTTTCATGTTATTTAAGAATAGTTTCATTTCAAAATTTGGGTTTATTGCCGAAAAGGTAAAAATCACAACAAGTTTTTTTTATTCAGAACGATAAATTAGTTATCTATTCCGAATATTTACAATTTAAAAAAATATAACTAAGCAGCAAATTTAATGTTGTTTTTAAAAATGTGTACATATTGGGCACATCTGATACAAAAAGTACCTTGAAAAAAATGTTGATGTTAAGCCTAGCCTGCGTGTTCTAGTACATTTTGCTAAGTCGCGAAATTGTGTACATCGGGATACAACCACCAAATTTCTACCACAGATAGAGTATTCTGCGGGGATTATTTTCAGATGTAGAAGGAAGTCAGATTCGTCCCCTGTGCGGCGGGAAAGCGGGGTGAATAGGACAAAGGAGTCCTCTTTTTCTCTTTATATTACTGATCAGGTAACGCAAGTAGGACTTGTGTCGTATCGTTTTCGTGTAAAACAGATATCAGGAATTCATTTTTCATGTTATTTATTCATAGTACAATATAAAAATATGGTTGTATTTCCGAAATTGTAAAAATCACAACAAGTTTTTTTGATTCAGGGAGATAAATTAGTTATATTTCCTGAATATTTACAACTAAAAAAAATATTGCAAAATAGCAAATTTAATCTTGTTTCTAAAAATATATAAATATTGGGCACTCTTCATACAAACAGTAACTTAAATAAATTGTTGAAGTTGAGATTAGCCCGCGTGCTCGTGATACATTAGCAAAAAAAAAATTTGTTTTAATTACATTAATTTGTTTTTCTAGGACGTATATAGTAAATATTATATGTAAAAGCATGTTAATAATCATTATTTAATGTATTTAATGAAGCGAAATAGGATGCGTTCGGAGATTTACGTTGGTTACGCCGTCGTAAAGATATATTTTCAGCTACTGTTTGTATGAGAAGTGCCCAACATTAATATATTTTTAGAAACCAGATTAAATGAACTTTTTGAAATAATAATAATAATTTGAAAATGTTCACGAAATTGCACTAATTTACCTCACTGAATAAAAAAACTTGTTGTGATTTTTACCTTTTCGGCCATTACATCCATATTTTTATATAGAACTATACAAAAATAACATATAAAATGAATTTCTGATATTTGTTTTACACGGAAACGATACCAAACACGTCCTGGTAGACTTAACTGACCAGCAATAAAGAAAGAAATGTGGGATACTTGGCCGTATTCACTCCGCTCTGCCGCCTCACAGGGGACGAATCTGACTTCCCTCCACATCTGAAAATAATCACCATGGAACACTCTATCTGTGGTAGAAATTTCATGCTTGTAACCCGATGCGCAAAATTATGTTAGAAAACAGCGGACTAACAACTCTACTAATAGATAGAGATAGAGGCCAGTATTCGAACACACTATATTTGATAGTTCATTCACTGGTTTTAGATTTCTTGTGAATTTTCATTGATTATAAAGACAAAAATTTAAAACCAATGAATGGACACCCATGACACTTATTACTGAGTTTTCTTAAGGTTCCGTACCTCAAAAGGGAAAAAAACGGAACCCTTATAGGATCACTTTATTGTCCGCCTCTGTCCATCCATCCGTCTATCTGACAAGATCCTCTCGGGAACGCGGGGAGGTATCGAGTTGAACTTAAAACCATATACTAATGTCTACAGTCCCTTGAAGCTGTGAAAAATCCAACTTCTAAATAATCACAAAAAACCTATATTTCGACACTGTCAAGGGAATCAAAATCAAAAAATATGTAAGCGAGATCAGCCGGAAATCCAAACATCCGAACATCCAGAAACATCTGTCTCTTACCATTTTCCTGGAAAGGTACCTACTAGACCGATTTCGCTGTGTTTTTTAGGGTTCCGTACCCAAAGGGTAAAAACGGGACCCTACTGAGACTTCGCTGTCCGTCCGTCCGTCCGTACGTCCGTCTGTCCCCAGGCTGTATCTCAAGAACAGTGATAGCTAGACAGTTGAAATTTTCACAGATGTATTTCTATTACGACGACGCGTTTGGCTCGGTTTGTAGACACCTGCCTACTGAGTCGGCGGTCCCGGGTTCGAATCCCGGCCGGGGCAAATATTTGTGCAAAATATTTGTTCTTGGGTCATGGATGTTATCTATATATGTATTTATATATTATGTATATCGTCGTCTAGTACCCATAGTACAAGCTTTGCTTAGTTTGGGACTAGGTCGATTTGTGTGTGATTGTCCCTTAATATTTATTTATTTATATTTATTTATTGCCGCTATAACAACAAATACTAAAAATAAAATAAAATATTTAAGGGGAGCTCCCATACAACAAACTTGTTATAGATTATGGTACGGAACCCTTCATGCGCGAGTCGGACTCGCACTTGCCCATTTTTTTTTTATTACACGTCCAGCTATAAAATTAGAGCAGGTTCTTAGATATGTTTTACACCGTTAGAGGGTGCTGCAGCACCCATAAGTTTTAACATCGGGTGTGGCTCGTCATATGTTTCCCTCCCGAACACAGCTTCGGATAATTCTGGTTCTTATTACTAGGTGATATATCTATATTTATGTTAAATAGATTGCAATACCTATATAATACGGGTAGTAACAAATATCTTAAACCAAACAAAGATTTATTCGTAAGAGGATTTCTTCTTGTACGCGGTAAGCTTATCTTTGTGGACGAGTCTCTTCCTTCAATGAAATAGCCTCCAAAGCTTTGCCACTATTGAAGTATAAGAGCCTTATATCGTCTCAAGCAAGATTACAGGCTCGAGTAATAACTAAGGCAGTTATTTTAGGTACGCATAATTCTCGATAGAGGCGCTCGTGGCTATACACTATATTTAGTCTGGTTTAGTGGGTAATTAAATTAAATAAGTAAAATTACTTATAAAATGCTTTTTTTTTTTTTACTAATTTAGTAATAAGGCTGCTTGTTTTCTATAACACGCGGTTAGAATTAGAATACGCAGATTCGGAGCGGAGCCGCGCACTCTCGTCCGCAGTGTAAATATTTTAACATTCTGCTAGTTCAGCAGCCGACGGTATCGGACGGGGCTATGTGTTTAATTTAAAGCCCTTTGAAACAGATACAGTGCGAAAACTTGCTTTGTCACTGTTGGGGTAGTCGAAAACTGTATTTCCTTTGTTAGACCAGTATGTGGGGTTCCGTCCGTTTGCATGAGAGATCCGGGTACGACCACCTCGTAAATTCCACTGACTTATTATTTATATTATACGTGGTACGTTGTACATGTTCCTAACTTTGTTAACGCAACATTGAACTATGTGCAGTTAAGGCACTGAAACCCATACCTACCTTTTTCACGAAGAGCGAAAAAGGTACGTGTTTCAATATCCTTGACTGTTCAGTCGCTATTACATACTTCGGAGCATAACCAAAATATCTGAATACGGCTCTAACGCCCTGACAGTAAGAGTCGTGTTTCGATTTTTATGAACGCCTCATTCGCTCCGATATACCTGGTAGAGACTATATCTCGGAACTATTTACAGATCCTTCTATTTAACAGTATACATAATTGTACTTGTTAATTTAAAGGATCTGTAAATGAGGTACTTGTAAAATAAATATAGGTTCATAAACAAATGCGTAATTGGAAAGAAAAGCTTAACGATCATTTCCAGAATATTTAAGCGTCTCCTCTTACCTAATAGGATACGTCTCAGAACAATAATAGCTGGTAGGCACTCGCTGCTGGACCGAATTTTTTTCCGATGAAATGACATTTGCACTGAGCAGTCTCAGCAAATGAAGGTACGTAAATCTTGAATCATTAATACTCGTACATATCACTACATAGTATAAAACAAAGTCGCTTTCTCTGTCCCTATATCCCTTTGTATGCTTAAATCTTTAAAACTCCGCAACGGATTTTGATGCGGTTTTTTTTAATGGATAGAGTGATTCAAGAGGAAGGTTTATATGCATAATTTATCAGCATTGCACCCGTGCGAAGCCGGGGCGGGTCGCTAGTACATAATATTATTATTCAAGATATACGCAAGGAATGCAAACGTGCCTTTGCTGAGACTGCAGAACCGACTCAGTCCTATATACATATATTATTGTTATTTTATCTCTCTTTAATAACTTCAAACACTATCATATTTGTAGGTAGTAATTTATTTTGTTTGTTGCCTGTCAAAGAGTCAGGACAGACCGCCGTTAGTGTTTTTGGTTTACGGTTTGATTTCTATATTTTGTCTTTGTTTTTGTTTTTTACAACACTCTTACCCGCGACTACGCCCGTGTTATACTGGGAATTAACTAATTCTACGTTTTAATCCGTGGCCTGTGCCCTAATCACACTAATATTAGGAGATATATAGATACTCCAAATCAATGTTAGGTAGGAATATTAAAATAAAATTTTAACGATCAATTTAAAATATTAAATACTAAATAGCTTTTGCCCGCGACTACGTCCGCGTGGAACTTGGAAGTATGGAAGCAACCTCGTACAACACACACACGTAACAAAAGGGATTGTTAAAAGCGCCTAAGCAAATGTAAGGGCAATTGTGCTTTTGGTCTAATTGTTACATTTTCTACAGGGTCATCAATGTCATCATGAATTACTTACTCACTTTTCAATCTTTTTAGGGATAATTTCCAGGATGAAAACTATCCTATGTCCTTCCTCGGATCTTAAACTATCTCCATGCCAAATTTCATCAAAATCGATTCAGCGGTTTAAGCGTGAAGAGGTAACAGACAGACAGACAGACACACTTTCGCATTTATAATATTAAGTATGGATAGTATGGATGGATAGTAAGTATATACTCGTAGTAAGTATGGTGTACTGCCTTTTGGCCGAATTATGTTTCGTCAAATTTCATTTGGCAACCAACTTTTCGCCGAAGTTTTATTACGCAAACCAATCCTTGGCATAATTTTACTTCGTAATTTTTTTATTTCGCTACATTTTCATATTCCAAAATTTTATTATGTCAAATTTTATGTGGTAAATAATTGTGTAGGAAATGATATGCTAAGGCAAATAACATATCGTCAAATTTTATGTGGTAAATAATTGTGTAGCAAATGATTTGCTTAGTCAAATAACGATTCATCAAAAGCCATTTGGGCAAATTACCTACAACCATTGCTTACAGTATGATGATAGTGCAAAATAAAACACAAATATAAACCGAAAAAAATATTTTTTAATCAAAATCAATTTGTTGTACTTGTGATACGTATGTATGTGAGCAGATCCGACTCGGCCGGGTTAGGTTAGGTTAGTTTTTTTTTTTATATCCCTAAAAAACGCTCCTTTTGTTGTACTTGTGATACGTATGTATGTGAGCAGATCCGACTCGGCCGGGTTAGGTTAGGTTAGTTTTTTTTTATATCCCTAAAAAACGCTCCTTTTGTTGTACTTGTGATACGTATGTACGAGTATGTGAACTGTAGGAATTCTAGCCGTCGGGATTACAGTCTTCTGGATGAAACTGCTCCCAGAGATAGGTAGGTTAGGGTTATTTTTTTTATGCACACACGCACATTAACTATCTGCGATGATAACTCAAGAATGAAATGCTATTTTGAGCCACAAAGTATGTAAACAAAAGTACCCTCTAAATTTAGGTGCATGGTGCATCACCCTACCCGCTTAATGCAATAAAATTATACTGCAATTTGAACCTTGCATTCTAACAAACTAGGTTAGATTTCATAATGCCATTCAATATGTTGCTAAATCAAGGTATGCCAATCAATACATTTGAGGAAAACATAATTGACATCTTATAAAAATCCCAGATAATAATTGGTCTCACAATAGTTTATCAAATCATTAATTGGGAAAAGATATCAGTGCGAAACGTTGAGTTGGGAAATGAAAATTTGACCAAATAAAAATATGGGATACGTAGTTCGGCGAGTTAAGAATTTGCTAAATAATTTTCGGCGAAACATTAGTAAACCAGTAAGTATACATAATTTATAGTATGGATACCCAGAGATGTATAGTCTCTAGGTGTCACAACATGCAATAAAAAAAATACTTAATTAATTTAATTCCACAGAGATGTATAAGGTCTCTACGCGTCAACGTGAATAATTTACAATAGAAAATAATTAATAAACCTAAATTTATTAGAGAAATAGAGATGTATATAAGGTCTCTAGGCGTCACAATATACAAAAAAGGAAAAAATAAATAATGATAATAGTTAAATTTCATTCCTCAGAGATGACTGTGTAAGGTCAGCTGAGCGTCATTGTACAGTACACTAAGTTTATTAGAGATGTATACTGTCTCTAAGTAAAAAAATAATAACAATTACTTCAATCGAGTACAGGATGAAGTCTCTCACGTCAATTAATTAAACACTGGTAAGCAGCTACTTTACTACAGAACAAATTTGGCCCTTGCTAGTATGAACAGACCGATTGTTAGACTTCTATGATTTGATTAGAGAGACAGATTTCGCAACAATGTGTTAATGTGTGGGTTTTTATAATAAGCGGTTGTACTCGTACATATAAATAGTCGGAGTTTATGTGTTAGTGAGCTTTGCATATGTGTATAAATAGTTTAAATAAATCTAATTGAGCGACTACGCCTGCGCGTGGCAACTGTAACCCAAGCAACACTGTCGGTATAATACGGAGCCTACGTTACTTTTTGATCCATAATTCTATCACTATCCCAGAATAAGGCGGTTTGTTAATCTTTTGCTACTTTGAGGAAAGATGAACACTAAACAATACACCGTCAAAACAATGTTGGTCGACACTTAAGATAAACACAACGGCACGTGTTTTTCCCAACTACAAAATAAATGTCTGTCGGATTGATTATTTTTAATTTTACGTTATTTTCATGTTTAAATATCTAAGTATCCAATTAGCATCGTATTTGAATTTAAAGTTGGATTTTCTTTACAGAGGCCATGTAACTGTCAGAGGGCACGAAAACGGTGTCATTGTTTCCGGCCACATAGCAACGAAATATGGCTCTTTTCAAGATACTCCACGGGATGGAAGTAAGTGCTTTGTGTATATCTGGTTACCCTTGTACCTGTATATGTTTGTATAAACTATATTCCGTCGTCGTCTTCAGTATGCACAGCTTTACTACAGAGGAACTTCTTACATTTAACAAAGAGTAAGGTTTTTGTTGTAGTTTACGTTCACAACGCAACCTGTGTAAACGCAACTGCAATACATGGTACCTACACGTACATCCGCCTAGTATGCGAGGCATATCCCGTCGCGGCGGGATAAGCCGTATTACATTGTATCGCTATGAATCTATATGTAATCGAACAATTACGTAGTTCCAAATTTGAATTCCTACGTGGCAGTCCGAAGTGTCGACTACATTGAATTACATCAGACACCACACCACTGCGGCGGCGCAGCCGGCCTCCGTCCTTGGGCCTGTCATCAGTGCTGTCTACTGTTTTAGGTATGCAAATGTGCTCAATGTACTATGTGTACAACGAAATATCGACTGGATCCATGCAAATCACCTCCCCTGGCTATTGTTCTTCGCCCTTGGAAATTACTAGTATATGGTTGCTACACACGTGGCCAGAATCAATAATCATTGTGTTAAATTTATACAAGCTACATAATTTAAGGTCGTTTCAAGTGAGAATACCGAATAAGTATAGAATTTCTGGTACAGTCAAAGTCAAAATCACATAGCCGCATGTATCGTATCAGTAATAATGGGTTTTAATTAATTTATTAGCATTTGATAGGAGAGAATTGCTTAAACATTTTGGAGTTAATTAAAGTTTTCAATCGCTGGCATATAATTTATTTTATCATTCACATTAACCCTCTATCGAATTGGGTATTTGTTCCACGAAGTTCTATAGTTGGACTGCATTAGCAAAACCGATTATGATCGTTCATTCATTGAATAAACAAAGTTGTAATGTGAGAGACGTCTCTCAAATTTCTATCCGTGCTTTGTTCCACATGTCTGCTGCATAATATTCGTAAATATTTGTATAATGGGGATATTTTTGAGTAAGTACGTATTAATTATTTGTTTGCCTATGTTCGACGACTTCGACCGTGATTTCATGCGGCGAACTGGAGTAGCATGCGGTTAGCATGTCAGTATACGTAGCGTGTGAGCGACACCAAACGCTTGACAGCAGAATACCTATAGGTAATGTGTGTGAAATTATGCTACATCGGCGGCGATTCGTGATCGTTGCTTATGTGTAACGTAACGTAACCTTCCGGTGGCTTAGACCAAACAAACAAATAACTAGAATAGAGCCTCAATTACACAAAAAGAATTTTGTAGAATTGGGGTAGAATGAGCATTCGCTGACTATTTAAATGGCTCAGTAAGGGCAGCTAAGCCCTTGGCAAAACATGAAATTAAGCTTTAGAGGCCTTTTATTAACATCCGAGTTATTTCGATTACCTTTATTAATATCTGGAATTAAAAAAAAATACATTCCGTGAAACAGTGTTGCTAAAATGTTTAATGCTAAGAACAAAAGTGTATCAGGCGAACCAGGGTTAGGTCATAACTCATAAAAAGTCCAGAAATCAAAGTATAGAAGTTAATTTCAAATAAAGAATCCAACATCAGTTTTTATCCACAACTTCTCAATACATGAATGGTATGTATAAAAAATAAGGAAGGTTCTTTACCATATTTTGATTACGAAATTCTGAAATCATGTGAATTATTATGTTCTGGGTAGCAAGCTATCGTGGCTTGCTCATTTGTCTATGATTGTATCAGTCCGTTACGACTAATCGTCTCATTGCTATGCTGAGTTGGTAAATCATAAATTACTTCATATAATACGCGACGCTATCAACGTACTCAACTATTCCGGTGGTCCACCAATAGACTAGGCGTAAAAAACTAAGTCGCGTACTATGGATCATTTGTTGTTAGTTGGTTAGTTTGGGTAGAACCGTGTGTGTCAATTTTCAATTAAATCACGTACTGAAGTCTAATTGAGCCCATATATAAAATTATCATAGTCATTCTTAGTCCTCTACTCACTAAAAGCGGTATGTAAGCTCGCAACGCCGCCATTAAAGTAGGTATGTCTTACTCTTACTCTATTTTCGCGGAAACGCAACTAGATAGTTAAATGTATCATCGTGGAGTTTTTTTTTTCATGAAAACGGTGCCGATTTTGACGTTTCAGAAGCGTAAACTTTTACCTGCATTTGTACTTTATATGAATGAAGCGCTTCAGCAACAGTTACAATATCTGTCTGTCGCTGCTACCCCAAGGCGCCGGACGCAGCTCACGTGACCAGCTTAGTATCGTCAAACAAAGCTAGGTTTGCTTTGGTCGGTGCATGTGGAAGTGACGTCTAGCGATTGCTCGTTGGTCGCTTCAATGTATCCTCGTGGGATTCGTATCCCACGAAAACAGACTGAGCCGCAGGAGCTAGACGGTTTTTATTGAATTTCTTGTTTCTGCTATGTGCCTATTCATGTTTTCTTAGATAGATGTTATTATGTTTTCCAAAATGGATGCAAAATGGCTATAGCGCGCAGTATTAATTTATATATGTTGTGCTAAATATTTGATTGCTTCCTAATGCTAAGAACTAAAGGCCTATTACAATTTTGGGAGTCCATTTTTAAATCAATACTTTACTCTAACAATATGATAAAAGGAACTGATACATGATATGATACGTTAAGGTGTTACGTTGACGATTTATTTTTTAGAGTGCTCCTGGCATAGACGATGGCGGGGATTAGAATCTCTATTAAGCTATTAATTAGGTAGAGACGGGACGGACCCACGGCACGGACCTCCCAAGTCGTCGGTAGATGCCGGTGCGCTTGTCGCTCTTCCACTTATTTGACTACAGTCCTCTTTAACGGAGATTAGCCCGATTGTATTCAGAATCCTCTCCGCGTAATACCGTAGACGACGCGAATTAGGTAAACAACGGGTAGTAAGAGGATCTTATTTAAATTAGAAAATCATGTAGACGGGACTTATTCTTATCCATATACCTACATAATAAAATATTGTTAATTTATTGTATACTGTGTCACTTAAAGCACATTAATAATATTATTGAACGTAATGAACTAATGAAGTGGATATAGTGAGTACATAAAAAAGTACTGCACATAAAAAATAGACTCTACATATACTTACGTAAAATAACAATAAAAACTGTTTATTACGCAATCAACGTGAGAAGCGTAGTCAAAATTCGCGATTAAATGCTGTGATACCGATGAAAAAACTCATATGTAATTGTAAACAGCTGGCAAACTATTAAGTTGTCATTGGTTCACCGATTTCATAGTGTCTGACATCCCATGTCTCGTCGGCACATTATATATATATATATGTTAATTGATTTACGATTGTACAAAGATATACCGGAATATATAGCTGAATAGCGTTATAGGTTGTATAATAGTAATAGTCTAACCAGCGGGACTATGATGGTTGCTTTTATCACTCGATAAATAAGTGACAAGCATCACTTATTTATCGAGTGATAAAAGCAACCGTGAGTGTCACGTTTTGACAAGATGCGAGTGTGAGTGACAGATGCTTTGTCACTTATTTATCACGCGATAAACGCAACCATCATAGGCCCCTGAATGCCTTGTATGGATATATATACGTTATTCATGTATCACTTTTGATGGCGTGATGAACTCGAATATTTGTACCTGGGTCATGGATGTTATCTAGGTAAGTATATTAATGTATTTATATTCTATGTATATTGTCGTCTAGTACCCAAAAAGCAAAGGCTCAGTTTGGGACTAGGGCGATTTGTGTAAGATTGTCCGCTAATATTTATTTATTTCATTTACTGAATGATTTTCTCGGCTAATATTTATTTATTTCATTTACTGAATGATTTTATTTCATTTACTGAATAAAATCTACAATTACCATTCGCGAATGGTAATTGTAGATTTTATTAACGCAATTGATGGTGGTTTTAATGAGATACTACCCATCTACGTATCTGCGGCTCGATCCATCACGCTCCACTGATAAGCCTGCCGCTTATCGGCCGGCGACTATCATAAATTAGCTCAAATTATCTATCCCGAACACTTTAACTTCAGGCCCGAATCCAAAGAGAAATCGTTGATTAATACGTAATACCTACATTTTGCCATGAATAATTGACGTCTGGAACCTTATAGTACGAGACTACTTGAGTTGTATTTATTATACGCTCAGTCCATTTCTAAATTGTCACTATATTTATTCATGACTTTACTACCTTAAACAAAACCTTGTACTAGTATGAGTGGTTTTAACAAAGTAGGTACTTACCAAAGTTATATTAAATAAGAATTAAGTGCGTGCAACTCACTTTGCCACGCCACGGTACGCTAAAAACGCTACGAAACCACATTATAATACTTACGTTTTATTTTTAGCTTTTCATTGTTTTTACTTATTGTTATATCTATATATTTATATCATGTGCTTTATTATTTATTTAGTGCTCTCATGTTTTTTTTTACACCTTTGTCATATTCACTTATACTCATGTTCCGAAAAAAATGCAGTCGTTTGAACGCACCTCTTAGAACGTGTATATCTGTTTTTTATGTATACACTATTTATGTGCACGACAGATCGCTAACGCGATTCCGTTATGTGCGGTATTTCCATAGGAAAACGACTTATCAATTTTCCTTAAGGATTTTTTTCCATTAATTAAAATGGTTAATATTAGAAAAAAAAATCCGTACATTTGTTTATGAGCTTCGATGCCAACGATACCACATACAAACTTACAGGTGCCCAAATAAACAGATTCACAGGATAACTAATAACATGTCTCGTGTAACCCTGCCGAGTGCTATACATACATCCTCATAAATACATTACTACATGTTATCGATAACATGTTTTGTATGACACGTTATCGCTAATTTATTTTCTCTGTGACATAGTTTAAGTGAGTTTTATTAAATTGATCTTCGATCTAGTTATCGCCCCTTCCGGTTTCCTATTTTGTATAAATATTTACAAACGCGTTTTAGGAAGGAAGATGAGAGCTTTAAGATACGAGTATAAAACAGATTTTAGCCTGATCGTGACGCAAACGTAAAAGAAAGATGGGCGTAGAAAATAGATACGTAATTATAATACCCGCTCTACTTTACTAAACGTACCTACGATTGTATTCTTTCTTTAAGGCGACGGGTAATGCAAAACTAGCGCCACTTTCGATTTTTTTCTTATACCTTCATAATCTGATATTTTTTTAGAAATAGCTGAAGTCTAGGAGCTAGCAAAACACCTTTAATATTTATTAAATCACTATATACAATTTGTTCACTGTAGTTTACCTTACAAAACTTGTTCACGTCAAAAGCGGCCACAATAGTTTTGGGCAAGTTTTTAGAGACAACAAAAGAACAAGAAATTGTGTAAGTATAATTATTTAATAAACAATAAAGGTGTTTTTCCAGCTCCTAGTATCTTAATACGGTGAATAGAGACTAAATTACTATGTGTGACCTTACAAACGGTCCGGTAGTTTTGAATTTTTGATATGTTGTCTAAGATGGTTAGCCAGTGCTTAAAATGCAAAATGCACAATTCCCCCCCCCCTCCGCGCCCGCGGCCATTTTGAAAAAACCGGCATTCTCTTCATATTTTTGCTCATATCTTCCTTTAAGAGCATTTTAGCTAGAAGAAAGCTTCAACAATGTTATAGAGAGTTAAATTTACTACATTTACCATTTTATATTTTTTTTCTAGGACAGATAGTTACGGAGATATCCACATTTAAAAAAACGTAAAAAATCGCAATTTCCTACTGAAAAACAAACTTCTGGATTATATCTTCATTTAGGAGCATTTTAGCTAGAACAGTGCTTGTGCTATTTTGTAGAGAATTAAATTTACTATAATTTACACTTCAAATTTTGTTTCAAGGACGGTTAGTTACGGAGATATGCACATTTAAAAAACCGGCCAAGTGCGAGTCGGACTCGCGCACCGAGGGTTCCGTACAAACACTTTCCATCCCTAAGTGGTTAAGTTAAGTTTGCACCTGGTATGTATAGCGCCCCATATAAATTAGGTGCAAAGTTAGGTATTAAAAAAACTACTTACTAGATCTCGTTCAAAACAATTTTCGTTGGTAGTTTTTATAGTAATGTACATCATATGTTTTTTTTAGATTTTTAATTTTCTTATTTTAGAAGTTAGAGGGGGGGGGACCAACTTTTTTCCACTTTGGAGGCGTCTGTCACGCAAACTATTCGGTTTAGAAAAAAAATGTTTTAGAAACCTCGATATCATTTTTGAAGACCTATCCATAGATACCCCACACGTATGTGTTTGATGAAAAAAAAATTTTTGAGTGTCTGTTCTAAGTATGGGGAGCCCCCAATATTTATTATTATTATTTTATTTTTGCATCAAAATCTTAATGCGGTTCACAGAATACATCTACCTACCAAGTTTCAACAGTATAGCTCTTATAGTTTCGGAAAAAAATGGCTGTGACATACGGACGGACAGACAGACGGACAGACGGACAGACGGACAGACGGACAGACGGACAGACAGACATGACGAATCTATAAGGGTTCCGTTTTTTGCCATTTGGCTACGGAACCCTAAAAACAGGAAAAGTCGAATTTTCCGAAAATTTCTCAAAATTCTTGGTTTAGAACGCTGTCATTCAGTTATGGACTAGTCTAGGACAAATTAAAACATGTAGGAAATATAATTGCTTATAAAACTCATGTCCATTTTTACATACATTTTCGGAAAACGTGACTTTATTTTTACCTATCTCCGTAATTATCTGTCCTAGAAACAAAATTTGAAATGTAAATTATAGTAAATTTAATTCTCTACAAAATTGCCCAAGCACTGTTCTAGCTAAAATGCTCCTAAACGAAGATATAATCCAGAAGTTTGTTTTTGAGTTGGAAATTGCAATTTCTTAAGTTTTTTGAAATGTGCATTGCTCCGTAACTATCTGTCCTAGAAACAAAATAAAAAATGGAAAATGTAGTAAATTTAACTCTCTATAATATTGTCGAAGCTTTCTTCTAGCTAAAATGCTCCTAAAGGAAGATATGAGCAAAAATATAAAGAGAGTGCCCGTTTTTTCAATATGGCGGCGGGCGCGGAGGGGGGGGGAATTGTGCATTTTGCATTTTAAGCACTGACTAACCATCCTAGACATCATATCAAAAATTCAAAACTACCGGACCGTTTGTAAGGTCAAAATCCTTTATTCACTGAATTATCTTGCAATTACTGAAAATTTATCTGGTTTGGAAGATATAATAAAAATTCGTAAGTGGCGCTAGTTTCGCATTACCCGTCCCCTTAAACAGAAAATTTTGGAGTATTTGCGTTAGGTGCAAATGGATCACAACTAAAAAAAACCGGACAATTGCGAGTCTGGCTGGCGCTCTGAGGGTTCCGTACAAATACTTATCTTAACTGGCTGGGTTAAGTTAAGTTTGCACCTGGTATGTATGGCCCCGGATACAAATGAGGTGCAAAGTTAACCCCACCGGGTTCTCCAAATATGATTTTTGAAATTGACTATATATTTTTTATTTAATTACAAAACTTCTTCATCGCTTTGAATGTGTATTAAGTGTTTTCTCTTGCGTGTATAACATTGCGGGAATAACCTTCTATGTAAGTTTCTTCCTTTCTACTCATAGGTAAGGTAAAGTATTGGCGCCATTCAATTTAACGACCGTTTATTGTTTAATAAAGACATGCGAACACCAAACACTATCTTAAATTAAATTTTACTTTTGTGTTAACATTAGCGTCTCTGTGAAAGCATCATGTTGGTGCAAGCGAACTGTCTATATATATATATAACATCGGATTGTGACTTCATCACCGTTGTTTTATTTATATAATATTGATTGGGGGCATCGCTCATATTAAGTATATTTCAGTAGCCGAGTCTTTATTAGCTAGATATCTAGAAATGTCGCGGTAATCAATCGGACGTTGACTTGTGCAGCTCTGCTGTCGTTAGTAAATAGTTGGACAACCCGCGGTGCAAGCGTCTATCATTCTCGGTATATAAATAAAGAAATAAATATTAAGAGACAATCATACACAAATAGACCTAGTCCCAAACTAAGCAAAGCTTGTACTATGGGTACTAGACGACGATATACATAATATATAAATACATAAATAGATAACATCCATGACCCAGGAACAAATATTCGAGTTCATCACACAAATATTTTCTCCGGCCGGGATTCGAACCCAGGACCGCCGGCTCTGTAGGCAGGCGTCTACAAACTGCGCCAAACGCGTCGTCGAATATACTTATATATTACACCAAAAGTCCTTTTTTAATTGTATCGGTTTACTCAAATGGATCGGTTATTGAAATAGAAAGATAGCATATTATTTCTTATGGAAGTAGTGTGTCTATAGTGTTCCGTAAATAATTTATTGTCATCGTGTTATATAGCAGCTTAATCTATTTCACTGTAGCGAATAGAGAAAACGAGTTTCAAATTATCAGAGAACTACGAAGACAAAATATTATTAATTATATTTCTTGTACGTCTGTTTTCTATTCATCAATTGGTACATGTTTACTTACAAATTGCACTTTTAGAAACCGACAGTTTCGAGTTATCATTATCACACTAATATTATTAAGGCGAGTGTTTGTGAGTCTGTTTATGTGTATGTTTGTTACTTCTTCACGCCCAAACGGCTCGACCATATTTGATAAATTTTGGTAAGAAGGTGGCTGATACCCTGGATTAAAACATGGGCTACTTTTATAATATCATTATTTTGATGAGCGGGTAACATCGCGCGGCGCAGCTAGTTTACTACTAAATATATTTTCGGTAAAGTTTGTAACGGTTCCATAAAAAAAAAATGTTTATTGCCCAATGTGAGGGGCGACGCAACTGTCTTCGATAACGAGGGTGTGACGTCTTCAAACTTAATTCCGAGTTTAATCTATTAACACTGCCTTAACCCACATAATATCGGCTCAACCCAACTCTATAATTTATGATGTGTGTTCCTCCGACATGGAGATAGAGGCACTTGATATTAATTACACGAGATCTTGAAGTATGAATTGTATTAAGCAAATCAAAATATGGCCTTTATAGTTATAAAAAAGTAACAGGAATTGAAAATTCTTAGTAATTTTTAAACGGTCCATAAAACATATCTAATGTTAGACCACATTAATAAATTACTGAAAACCATAAAAATATTTCTTATTTTTACTTAATGGTAACTACCTGTAATCTCCACCCATTTCCGCATTCATCACACTAATATTATCTATAAAGGGGAAAGTTTGTGAGTGTGTTTATGCGTTTGTTTGTTACTTCTTCACGCTCAAACGGCTGGAGCTGGACCAATTTTGATACATTTTGGTATGAAGGTACACTCTGGATTAACACATAGGCTACTTTTATCCCGAAAAAAAAAGTGTTCCCGTGGGATGAGCGGTTAATACCGCGCGGCGCTGCTAGTTACTCAATAAAAATGCTTCGTTACGCGTTGTGGGGTAAAATCATAGTCACATTAATAAACACATGCGGTTTAATAAAGCTGACAGCGGTTTTAAACATGAGGTCGTTTTGTTAAAGATCTAGCAGATTAATATTAATTAAGAGGATCGCGAGTCAGTAATCGTCTTTGTTTCAATTAATGTCAGGCCCGTTTGAGAGAATAATTCCCGTGGAGCGGTGCGGCGTCAGTGGCATCACAATGATTTAAGTCCTCGTTCCGCACTCGCCGCTCGGTGGAGCGCGGACGTCACCGCCGTCGACGCTCAACAATAAATTAACGACAATTGCACTAATTGTGCAGCTAATGGCTCCGCTCACACGCGCTTTGTCTAGCTTCACTGACCGACTCATGACATGACACAGCTGCTGGTTTAGCGCCGATGCTACGTCGGTATGTCGTAGTTTAATTCTAGATTCATATGGGGTTATTTTTTCATAACCACGACAGCACAATAATTCGCTGACGTAATGCTTATTGCGGTTCGTGTCCCGAATAATATTATATTCCGGTAGTTGAAGTAATGTCTCTTCCGGGCAGGGCCAACAAATCAATAGAATTATATTGTAGCCATATAATAATATACCCTATCTTTGCTGCCCCTCGCATGTGGATGAAACGGCTGTAGGTGTCGGTATGGGTATGTCGGGCCGGGTCGGGACCCAGTGGCGACGGCGTCGCGCCGGTGCCCGAGACTGAAATTGCTTTCGCCTATAGAGTTCGCGTGAGGCGCGCCGCCAATCTACGCCCGATATAAATCTACCAGCCTGCCGAGTTTCTAATACATTTCCAACCAACTGTAAGGTTTCCTACAATTTCCCTTTTAAGGGTTCCGTTTCCATAATAAAAATCCTTATAGTTTCGCAGAATACTTTGTTTCAAATAGTTTCATTTTAAGTGAAGTGAATTTCAAACAAAACATTTCAACTTTTAAATTAATCCGTCACATTGGATTCCCCCTATCTATATTGTGAAATTGAAGTTCGTGTCAGGTAAATTCCAGTCCTATTGTAGGTTCTAACAACACGAGATCTACGGAATGGGAGCTAACTATGGGATAGTAATCGTTCACTATTGCATTTGCAAATTGTATATTATTTGATAAAAAAATATACGAGTATATGTTGACACGACACAGTAGGTCTTGTAACATACCTATGAAGTACTTATTTTAAATTATAATTTGAATTTTACATTAGACTACGTATCCCGCAGATACAACAAAATGCGCTTATAATGTTTGTCACGAAAATGGAAACTTCGTTTCACGGAACAACAAGTTATATTCCTTAATCTTAATCCTTAATAGGTGTGTATTAAATATCCATTACTCTCATTACTTATTTCAAAAACGTTTCATTATGCAGCTTTTCGGAGTCATTTCATTGGGTCCGTAATGTTTCATATAATGTCAGATAAACTAACATACACTTGATATACAATCGATTGATATAAAGTTGTTTCATATAATGTTACGTTTCATATAATGGTTTTTTCCTATATTTTGCTTTTCTCTAATTATCGATTGATATAATAGGCTAAATGACATAATTGAAAATATGCATAATTATACTTTCGTATAACATATTTATCACATAAATTTGTTTAACATACATCTATTTAGAATAATAGCGTTTTCATATAAATACTGCCTTAAAGTGAAATAGGTAATGTTAGGAATCGTAAGCCAAGTCGGACTCGGACCTGCGCGGCTCGCTCGCTTCGCTCGCTCGATAGGGTCGCAGTTTAACCTAACACTCCTCCTCGCTTCGCTCGTCGTCGTACCTAACCTAAGCCAAGTCGGACCTGCCTTATGGTGTAATAGGTAATGTTGGGAATCGTAAGCCAAGTCGGACCTGCGCGGCTCGCTCGCTTCGCTCGCTTGTTAGGGTCGCAGTTCAACCTAACACTCCTCCTCGCTTCGCTCGTCGTCGTACCTAACCTAAGCCAAGTCGGACCTGCCTTAAGGTGATATAGGGGATGACAGCCTAATATATCTAAGTTGGAACCACCTTTTTTGGTTCTAGTAAAATCAACTTATATCTTCTGTAGTTTATAGCATTGACGAATTATATCAAGTAAGTCATTATGATAAATACGTTTTATACCAAGTAATAAATATAGTAAATGTACATTATACTAAAAGTAATTATACCTATAAACCATTATATCAATGGTTACGTTAGATCATTTGAAAATTATCTAAAACAATATTATACCATTCGTTACATTATACGAAGCAATGGTATATCAAACCAAAATAGATTAAGTGAAGTTATATGAAACGTCGGGCACCCCATTTCATTACATACGTTAAAACGGTTATCAACTTTTAGTCGACGCAAGATATATTGTAGCATTCTTTGACAGTCTATCCGTTGTATTATTTTAGTAAGTACTATGTATGTATATGGATGTGATGATACCCGAGGAGATTTCAAGACCCCTCCTAGGGGATGACTGCGAATGTGTGACGTTTTATGTTTCAGTTGTCGCTTGAGTCATTCGATTGTGTCCTGCGCCTCAGCCCGGGGCCCAGGGCGTCGCTTCAATTTCTCCGGAGCCATCGCACTAAATCACTATCTCGTTGTTCCTATTTTCAGACTTAGAATTGTGATTTACGTATGCTATCTCTATCTGAAGGTGACTCTCAATGCTCTATCTAGTAATTTTGCTAGGCGTTATTAAACGAATTTATGTACAAAACGTTCATTTCTGCGTCACCGTTACTTTTAGTTAAGCTAGGTATAAGTATGATACATATGCAAACATTAACAATCTCACAATATATTTTTCACCTCACTAGCTCGGAAAGGCCAGTTTGTTTGTTTGATATCTATTGAGAAAATCGCTTTTTATCCACATGTGGAGAAAGAGTTTTGACGTTTCAACGCAGCTAAAGTAAAATTTGACATGAGCTTATTTTCTGAAAAATCCCGTTTAAAATACCTACATGAAAGCTAATTAGACCTTAGTTTTAAAAAATGGCATATTGGTTGATTATTGCAGATATTTTTCAAAGATATAGTACAAACCCTTATTCTTTTTTCCTCGCTGTAGTGAGGTGAAAAGTTTTGTGTTATACACGGGCGAAAGTTATTTTACGTCTCGTGTATTGAAACACTTGCTACGCTCAGGATTCTATTTTGAACCACTCGCTTCGCTCGTGGTCAATCATAGGATCCTTTCGCTAGCTCGTGTTTCAAATAAACACTCGCGGGTAAAATACAACTTTCCCCCCTTGTATAACAAATAACTATTTCACCTCACTAGCTCGGAAAACCTCCGTTTATAGGGCGAAATCTGCGTGCAAAAGTTTATTTTATCCGCTAGCGTGCAAAAGTCATTTGAATTTCGAACACGACGATTTTGATTCTCTGTGGTGCACGTAACTTTTTTATATTCAAGACTCCTTCAACGCGTGACTGATTTCATCAGTCGATAAATCTTCGAATAACCAATCAACGCACGCTAATAAAAGGCGATCTGGTCTAGCCGGCTAAAATCATATGTACGTTTGAATACTTCTTTAAAAAAAAATACACCTACAATATCACGTCCAGAAACCTGGTTTGTGGGTACAGATTTTTAAGTTTTTATCTTTTCTACACTTTATTTTATGTTGAATATGTTTATATATATTAATAGTAAGTATTTCAGTTTCATTTACATATTTTGACTAGTAAATATATTAAGGTCAATGTGGGTAAGTCCGTCTATAAGGTAAGCCCGTCTACACGGCATATCTCTTGTATTTCTATTTGCGCGCCACTTAGAACTCGGTTGGTAAAGCAGGCTTTTGCCCTAGTTATTTTACTCTAGGATAGGTGTCGCTATGACGGAGACAACGGTCGCAACTCGACTCTCAAGTTCAGTTGTGTGTCGAAGTTAAAAAGTGAGTGCAACGTGCTTCCGTAAATAAATGAAAAAAAATATAAAAAGCCGAAATATTTGTTATTGAAGTAAGTAATAATGTTGTTTGATAATTGTTTTACATGTTTCATGATTTTAATGTAGCCATAACCCATTAATTTTGTGGATTTTGGTACCGAATGTTTATAACCTTAAAAATATCTAGTTGGAAAGACCGTCTAAAATGTTCAAGGGAAGACCGTCATGTGCCGGTCTTGCCTTGAACCAGATGTTACCAACCTTTAGCAATGAAATTAATAATCTCGTTTCATATACTTACAACTACACTCTCCGTCGCGTGATAGTGCTATCTTTATCGCCCGCGAGACTCGCCGTCAACGTCTGTCGAGATAGCTATAGATTCGGGGGTGGAATTCTGGGTTTCGTTGACCCCTCATTGTACGCAAAGTGCAGCACAGAAAGCGATGATATTTTGCATTTAGGATAATCATTATTTTTTTCTATGCCGATGGTTTCTTCGAATTTTGCGAAAATGCTTTGTCACCTGGTCTGTATTTCCTGTGCAAAGTTGTCAATTTTTTTTCTCGACTTTTAAGATCCTGTCAATTCTCACATTACAAATTTATACGAAAATCTGAAAAACCAGAGGCATAGATAATTACGTCCAGTTCATACTTACCAAATTTCATCTACGTCTGTCTAGTTTTGGTCGTTATCGGGGGTCAACGTTTGTATGGAAAAAAATGATCAAATAGACAACTCTTAAACAAAGTACTTAAAACCGTTTTAATACAGGATAGTCATAGATATACGATAGACATTTCTTTTTCAGATAGTTCACCGGATTTTTGAGATGCTTGGATTGCCTGCTGTATTGCTTTTTAACGAAAGACATATTTGAGCTTTTGAACGACCAGGAATGGCCATGGTTGACTACACATTTTTTACTCACTAAAAGATGTATTTGTGGTCAGTACACAATACTTACTACTTTAATTACTTATAACTATTTTTTGTGATCTTTTAAGTAATTGGTGTTCAATTAATAAGTAAATACTGTGAATATTTTAAGCTTATTTCGTTATAAAATAACGAATTGTCATTTTTATTAAATGTTTGCGCTTATTTTGCTGTTTTACTTTGAACTTTAAAAAAGGTTGACAATCTCTTTTTACACCCATATGCCGATCTTGCCTTAAAAACAGAAAAATATGGATAAAATGAAATTGCAACTCCTTTTCCCAGAACTTTAAACACATTTTGCAATGGCATAAAAAAAAAAATCTCACAAGGTCATTTACATGCCTTTCCGCTTATAAATATGGCGGCAATGTGTAGTAGACGGTCTTACCTTATTTAACTAGGGAAGACCGTCTACTAGCCAAGTTTAAAAAAAAACCTCTTTTTGCACAAAAGTTGTGCTTTTTTGGCCAATTTGTTTTAACGGCAGTATAATATATTATATTTTTCATCATATTAAAACTAAGCCGATTATCCTGAAAGAAATAATAACCCTATACAGACTGATCAAAATTTATTTTAAATGAGATATGCCGGTCTTGCCCACATTGACCTTAAATACAACACGAATTTTAATATTTATTTGTTATAAAAGTTGGAAAATAAGAGTGTAATTTCTGAACGCACCCGAGAAAAAAATAACTAATTAAAAAGATGGAAGTTTTCACAATTCACGTAAACAACGTAAATTTGTTCTGTGGAGAATACATACCTGTTGTCTTACTTTAAATATCGAAAACAAGAAAGTTAAGCCCAATTTGGAGTGGTAGTTCAATGCTAAAAGCCTGCTTTAAAACGAAAAAGGATTTGTTATAAATATTTGGAGACACTAGAGGCCCGTTGCGGCGTCGAACCGCCGCTAGAATATGGAAATCCGGTAGTGTTACAGAAAATAACTACTTTATCGAAAAGAAGTTTTTGGCGAACGAAGAATAAATACTGTAAAAAAACACGTTAAAATAATGTTTTAAAAACGTTGAAACATGCCAGGCTAGAGCTAGGCCTGATAGCCAACTGCCAGTTTCATCGTGACAACTTTTTCAACTCTTTTGTAAAAATAACTTGTGCATTAATGACATGTGATCTGCTGATCTGTTCCACAAATAAAATGTATATTATTTTTTATGGAAAAATTTAATTCATAAAAATAATCCCATATCTTGAAAAAAATATTGACATATTTTCATAGGACCGAAGATTGGTAGAATTTTAATTTGTTGTTCTTTCTTCAGGAAAGAAGAATTTATCGATTTGATCGATTTCTATCAATTTCCAGAAAAAGCACATGAATCGAAACGACAGATTTGGGCACTCACTACGCAGGTTTTAAAAAGGAAATCATGTAGTGCGTAACTGTTTATGTATTCATTTATAATAGCTCGTCCACAATGCCAACTCGTCCACATTTCCAACTCATCCGTATTCCCACCTCGTCCACAATGCCAAGTCGTCCACATTACCAACTCGTCCATACACCCAACTCATCTACATTGCCAACTCGCATTCATTTCCAACTCATCAACAATGCCAACTCGTCCATATTGCTAACTCGTCCACAAATACAACTGGTCCACATTTCCAACTTGTCCATAGGCCCAACTCGTCCACAATTCCAAGTCGTCCACATTTCCAACTCGTCCATATTCCCAACTCGACGATACACCCAACTCGTCTATAGAAACTCGTCCTTATTATCAGCCCGTCTTTATTGCCAACTCGTCCATATTCCCAACTTGTTCATTTTGCCAACTCATCCACATTCCCAACTCGTCCATATTCTCAACTCGTCCGTATTACCAAGTCGTCTTCATTGCCCACTCGTCCGTGTTCCCAACTTGTTCATTTTGCCAACTCATCCACATTCCCAACTCTTCCATATTCCCAACTCATTCACATTGACAACTCGTCCATATTACCAACTTGTCCGTATTACCAACTCGTCTTCATTGCCAACTCGTCCATAATGCGAACTCGTCCACAGGTGTGCAGGTGTCTATGGGCGACGGTAATCGGTTTCCATCAGGCGATTCGTTTGCTCGTTTTCACCCTATGACATAAAAAAAAACTGCCCACTTTTCCATGTTCCCAACTTGTCAATTTTACCAACTCATCCACATTGCCAACTCATCCACATTTCCAACTCGTCCATATTCCCAACTCGACGATACACCCAACTCGTCTACAATACCAACTTGTCCTTATTATCAGCTCGTCTTTATTGCCAAATCTTCCATATCACCAACTTGTCCGTATTACCAAGTCGTCTTCATTGCCAACTCGTCCATATTCTCAACTCGACCACATTTCCAACTCGTCCATTTTACCAACTCATCCATATTGCCAATGTAGATACATTCCCAACTAAGCTACTTTGTCAAGTCGTCCATATTCTCAACTCGACCTCATTTCCAACTCGTCCATTTTACCAACTCATCCATATTACCAATGTAGATAAATTCCCAACTTAGCTACATTGTCAACTCGTCCATATTCTCAACTCGACCACATTTCCCATCCCGTCGACATTCAAGCGGAAGGACTTAGTTTTTTCTAGTAAAATACTATTTAATTTACCATAACTCATGCTATTTGCTTTGGTTTCTTTTTTGATGGACTTATATAATCATATTTAAAATAATCTATCATAAATTTACTTATTTGAATGACGTTTAGTTGTACTTACTACATTTTTTCTGCTTTGATTTATTGTAAAACTCGCTTATAAAAATAATCTATTCTTGAATGACGGTCAGTTTTTCTGGTCTTGCGAGCACCAGTCCAACTCGCACTTAACCGGCTTTTTCCTCCACATTTTTAACATGCGAAAAAAGTTTCCATATCAACATTTTAAAAAGAAAAACAACCTGGCAATTTAGATCATTGACATTATAGCCCCCAATAAAAAATACATTAAAAGTTGTCAGAATATGATTACTGTCATTCATTGTCAACAAACTGTAAAATTATTTTTGCATATTCGTACATGTTTTAAGTGTTGCGGATATTATGTTGCCGACTCAAAAATAATATTTCATCATACTGAACAACTTACTACAGGTTTGTGAGCAAATCATGCTTATTATTATTTGGTCATCTTAAGTCAAAATAGGGATCACAGGTCACGTGGTCAATGTCACGTGGTTAGCGCACAGTAGTTTTTTCAAATCCATTTTTCAGTACTTTTTCGGGAAAAAATTCAAAATCCAAGAGTTTTATGCACATCTCCAGCATGGGACGAATCTAATGACATATCATTTATCAAAATCGGACCATAACTGTAGATCTGATGGGATGTACAAAAATCGGCCTCGCGTAATATATATATAGATAAGTAATTTACCGAAACTATTGGCGTTTTTAAAGATAATAAAGCCGAAATTATCTCGTTCGGATCCCATCGTCCAAAAACTTCCAAAGCAAGTGTTATGGAAAATACTTCCGAGTGGCCAACTAATCCTTCCCAGAATGCCATTCTCCCACATTCACAACGAATGTGTCAAGTAGTTTCAAATACAAATATAATATAACAGTGCTTAAGAAAAACTCAACGATAAAATATACACGACGATAATACAAAATACGGCCATATTACTTTTAATTTTTAATATGTGTGTTTCTCTCGTATTTATTTGGTTTGGATTTGAGTGTGTTATGTTTTAAACTTGGTGTGTTAAATAGAAGTCAAAATTAAATGATTATTTTTATGTTTTAATTGTTTTTCTTGAGTCTTGCATTTTCCTCGCTGTAGTGAGGTGAAAAATTGTGTGTTCCGCATGGCTGCAAAATTATTTAGCTTCTCGTGTCTTGAAAGCCTCGCTACGCTCAGGAATCTATATTTGAACCATTCGCTTCGCTCATGGTTCAATCTTAGATTCCTTCGCTCGCTCAGCTTTCAATTTCAACACTCGCGCCAAATAACAACTTTGCAGCCTTGCATAACAAATAACTATTATACGTCAACGAGACGTGATATAAACTCAGCTCTCTGAAAGACGCCTAGAAAATACGAATGGTCCGTGATCAAAAGACCTGAAAGTTTTTTGTACACAATTTACGTAACAGGAATAAAAGTTGTTTATATGGCATACTCGTAGATATACGGTACGGATGGAGTGCGAAGTGTGGCAACCAGTGGCAGCGGACTAATTGTTTTCGTTCCCGTACAGACGGCTTGCAGACACATGTTCTCGATAGTTCTGTGTACACTTGCGGTACGGTATTAGGGTTGACTCCTGCTCCTAAACTGAAACCAAACTCTGTTATGAAATCTAGTATTTCGTATATTACGTTAATTGCTTTGTTAAAGTCCATTGTGTCCAAGTAACTAAATGGGTCGATTGCAAAAAAAATGTACATAGTTAAAAGCTTAGTTAACAAAAAATCACGATCGCTTCCTTTGTGTGACGAAAGCTAGTCATACAAAATGTATGGGTAACTTTCGTCACACAAAGGAATCAATTCAGTTTTGTTTTAATTAAAGCCCTTAACTATGTACAATTTTTTTTGCAATCGACTCAAATATTAGGTCGTATAGTCGGATATGATCAATGATCATGGCTGATAATACATACATAACCATATTGAACTGACCTTCATATCTGCATCGAGAAGCAGTTTGTTTTTATTTAAGAGGAAACCTAGGCTACGTGACGACGTACGAAAGTGTTAGCAACGTACAATGGTACATTATCATATAGTCTCTATGTGATAGCGTTCGCTCCGCGTCTCGTGGATCAGTTGCCGTGCTGTAACGTCTAGCATAACTTTGACACGCTACTCTTTGTCGCGCAACAAATACTACCTGTCACTCTCCTTTCAAAACTGTGCGAGCAAGACAGGTGATCCTGACTTGCGCGACAAACAAAGTCGCGGCAAGATGTGCTAGCCCTGCTGTGTAGGGGGCCAAACTAAACAAACAAAAGTACAACATTATTTACATTTGTGCTCAGTCCATAACAAAAGTCGAATTGATCCCATCCCCTTGATCCCCCCCATGTCTCAATGGGTTTCCGGGCCAGACGGGTGAATTCCGAAATAGAATAATTATGTAAGTATATCAAAACCATTAGCTACGAGTATACTCGTATAGCAACGATTTTTTTAACTAGTTGCTTCATTTCTTATAGGGTGGCATCGCAGCGCCATCTACCGTAAAATTTCTGACTTTTTCGGCACCATCGTCTCAAATTATGATGAGAATCGATAGTAACGATGTGCTACACCTAAGCTAATTATTTTAATTCTTTTGCTTTAATATAGACATTTGAGTGTTTGTATTCATTACTTTGTGCTTGATTAATGTTGCGGTACCCATATATTTTGTTTTCAATTTGCAAAGCCCAGATCTTTGTTCGGCAACAGCCTTAACCCACTTGTTACTATCGTTCTTTTAAAAGGACGTCAACAATTTAAAATTCTCACAAACAATGGGGGTACTTATCAAGCTTTTGTTTATACACATTAGAAACGTTTCAAGTATTGGAAGTGGACACCTAGTTGATTGTGCGTGTTATAAACCGTTTCATATTTTATTTTACGTATTTAATTACGCTGATTACCGATAGAAAGTTCGAGTATGTATTTCTAAACAACATTTTAAGCAATATTTTTATAAAAATAAGAATATACCAAAAACAAGTGTTTACTTTCGAGTTATAAGTATTTTACATTGAAAATATAATTAGAAGTGGTATTTTATACCGATTTTATGAACCGTCCTTTTAAACGACCAATAGGGTTATATTTATATGCTACTATCACTTGCTTTGCATTTAAGGGCGCGGAAGAAAACTTGGTTCCGACATTTAACGTTAAATGAAATAATAGAAAAGCTTGAAGAAGATGACTCAGTTGAAATAGCAGATTCTGTTGTTATTTTGCCTCTCGAAAACGGCAATAGCGCTGTTTCATTCATTTATTGTATTTTTTTTACATCCATTTATCTCATTGATGAACTACGAGTCCGAGCAATTCAAGCCACTGGAACTGTGCGTGAAAATCGTGTGGCAAAATGCCCCTTGCCTATAAACAAGGCACTACAGAAGTCCCCTTAGGGAACATTCAAATATCAGTCCACCCGAAAGGAACAAATAGTAGTATGCAAGTGGCATGATAACAGCGTTGTTACAGGTTGCATCTGAAGAAAGAACCTGTTGCTAAAGTTATAAGAGATTTTCACAGCGACAAAAAAGTACATACAAGTAGATCAACCAAGCTGAGGCCTCCATCAAAATATAGGGTTGTACAAAATAACGACTAGGGTTAAAAAATGGTACTTCTCCTTGATGTGTCACGCACTAGACATAATGCGTGGCAACTACAGAAAAATGATGGGGGTGAAAACGACTTTCTGCATTTTCGCAAATAAGTATGTGAAACAGTTTTTCTTGAAACCTATAAAAAAAATTACATAAAGATACACGTACTTGGTAAATGTGCCGTCATTGTTCACGCTTCGATGGGAAAAATCACATAATAGAGTATAGAAATACTCAGCCTAGGTGTATTTAATGAAAAAACAACTTTAATGTGCCCAAAATGCAGTTAAGTTTTGTTTTGAAAATTTTCATATATTTAAATAAAACGTGTTATTACATAATATTGCTTTGTTATTATTTGGATCAACGTTTGTTATTGAAAGGGATCCTATACAGTCATGGTTGTACATGTTACTATCGTCCTTTTAAAAGAACACCTATTTTCCAGTTTTCCATGAGAAATACATTTTTTATAATATTTTTCCCGTGTAGTGTTATTTTTTTAAGGTACATCACGTAAAATTCATTTGAATCGGAAGTATCTGGTATGCTCAGTAACAAGTGGGTTAAAGCTCAGTGAAAAAAGAACATTTAATTTGACTAAGACCACACTAATACGTTTCTTTATAAACGAGAAGCTGGCTTCCACGCTAGCAGCAATGCTAGTATCTATTAGTACTACTAGGTGTAGCGGTCTTTACTTTAGCAGAGCACGATAATTAATAACGGATGTTATTTGCTGCAAAAGTCATCATGTCTTTTTCTGCCATATACATAACTAAAAGAAACGACAACTTCATCATAATATAGCCAGCCACCGCCGAAATGTCTCGAGTGAAAATAAATCTCGCTCACATTTTTATTTCTCCCGCTTGCAATTTTAAAATGTCTTCCACTTAAAATGATATCGAGGTAATGTTTCCGGTTGGTCCAAACGGAAAATGTCTTTGTTTGCGCGGATGCTTATTACGGCAGGTCCGGAAAATTCGCCTCGGCATGAAAGCGTGACCGTACTTAAGGGGATGGCGGCTATTGTGCAGGTCGCCGCGACATCGCCACTATAATGTAAACCACTTTTTGTTTTATTGTAGCGATGTATCAACTTCGCTAGCATACGTCTATTTAATGGCAGTCTCTACTCGAGAGGCAAACCGAGACATATTGAATTATAATAATTTAGTTTGTTGTGCTTCCGTGACGTAAGACTCTAGCAGTGACCGGAGACTCTAGAGATGAAAATTAGAACCGTGTTTATGAAGACCTGCCGTAAATATTGGGTTACATTGTAATACTTACGATTAATAGGAGGAGGAAGAAGAAGAAGTAGGGTTTAAAGTCAGAGCAGCAACAGTCTGGAATAACGTTTAAATATGTCCCTCCCAACCATTGTTTAAGTCTAAACTGAAAATATATGTCGTTACAGACGCAAACTGGCAGCATTTAAAGGACACGCACCTATATTCACTGTTACTAAAAGATGTTGCATATTCCGAATAAAGTTTATTACGCAGTATCTAAGTACATAAAAGAATGTGAGAATTGAATTTGGTTCTATGAACATTACCGCACATTCATGGAGTAACCTTAAAGATATGGGTAGTGAATATGTAGTCCGAGACAAGAAGAAAAAGCTCGAGAACTATGTCAACGGACTTGCTGCGTTGGCCCTTCTTGGTTACCACAAGGATGGTATATCGACCGACAGTGCCCGGCGCTTAAAAATAGTATTCTGATATGCGAACTGAAAATGGCGCGACAGTCCGACGTACTTATTGGCTTTAGTACACTTACTCGTAAATTATACCTGCCAAGCTTCATTTCACTCGGAAAGTAGGCAGCGACAGTAAACGCGCGCACTTTGATTTAATTTCAAACGTAGTTAATTAAACTAAACTGAATGCTTAAAATAAAACGAATATGTGTTAGAGCAAAAAGGGCGTCCAAACATTGAGTCATGAAATTCAAATAGCCGTGTTGGACACGAAAGCCGTCAGTGAGGCAAGTTCAAGGGAATAGGTACGTACAGTTTTCCATAAGCATGTCGTGTACAAATGCAATAAAGCTAATGAAGCCTGCGCTCAGAGTTTCATTTCCCAGTGGCATCGACTAATATCCCAGTCAACGCGGGCGCGGGACCAGATCTCGATTACATTTCTTTCTTTATACGACTTTATTGTAAGACTTCACAATGTTGGAGCAATTCGGATTTGGGTTTATCAGGATAAGGTTTTCGGCCTTAACCGTTGACATACAAAAATTATCTACTACGAAATAGTAAATTGTGAGACAATTAATATTAAAAATAAAATACTAAACTATGATAAACTTAAGTACCTATAGAATATGTGTTTTTACCGGGAGTGCCCTACCCGTGGGTGACTGTTTATCAAATTAATATTAACATAACAACACTAACACGTTTAATCTATGGCGGCCCGCTTGATCCCTGCCACTCTAAGGTATAATTATGTGTTAATCGACTAACACACCTTTGTTCAAGGCGCATAAGCATGTGTATCTTCACGCATTATCTTCAAGACAGAACCAAATAATTAAAAACCCTACCCTATAGCGATGATTGAATGAAAGTAATGGGGGTTTTGCACATAGGTATATGTTTTGGTGATTGCTCGTTCGCTGGTACCTATCTCCTTAGGGGCCGTAACGAATTCTGCTAACTTGTCAATGACGAGAGGTAGTGCATAGAAGGCCCTTTATTAATTGGGGTAAAAGGCATGTAGTGACAGAAGTAACCGGTCCCTAGTTAAAAATTAAGTTCTTCTGTGTTCCAGATGCGATCGGCATCGGCACGCATCTGCTTGGGCGCGCGCGCCGCATTGCTTTCCCACGGCTCATTGGAAAAAAACAGTTATTCACTGATGTCGTCGATATGCCATAGGTTACAGCGAGGCAATCAATAAAATGCTAACACATTTCATTCTTTAGTTATATGCAACGTATCGTGTTCACATTTATTGTACTGTGACTCTACTGATTCTTATTTATTTACAGATGTGCTGCTGATTTGAATAAGTTAAAGCTAATTTGAAAGTAGCGGTAGGTATTAGCATACCAATTGTGGTGTAATTTCTGTTGGTATTCGTGCCCTACTATTTGTTTGTTGCATTTCTTTAGGGGTAGGCTTTTGTCTATTACTTTGATTTGCCAATTTAATGGCTCACTTGCGTAAAATGTCTGACATGTAATTTCTCTTGGTACATTCAGCCAACAAATAGGTCTACCACTTTTCGAATCTATTTTGTGAGTATTAAGGTCCAAAATTGGACTACCTTTTTGGGTGACTGTACATATTATTATATTCAGTACAATTTACGGTAACAACCAAGTTGCGACTAATTAAAAATATCAAAAAAAAGTTGTATACCTATTTGTTGCCGTTCGTGTTGGTTGTCTGGGCTGGATGTGTTGGGTTGTCTAGAGGCGGCATAAGGGTTTCTGGTCACGTGTTAGGATCCGCTGGCCGGGAGCCGGGAGGGCGCCGTCACGCGCCCTTTTCCGGCGCGGGCGACGCTGCCGTAATGTTGTCGGCTCCTAAGGCCCAGGAATGTCTATGCAACTGGGCAAACAGAGGATTCCGCGCGAGTTCTTTATTTATGACCTACAAGCTTCTGTCCGCGACTTCATCTGCGCACATAGTCAATTCCATAGGATTAATAGGAACTAAATAGTATTTCCGCTGTTCCACCCGGGTGGCATTTTTGAGTCATAAGTAACAGCCAAAATATACTTAGTATTTTATGACAATAGAATGACAAAAAAAAACTTAAAGCTACCAGTTACTTACATAACTTTTTAAAAATAAGACTATAATTGTACATTATGTTTAGCTTTGGAAGTATTTTATTTATTCCTCCCGAGGATTCATTCCTCGGGAATGGAGCATATTTCTGTAATAACCAGATTTTGCCACTGAGTTTCACGTTTACTCGTTGCTCTGTTTCTGCTTTTCTGTGTTCAAATAGTAGGACAAGATATAGCGATATATTTCGCGTCGTCTTTCATACAGGGTGAACGCTATGAAGTGTTACAAATTTACACTGGCCATATCTCGTTTGCTCGTTTGCCCCCTATGACATGAAAAAAAAAAGAAACTGACAAAATACTCAGTATAAGTAAAAACGCATTTGTTTGTTTTTTGACAACTCATTTCTATCTGGGCAATTTTGGAGAGCAAGGTGAGGACAAGGAAGCATGCCAGTATGGATACACTGAAGGAAGCGATCGTACAGTCGCCATCAGATATATCGCAGCATATAAGGCGTTCATAAATATGTGAACATGTACTGTAACGCCCAGTCAATAAGGGTCGTGTTCACATATTTATGAACGCCTTAAATGCTGCGATATACCTATCTGATGGCGACTGTACGTAATTGGCACAACATACCGCAGGACCACATTCGTGCAGCGTGCAACTCATTTTCGACCGTCGAAGGCCATATTCAAGGCAGGTGGTCATATCGAATAAAAAAATTGTTATACGTATTTTCTCATTATTTTCGTTTAAATATATAATACTTTGTTACACCCAAAAAAAACGTAGCCAACTTGGTAAATGGTAACACTTCATATCGTTCGCCCTGTAATTATGTTATCACGTTATAACTTCGATAGAAATTAAGTTATTTAATCTAATCAAATAACAAAGTTCCAAAATACCATTATCTGCGAGTCTGAAAGATTTTAGGCAATTATTACAGATGAGAGCCAGTCACCTAACTTTACATATCCCTTCTAATTAGCATGATGTGATGTGTATACATTATGCTAATATTTCGAGTGTCATTTGCATTATTTGTTGTTATTTAGCGGCTATAGCCGCTGTATCAACAAATACTGAAAATGAGACAGTGAATAATTTATTTTTCACTTCTCTTGCTCTAAAAGTTCGACTTTATGCTGTGCGTAGGCGACATAAAGTCGCTTTTTATGCTCTAGAGCATAAAGTAAAATCGTCGTCGAAGACCAAGGCGATCGGTCCAACAGCCACACGAAAAAGGTCCTTAATAAACAGTTAAAAAAAAAAACATAAACTTCATACAATAAAACCCGTTCCAGCTAGACCTTCCGATCCGATCCGATTTATCGGAAGAAATAGGATAATGTGTAGTGTATAAGATCCTAACAATTGCACTACACATTATCCGATTTCTTCCGATAAATCGGATCGGATCGGAAGGTCTGGAACGGGTTTTAATTCTTTATTTTATTTCGTTTTGTTAGTATTCTAAGACCAAGGCAAAGATACCAACAGCCAAAGTACACAATAAAACTTCTTGAAATAAACTTGTAACTTTTATTTACTATTATTAAATACTTTTAAAACTATTACTTTAAATATTTTTCATTGAATTTTAATTAAATTTGTTTTTAAGTATACATGATATGTGTATATATGTTATTTACATGATACAGTTTCATTTCCTCGCAATAGAAGTGAAAAGTAGAGTGTGCAACTCGTCCATAAAACGCATTTTACACTCGACTTTATATTCATCCTCGCTCGCAAGCTCGCTCGGATGGATAAACGTCTCGTGTAAAATGATGCGTTTTATGCACTTGTCGTACAATCTACTATTATGCATAGATCCGGGACTACGTACTTAATCGTAGGTATTAAGAATACAGACATATACGCTTCTTTCATTTATTTTATTTTAAGTATACTCACGGTTCTTATAATCTCGTTGTTTTTTTTTTCTATCAATGCTGAAACTTTAACAAATGAGTGTGCCCATCGTCATCAATGTTGTGGGAATGGTGTATTCATTTTTCTCTATAATCTGTAAACTCGACTGGTTATGAGTGCCCGTTAACCGAATTGAGTGTACCTACTCTTTTCGGCCCTAATCAAGGTTGGTAACTACCACAAATTAACATTGAAAAATTGGGCAAGTGCGAGTCCGAATCGCGCATGAAGGGTTCCGTACCATAATCTATAACAAGTTTGTTGTATGGGAGCCCCCCTTAAATACTTATTTTATTTTATTTTTAGTATTTTTTGTTATAGCGGCAATAGAAATACATCATCTGTGAAAATTTCAACTGTCTAGCTATCACCGTTCTTGAGATACAGCCTGGTGACAGACGGACGGACGGACGGACAGCGAAGTCTCAGTAATAGGGTCCCGTGTTTACCCTTTGGGTACGGAACCCTAAAAACTACAGAGTTCTCGCAAATTTAAAATAAATATTAAGGGACAAGGACAATCTTACACAAATCGACCTAGTCCCAAACTAAGCAATGCTTGTACTATGTGTACTAGACGACGATACAACATCCATGACTCCTAAAATTTTGTAAAGATTAGTTAAGTTTTGGAAGAGGAAACAAACGAGAAGGAAACCTCGATTTGTATGGAAAAATGAGGCGTGATATTTCCTCTTAAAGCATAGAAGGCAAAGTAGGGCTAAACCTTGACCCGTTGTTCTTCGCCTCCGAATGGACGGGACTAAGTGCGGTGAATTATTTCTCCTGTAAGATTGCGGCTCTCATGTAAGACAAGACAAGAAACAAGTGACTTAATACAAATACCTACATGACATTTAAAAATTAAAATACATACTAACATAATCAAATGCTTAAAACTATATGCACATACAAAAATGAATCAGAACAATATTTTTTGTATTAATTGCTGGTGTCACTAGCTAAATATCAAGCCCATTGAAAATCTATCGGTAAACTTTATGTATTCGCCTTTCACGCAGTCAGCAATCCGCGTTCCTCTCGTTAAAAGATTCCATTTTAAACATCTTATTGGGTCACAATAATAAAACAAGATAATAACGTTTCTACTATAAGGTGGTGAGCTCACTGTTTGTTTTATACGACATCAAACTGTTAAGTAACTGTCCAGGAAATGAAATGGTGAATGAAGAAGCCATCATAAATATCTGATGTATCAAGCTTTTATTAAATTCCTGTTATGTCGCTTTCCTATCACATTACAAAAAGGTTTACCTATAATCACTTTATATTTATACGCAGCGTTTTTCAAACATAAATAGGTTATCGAGCCATACCTATTAATGTCTTTTTTTATTTAAGTTACTTTAATTAATTTTGACCACGCCGTTGGCGCGCAGGCAGTCCAGCAGCCTACTGAGCCGGTGGTCCTGGTTTGGAATCCCGGCAAGGGCAAATATTTGTGTGACTAACTCAAATATTTTTGTTCCTGGGTCACAGAGTTTTAAATATGTATATCGTCGTCTAATGCCCATAACATAAGCATACTAGAGCTTAATTTTGCGAGTGTTCGCCAAGTTACCAGTTCATAAAATGGTAATTTGTGAAACGATCATAAATAATCTTATCTTAAACACGATATTATTCTTAAGTCTTATTTCTCGATGTATTTTTGCGATGTCTTGTTATTGTTTTGAATACCTTTGTGTTATTTGGAAACACTAAACAAAACTCGACGGAGACAAGCAAGTCTCGCAGGGGGTCAGGCATCAATCTGTGACTTCCCGGCCTCTAGTAATTACTATTGTTCTTAAGAGATAACATCTCTTGCATGATTTTGAACTCTAAATAATACCTTTAAAGTTAAATGGAATCAATGGAACCCCAGGAGTGGGGCTTCCTGCGGGCGGAAGCTCTATTTTACATGCTTCGTGCAAGACGGTGATCGCGAGCCGCCTTAAGCGCCAATCAAACATTCAAACCACGCCCGTGTTACTAACTCCGCCGTTGGACTTTTTAATAGATTGTTGTGCATGTGTGCTTGTGCTATAAATGCAATTCCACGAAATATAATTCCACTTCCAATTCTACTAAATATAGCTACTTGATAATTTTGGGCATTTAAGTATATTTTTATTATTTCCTGGCTAAATACTTTCTGGTTTGACGTAAATAGATATTTCTAAGCAAGCTAAATTTCTCCTCTATCACACGCAAATCGCATCTAAGTGGTATAATAAATAAAATAATCGTATATTGGCTATTGCTCGTTTAACAGATTGGTGCAGGCCGAGGAATTATGAGATAATATTTTCATATACGAGTACAGGTCAGTAAGTGCGAAGTGCAAGGTGGGAGTACAGTTAACAAACGCAGCACGCGCTGTTTAAAACAATGTAACTTTGGATCACTTTTCAAAAAACTGTTTTTGCATTCACTCTATGGACAATTTGAAAAGATATTTATCTAAAGGAAACACTTGTCTCGGGTCGTCCAGTAAACCAAAAATTGAACCAAAGTGATCTTGTGCATATTCGGTTTAACACAATGGGCAATGATGAAATAAATAAAAACTTTAATTTCTGTTACAGGTAGGAATAACCTTCCTCATTCCAGAATAAATAAGTATCAAATTTTTCTGTATCTTCATGCAAATTCAAGTTTTATTATTAATAAAAATGTGTAACCATTTTCTAGGAGTGAGGGGGATTTTTCCTTCCTTTAAAAAAAAAAAAAGATTTTTAAAATTTCGTCCACTCCTCATATTAGCGGAACAACCCTAGTTACACGGTTTGCTTGTTTTGTTCATCATTAGCTAAACACCTTAATAAATATTCAGTTCCTACTATTTACGAAGTCTGTCAAATTTCACAGTTTTGGACAGGTTTCGAAGATTCCCGAAATATGGCTTCTTTTACGAGTCTCGCATTATTTTACTTTATCGGTCCCATATACGAATGGGAATTACATATTGAATTATTTACCTACTTACTTTCCGATTCGATTCTCACTATATTTCAGACTTACCGTTACTCTACATAAAAGAGAGTAAAATGTCGCCTTGCTCTGAAAAGTATACATTGTATTATGTAACGGAACGAATGGAATCATCTCTAATAAAGTTATACTATTTACTCTCAAACGTAAATATCTGAAAGTATTATATATGGCACGTATTGATACAGTAGGTACACGTGCGGAGTAACCGGCGGCGGGTAGCGATCGCCCAACATACTCTGCGCATGTATACGAACTTTCTACATGGTATTTTTGTCCACCTCCGTCGACAGGAAATCTTAAGTAATCGTACGATAAAAACATAGAATAGAACAGGATAGAATATCCTTTTCTGCAACTTGCTCGGAAATGTTCCCATTAATGTATTAAAACTGGACCGCGAAATCGTTCGTTATTTTTATAAGGCGTTAATACAAATAAAAAAATATATATATCATTGAGCTCGGCCGGGAAATAAGTATTATTTAAATAAAACGATTGAGTAAAAAACACACCTTCCGTTTATGACGTCTCATACAAATGAGGGTAGGTACTCTTAATTTAGCCGGTTACTGCATTATTATAAGTGATGAAGAGAATTTTAATTTGAAATTTTCAGACTTTGATAATTCACTATCCAAGTATCAAAAACTGAATTTAAAAAATAAAAACTAGTACAACTTATAAACTTTTTAATTGTTCTCTGCTCTGCGTTTAGTTCTCGCACTGATCATTTCTCGGCTCTGCTCCTGTCAATGTATTTTAAATGTCGACAAAAGAATAACGAACAAACAATTTATATGCGGTTAATTTATTTTAATTTTACTACAAAGGGTTGTAGCGCCATGGGAATATGATGGTATTTAATGAGTGAATTTGAAATTAATAAGTTTACCAAACGTAAACAAATAAAAAATAAAACAGAAATGATTGTTTTTTTCGTCACTGACTGTATTGCGTTGTGTTGTATAAGATTCTTATATGTCTAGTGTCTATTTATATTATTGTATATATGTATGTATATGTAAGTTTATGTATATCTATTTCTGTATGTGTATATTAACCCATATGCGTACTTGTTTTCTGTTAGTATCGAATTATGTGCTCCCTTCGCTTTCTGCTGCACCTACTCTGTCTGTATTAAGTTAAATTTTTCATCAATTTCACTACCCAAAGGTTGTCTGGAAGAGATCGCTTTTTAGCGATAAGGCCGCCTGTTGTCTACCGTTATTTATAAATTGTATTTGTCTTGTTTCCTTTTTGTAAACTTTACAATACAGCAATACTTTATTGGTGTGTAATAAAGTATTGTTGTATTGTATCCAAACCAATAGAAAACTTATTTCGAACTTATGATCTTCTCCGAATGATAAATATGGTATGGTTTATTGATTTAACCAAAATTATTTTTTAAAATTATGTTTTCAAATAATTATAATTCTCATTAATATAGTTCGTTTTAAATCAAACATATGATTCGGAGCCGAAATTTTATTCCTATTCCTAAAAAAAAAGTACCAAATGAACTTCATGGCACTGATAACTATATTCAGTTCAAAATGTAGATTGGTGATTATTTCCAAGCATATTCGTAGAAAATCACTATACAGGCCTCGGCGGGAACGTCAGTCCGCAGATTCGTATTATTGAAGGCTCCGCCTCGTCCTTCAAAATCATACTCATCCACGAATTGACTTTTCCCTGCCTCTCCAGTAATGTACTATTATTGCACAGCACACCTCAACAGGAAATAAATACAAACAAATTCAGATTACACGTATCATTTCTTATACCTTCGCTTGCCAGAATTTCATATGCCCGAATTTCGTCTGCCATGGTATTCAATTGTCTGAATCTTGTTTCTTATAATTTTGTTTCCCATAATCATTGTTTACCATATTAATCCTATGCCGGAATCTTTGTTTTTCATAATAATAATTCCAATAATCACATTTTCCATAATGATTGTAATCCATAATTATCACATGCTTTAATGTCATATGCCATCCAAATAGAACATTGATCCAAAACCGAAAACTATAGGTTAAGTTAGGTTTGTGTTGTGAACTGTATAGCGGAGCGTCAGAATGCTTGCTTCAAAATACAAATCCTAACCTAATTTACAGTTTTAGAAGAACTACGATAAAAAGTAACATACCTACAGAAAATAAGAAGCAAATGCATAGCCAGGATGGATTCGCAAAGAAACAATATTTAGTATGGCGTTTAAATATTCTATCAAACAATATTATGGCACTTAATACTATGGAAAACCATACTTATGGCACACGTATCATTATGACACATAATATTCGGGTATATATACAAGAGTATGCCAAATGTCTTTTCTAGTAAACGAAACATTCGGGCAAATGCAATTCGGGTAAGTGAAATTCGAGCTAATAAATATGATTGCATATAAATTTCGGTCAAACAATAGACAACCGTAACATTCAATAGAGGTAAAAACAGGCGGTCTTATCGCTAAAGAGTGATCTCTTCAAGACAACCTTTGGGTAGCGAAATCATACAAAAACGTCAGGAATGAGTAGGCGATGCAAAAGTAATCATGGAATCTGTAGAAAAACTAATGAAATAATACATAAATAAACGTTCATAAAATACCACAAAAATAAATATATACGCACAAATAAACCATACATAACATAACATAGGTATAGTATACATATAAAATAATATTAGTAACGAACCACTCTTCACATATATACTTTTAAAAATGCTTTTAAACGGCGGAAAATATTATTTTCTTATATGTTAGTACTTAATGAAAAATGATCCAGTTACATTGTTATAAACAGGGCGTGCTGCGATTGTTTACTGTACTTCTACCTTGCACTTCGCACAGTTCATACTGACATGTATATGATAATGTTATCTCAAAATTCCAACTACTTGTAACTTACAAATACTTTCATAAACACCGTAAATCGGCCAAGATACTGAATAATTGTAATAGTTTCTAAACTTACATTGTTATTTATTTTCCTTGGTTAGAAACAGCTTAAACCTCAACCATATATAAATACGAGTATATATAATGTTTAGCGCTTGCGCGTGCTCTATTCTCAATTGTATTTGATCTGATGTTGGTTTCGGAGCCGAGCGTAAAATCGGCAAAGAAAGAGCTCGCCGCAGCGTTGTGGGCAAGTCGTGCGGATGGATTATCCGGATAATGCCGGGCTCCGCTGATGCCCCAGAAGCCGCGCAACACCACCGACGAAAATATAATATCCACTTAGCGCCGTTTCCCACAAAGCTTTGCTATTTGCAGTATTTGCGATCCGAGATACTTGAGCCCGGTTGCAATCGTTCTCTAGAAATTAATGATATAATTCATTACAAAACAAATAAAACCCAGAAGTTATCCATATGGTTTTAAGAGTCTTAAAATGATGTCATTTATATTCCTTACTCTACAAACATTTAAAAGGATCGCATTTTATAATAGGTCCATTTTTAGGGTTCCGTAGCCAAATGGCAAAAAACGGAACCCTTATAGATTCGTCATGTCTGTCTGTCTGTCTGTCCGTCTGTCCGTCTGTCCGTCTGTCCGTCCGTATGTCACAGCCATTTTTTTCCGAAACTATAAGAGCTATACTGTTGAAACTTGGTAGGTAGATGTATTCTGTGAACCGCATTAAGATTTTGATGCAAAAATAAAAAAATAATAATAAATATTGGGGGCTCCCCATACTTAGAACTGAAACTCAAAAAATTTTTTTTCATCAAACACATACGTGTGGGGTATCTATGGATAGGTCTTCAAAAATGATATCGAGGTTTCTAAAATATTTTTTTTCTAAACCGAATAGTTTGCGTGACAGACGCTTCCAAAGTGGAAAAAAGTTGGTCCCCCCCCCTCTAACTTCTAAAATAAGAAAATGAAAAATCTAAAAAAAACATATGATGTACATTACTATAAAAACTACCAACGAAAATTATTTTGAACGAGATCTAGTAAGTAGTTTTTTTTTAATACCTAACTTTGCAAGTTTGCACCTAATTTATATGGGGCGCTATACATACCAGGTGCAAACTTAACTTAAACACTTAGGGATGGAAAGTGTTTGTACGGAACCCTCGGTGCGCGAGTCCGACTCGCACTTGGCCGGTTTTTATTTCTATGGTCACTTCAGATTACTGAATAGTTTAACTGAGTTGCGAAGATCTTAGTTAAAGCCTGACCAGAAACATATGGATTGTCAAGAGGGCGCTATTTATAAGATTTATATGGCAACAATATTGCAACATTTGCAACCAATCGCAACCACACCATAATGACATTAGTTTAAATACCTGTCAGTTCCACTATGTTAACCTCGTAATTTCATTTAATAGAATTCACTTTTCCTGATTGTTTTTCGCATAGTAAACACGTGTACACTTTATTTATAATATTACGTTTATGACTGTGAATGGGTTTCGGCATTTTCAATGGATATTTCTCTAATTCTAATTTTAAAATATGGCATCCATCAAAGTTAATGATGATTTCGCCAATTTCGAGTTTGCTCGTAGAGCATGCCGTTGTTCGGTGACGTTTTGCTTTTTGTAAAGTGATAGCGATTTACAAAAAACCACGCGGACTATCGGGCCTTGACCCAGGAAGGGCTATGAACGCTTCAAGTTGAATTCTTCATTAGCTATTCACTCATACGTTAGATCACTGCACAATACGCTATCAATACTACACATTGAATAAATAACGAACAACAAAACTTAAACCCAGATGGTGCAGCGCGTCGAGCATGTTCACCGAAGCTCGTGTGCCTGATTTCTTTGCCGTCATCAGATCCCGAGTGGCATCATTTTGGGGTAGGCAGCGCACCTCTGAGAACTCGATTCTTGCCGCAATCAACGACGACATGAACAGCCCAATTTCCAGGTTCTGGCTGTCTCTGCATCGGGATGCGAACCGAATTTCAATGTCATTGTATTTAAATTTTAATTATTTTTAAATGTGCAACTATTGCAACGGTGTAACTAATTTTTAAAGACTTTGTTTTATTTATATTTAATTTTTTTGTGTGATATGGGTTTTTTGCCTGCAATAAAAAATTATTATTATTGTTATTATTATTAAACGCATGCGGCCATCTTGAGTCACGAACCGGAAGCCATGGATATTTTTAAATATTTGTCTTATATAAAATCACCACGAATGACATTGACATTGTTGACAAACCATCATAAAATCATTGCCAGTGTAAGAAATTAGTTCCAGTGAAATTCCGCAATATGGCGCATCCTCATATATTTCTGGTCAGGCTTAGACATGTGCGCCGGTCGCAGAATGCTCGGCGGCGGCGTCTGTCAAAAAATCGGCGGCGGCGGCGTGAAATCGGCGTGAAATCGGCGTCAGGGTTAGGTGAATGAAAAAACATATTGATGGGTATGTTTTATTGGATTTGAGAGAAAATCAGTTAAATACGTGGTATAAAAACATTTTAAAAATCAAATCAAAGTCAGAATAATAATGTTGTATGTAAGATCAATAACTTCTAAGTAACAAAATTAAATATTCCCTTAAATATCAACGTTCTAAATATTAAATTACACGTGAAACATCACATCAAAATATATAACATTTTTTTTTCTAAAATAGTGTCAGACCACGCTAACTCAAACCATACAAAGTGAGTCAGTTTGTATGGTTTGACAGTTCATTAAGTTCATTTGCTGTGCAGAGTTAGCGTGGTCTGATCTGACTATAATCAAATCACAGTTTACGTTATATCAACAATTTGTATATAATCAACAATTAGTTTAAATCGAAGTATTTTTGGTAAAATCGTAAAGTTATTATAATAATAAATACCATAAAATGGGACGATTTTATGCAAAAGGGTTCACTTTGTTGATAAGGACGCACTGTCAGGTTTTTTTTTATTATTATTTGTATAAAGATGGACTCTAGTAATAAATGACAAAGTGGACGTTATTCTTTTGGTTGAAAACGTCAGAAATAAGTTTTTGTTTTGCTTAACTTCTGAAAAACTTTATTAAATTGCGTCTTTCTGCTAAAATGAGATTGTCCAATGAGTTATTATTTAACCAAGCGTGGTAATAAATGCAGTAATGATTTCATAGTTAATACCATGTTAGTGTTATAATTTCTTACTAAACTGAGTTAGTTGCACATAGACCTATTAATTCTAATACTATGTGTAATAAACAGAGTTTTAATAGAGGTAAAATAAATACCACATGGTAATCTACTTTTGTACTTTACTTACCGTCCAAAATAGCTGTCCGGGTCTTCTTTTTGTGCATTTGCCAAACAGGGTATGCAAAACACCTGCTTAGGAGACACACTCCGTCTCTTCCCATCTTGTTCTACCATAAGATTCCCGAAATGCTTCCAGCAGTAGCTTGGTTTGGCTTTACAATGCAAATGGTTTATTTTTAAACATTTTACTTTTAATTTATGAATGTCTGATGATCCGTCTTCACTTTGTTCCTCGCTCATAATGAATTTAAAATAAACGTCACATACACCAGAAACTAAAACTGTAATCTACCGCGCACACGCAACACAAACTGACTAATGAGTTACCCCGCTTAATAATATTTTTTCTAGTGTTTAAGGGATTACACCTGACCTGAGTGAGCGGTGGGGGTAAGGATGTGGGCATGCAGCACAACAGTGCCACAATAAAAATAACCCTTATTGTTTTCCGACTTTTACAGATAACAAGTATTAAAAAAAACATGAACACCACGATTTTGAGGGGCAATGCAACTCCATTTTACAATTACCTACCGAGATTTTTAATCGTACATACACAAAAACCCGTAACATCGGACATTTGGCGTAAATCGCTTTTTTTTCTTAAATTATTAAAAAAAAACACGCTTTATTTTCTATTCACATAAAAAGTGTCCCGAACACTTATTGAAAACCCCCCCGGACGTCCTCCAGATGGCCTTCAAACTAGGACTATTCTGGGAAAAACCGGCAGCCCTACTCGTACAGAAAATAAATATCATATCATCTATTTATAAAGTACAGGACAGGTTACATTATTTAAATCCGCATAAATACAAATTACTGAAGGTCACGCCGATTTCACGCCGATCATTCATCGGCGGCGGCGGCGTGTCAAAAACGGCGGCGGCGGCGCCGCGCCGCGGCGGCGCACATGTCTTCAGGCTTTACTTAGATTTACTGATTTATGTTCCTCCGATTGAGAGATACGATGGCACGGACAGACCTCCAGGCAGACACATACGAGTGTGGGTTCTATTTGCGTCGAGGGTTAAAAAGGGTAAAACATTCAACCACTGGCGTGGCTTGTATGAGCGACATGAGCGGGGCCGGCGATGCTCTCGCTCCCGACGGCGCCGTGCTTACTTACTTTCGTTGTGTTATTTTATTCATCCGGAAGTAAATGTCATTAGTCTTTGTCAACCGCCGCGGAAGAGACATTGGCTATTTTGAGCGTTTTGCAGCAAAAACGTGATGCGGTGACGCTAATTTTAGGTAGGCACCTGTATTTGTTATTATTGACCAGCATTGCGTAATCGATCTCAGAAACGCAAATCTGGAGGCACGGTAGTATAAAAAAACCAAGGTGTAGGGTTTTCCTGGGATCTGATAACCGTTTTTTACAGCGAAAGCGTTATGAGCATGTCAGTCTTGGCCGCCAATTTTACATGAAATGTTTTTGGTGGGATCTTATTTCCTATCTATGAAACGGACAGTTTATACTTTTGAAACCATGCTTTTCTAATACGTTATATGTGCGAATTGAATCATACATTATGGAAAACAAAACTTTGTCTGTATTAAACGCTATAAAAAGGTTACGTATCAAAGGAAGTAGGGATACTTGTATATGTAATACTAGCATTAACCCGCGGCTTCGCTCGCGTGCCCATATAATATACATTATCCTACGGGAACAATACTCTTTTTTACAGGATTAAAAGTAGGCTATTTGTTAAGTTAGGGTATAATCTGCAATCTGCATTTCCCTCATGCATATCCGTCAAGCCGTTTTAGCGTGAAGAAGTAACAAACATACACAGACTTTCGCTTTTCTAATATTACTGGGAAATACTTTTTATGTTATCACAACTCCACTTTAACAAATCAAACCGAAAACTCAAGCACTCAAATCAAGCGATCCCAGCTTTTACTGTGTCCAAATAAAGTTCACTTCAAAATTCATAACTCGAAGTGAAGCTAAGACACCGGGATATGTGTGCATTTAATTTGTATACAGCTTTTATAATGTCCCGAGCCTCCGCTTATCGACTTGGGATATTCGAGATTGGTTTAATGATTCTAAGCCATGTTCTAAGTTACGTCATGTAATATTGTAAGATATTGAGGTTCTCTTCGTTGATGAATGAAAAATATATTATTCTGAGCCAGATAAACGTAATTCAGAATTCTGAAATGACTTAACAATCATAATTATTGAAAAGCTTGAATAATTATTACAGATTCAGGAAGTTTCTCAGCAGCAGAAAAAAGCCGATAAACCATAGAAACATTACCAATGTTGATTTTCAGACTTTGTCACCACATTTCTCCCTTTTAGGGGTTGAATTAAACAACAACCTGAAACACGTGTTTTTTTTGAAGTTTCGAATAAAATAGTTTAACTAATCTTGTTTCCCCATACAAACTTTGGACCCCCATTTTACTCCTTTGGGGGGTGACCCTTGAAAAATTCTCTCTTAGTGTACCCCTACACCTTAAAAGGAACCTACATTGGACTCTCTAGAACCAGCGGTTTAGCATTTAGCACGTTGGATTTTAAAATCGTTGCGGTTTTCGTAATCAGCGACCCGATAAACCATAAAAACAATACCTATGTTGGTTTTCAGATTTTTGTCACCTCATTTCTCCCCTTTAGGGGTTGCATTTTCAAAAAAACCTAAAACACATGTTTCATCATTTATCGTAAGAAGTACTCCTTTGAAGTTTCGAATAAAATAGTCTAACTAATCTTGTTTCCTCATACAAACTTTGGAACTCCATTTCACCCCTTTAGGGGGTGAGTTTTGAAAAATCCTTTCTTAGTGCACCCCTACACTTTATAAGGAACCTAAGTGCCAAATTTTAACTCTCTAGAACCAGCGGTTTAGTATTGAGACATTTCAACTCCATTTCACCCCAACAGGGGAGATGGTAACTCACGTCTGCCACGTTGGATTTTAAAATCGTTGCGGTTTTCGTAATCAGCGACCCGATAAACCATAAAAAGAAATACCCATGCTGATTTTCAGATTTTGTCACCACATTTCTCCCTTTTAAGGGTTGAATTTTCAAAAAACCTGAAACACATGTTTACTCATTTATCGTTAGAAGTACTCCATTGAAGTTTCGAATAAAATAGTCTAACTAATCTTGTTTCCCTATACAAACTTTGGAACCCCATTTCACCCCTTTGGGGGGTGAGTTTTGATAAATCCTTTCTTAGTGCACCTCTACACCTTATAAGGAACCTACTTGGCAAATTTGAACTCTCTAAAACCAGCGGGCTACTATTTAGACATTTCAACCCCATTTCACCCCAACAGGGGAGATGGTAACTCACGTCCGCCACGTTGGATTTTAAAATCGTTGCGGTTTTCGTAATCAACGACCCGATAAACCATAAAAACAACACTCATGCTGATTTTCAGACTTTGTCACCACATTTCTCCCATTTAGGGGTTGAATTTTCAAAAAACCTGAAACACGTGTTTACTCATTTATCGCTAGAAATACTCCTGTGAAGTTTCGAATGAAATAGTCTAACTAATCTTGTTTCCCCATACAAACTTTGGAACCCCATTTCACCCCTTTAGGGGATGAGTTTTGAAAAATCCTTTCTTAGTGCATCCCTACACCTTATAAGGAACCTACGTGCCAAATTTGAACTCTCTAGAACCAGCGGTTTGGGCTGTGCGTTGATATGTCAGTCAGTCAGTTTCTTCTTTTATATATTTAGATAAACTTATATTTTAGTAGGAAAATAATTATACACGAGTATTACACCGAAATACAGTGTATAAAGAACAAACTCGTCTGACAGTTTAGGTCTGCAAAGTTAGCGTAATAGATAGACATCGATGGACTTCAGTTTTCAATTAGTAAAGTTTAATAGATATATTGATACACTCGGACGACCGATTTTACCGATAAGGAATATCGATGTGAAACCTATGAAGGTTGATTTATAATATTTCGTGAAAGTAGTCGTAAGGTCTTCACTAAATGCTAAAACTAGACACTAAATATTGACAATATTCTGACTTATATGTATATGCAAACTTCCTACGCGACCTTTACTCATCGGGTTTTTAATGATTTCTTGTTCAATAGATCATTATCTTTCCCTAACGTGCTGTCAGCTAATTTACAACATTATAGGGGCTTGGCATTTGCGATTGTCTGCCAACTAATTTATGAGTAAGTAAACTAAGAGCGTATTTAAAAAAAAAACAGTGCAGTGGTGGCACCCGTCTGCCATAAATATTATAGAGGTATCGTTAGTATATACGCACGGAACGTGGGCGAAGGTGCGTTTCCTTCGCCAACTGCCGAGCGAGATCGGTGACACGATATTCGTGTCATTATTCAGAAACAGTCGTTTGTCTTTTTTTTTCTTTGTAAATTTTGTTCTTATCAAACATCTATAATATTCTGTTGCTTTTTATCATCATCTGAATGTTTTACATTTTTTAACAGACTCAATAAAGATCTATGGATAGTATAAAAATAGGTTTTTATAAATAAGTGAAGTAAGCATTTCCTAACCTAGTTTTCAAGACAAAATATAGATGACCTAGCCCAATGGCCTCTTTGTGCCAGGGGTTGTCGACCGCAGTGACACAGATGTGCTTGTATTATTGGCCAGATCAATGTTACAAAACAGGTCTATTTCCACAACGAGGTAGAAAACACCTACGACGTTTGTTGTACATAAGGTTATACAGGTACCATTAGCTCCTAAGTTTTAACATAAATTTAACAGTCTACATACAAACCTGCCTACATTATCGTGCTCGGGACTCCATCGAATTATTTGTTAGGCAAGATATAACCCATAAAGTATAAATCAACATTAAAATCTCAAAGCACGATGTAGTTGTGGATCTTTGATATGTTGTGAGTTAGGGTAGTGGTGATCCAACTTTGTAACTTTGAGAAACTGATGCTCGCTGCGCAAAGCGCAAAAAGCTGCAAAATTTTGTGCCTCCTGTATAAATTAGATTATAGCAAATCGACATTCTATATGGGCCAAGCAATGCCTCTTCAAATATAGGATTTTTTTTACTGAAAGTTGTCTATTTTAAATTATGCTTCCTTCCGGATCAATATATTGACGACAGCACTCATCGTATGACAAAAGATAGTGGTATTAAAATTGTAGTACATTTAGGGTAAGTCCGGGGTAGTTGGCCATAGTTTTTCTTAAATGCTGTTAAAAAAATCTTACATATTATTATAGAAATCTTTATTTGTGATTAAACTTTAAACAATCAACTTTTTAATTATAGAAACAAAAATAACAATTTCTAATAGGATAGCCTAAAAAATATGTATTTTTTTAAATTCACGATTGGCCATCTCTCCCGTGGTGTCCGGGTGTGATGACCATGGCATAACGGGTAAGTTGGCCATATCCTTAATTCTAATTCTTACATAGTTGTCGGTCTTATATCCTTTTTACTAAAGCCTTTCTTCTCTGCACCACGATCAGAGCACATGTCTTCAAATTCAGTGCAATTTTCTTGTACCCAAAATTGGCATACCAGTAATTGAAGCCAGTTCTCGAAAAGAAGGGTTTCATAAAAAAAAATCCACATCCGCGGCAAATATCTCTTCATTTAACTTCTTTTCCTTATCATAATTTGCTATCAATTTGAAGGGACGTCGTTACTGCTATCAGATAGTCATCGGACAGCTTTTCTTCGGATGGCCATTTGGCCATCATATACGGACTAACACTGGCCATCTCTCCTTTTCATCCGGGAGAGATGACCAAAATAAAAAAAAATAAGTCACTACACGATGCGAGTAATAGGTTAGGACAAACTGTTACTCGTATACTTTGCAACCAAACCAAAAACAACCATTATTTTACGAAACTAATATGATAACCACCTAAAACAATAACCCTTTGAAAAACGTTTCCACTTCACAAAACAAATAACAAAGATTTTACATACTTTTTGTTGTTTTTTTTCGCCAAAAAGTTGCACATACCCTTGCTTCTACGCGCATCGCCAAGCGAACTAAACTATTACAAGCGCCATCTAGCCAACAGTTCAGGAATTATTTCGACGGGCCATCTCTCCCCGGGAATTTCCCTTATTTGCCTTCATTGAAGCATAAATTCAAGTCTGAGAGACTATAATCCTCTTACAATCTTGAAAATACTTTTGTTTTTAACAATTAACACAAAGCCCTTAGAATACCTAGGTATTTGTTAGCATTATACTTATTATTAATACATAATATTTATTTGTGTGCATAGTACCAAAGGAAAAGGCATAAAGCTAACAAAAAGGAGCCCTCAGCTCAGGCCTTAGTCGGTAGGATTACAGGAAAATGCCCGATGATATGACCTTGGTGCTTTGGTAGAAAGGAAACTGGCTCCTGTGGGACGTCATGTGCGTTAGCACTTTTCGAGCTTCAAACCTTCAGGACAGATCGACCAGCTATCCTGCAAATTTAAAATTTAACTGCTTCTTAAATAATTTTATGCCATTTCCATAAAATAATGTAAAATCTAAAAATCCACGTTTAGCTTTCGTTTTGTCGAGATTGTAAGCGAATTATTAGTCTCACAGACTTTATTTAAAATAAAAGTAAATAAAATGTGCTAAATCTTTATTTTAATAACTTTTCTCATAATATGATGAGCGGTTTCGTCAGTATGTTCATCTAATCCAGAAGGCAGCACAACTTGAAATTGTCAAGTTTCAGGAAAAACTGGCCATATTCGAAGGGCCCACTGCTTGGCCCCTATAAGGGTGTAAAGCTTAAATTGTTACAATATTAATGGACTTTAAAAACTTCCTGAACGTTGAACGTCAAAAACACATGGTCTACGATACGACTTTTAGTGAAAAAACTTCCTGAATTTCATAGTTTTTTGCGCATTGCGCAGCGAGCACAAGTTTCTAGAAGCAGCAAAATTGCATGAACACTGCCCTAGCTGATCGTTATAACATATTAAAAATCCACATCTACGTCGTGCTTTGCAATTCTAGCGTTAATGAGTGTCGGTTTCTACTGTGTTAATAAGGAAATTATTCTATCAAATACTTTTACCCATATTGCAGTTCCTTCATGCAGGCGACGCGACGACTTTACAACAAAATTGGAGCACAATTGAATAACTACGTTTTCTCCAACTTGCTTGGAAATGTTCCCATTAATGTAGTAAAAGTGGACCGCGAAATCGTTCGTTATTTTTATAAGTCGTTAATATAAATTAAAAAAATATTATTGGCCTCGGCCGGGAAATAAGTTTTATTTAAATAAAACGATTAAGTAAAAAACACACCTTCCGTTTATGACGTCTCATACAAATGAAGTACTCTTAATTTGGCCGGAATTTGGCCGGTTACTGCATTATTATAAGTGATGAAGGGAATGTTACTTTTAATTTTTTCAAAGACTGATAATTCACCATACAGCCAATTGTCCACTTAATTTAAAAAATTAGGACAATTTTTTTCTCCTAATTAGATCGAAAGAGCTCGTGATTCTGAGTAGAAAATACAGAAAATATCGAAAATTAAAAAAAAATGGGGTGTACAACTTTAGAAAAAATTGCCTAATTATACCCGCAACCGAGACTATTTCTTAAGAATGTATCGCAGGGTTGTTTACCTGAGTATAATCCATACTAATATTATAAATGCGAAAGTGTGTCTGTCTGTCTGTTACCTCTTCACGCTTAAACCGCTGAATCGATTTTGATGAAATTTGGCATGGAGATAGTTTAAGATCCGAGGAAGGACATATGATAGTTTTTATCCTGGAAATTATCCCTAAAAAGATTGAAAAGTGACTAAGTAATTAATGATGACGTTGATGACCCTGTAGGAAATGTAATTATTAGACCAAAAGCACAATTGCTCTTACATTTGCTTAGGCGCTTTTAATAATCCCTTTTATTAATTAAGGTGATTAGGTGGATATCTATCGTGTTGTACGAGGTTGCTTCCATACTTCCAAGTTCCACGCGGACGTAGTCGCGGGCAAAAGCTTGTAGACTAATTGTTATTTAGTTGAAAGTGAGGTAAGTTTGAATATTTTTTTACTTACTCATAAATGGGTTAAAAATCATCGTTACGTCGTTTGAATATGGGGATTTCTTTACTTTTTTTACTTTGTCTATTATTGAAATAATATTGTTTTTGCTTGTTATCTCGACCGGCACGGTTAGCTTTATACTCATATATATATAGGTACGAGCTTTTGCCCGCGACTGCGTACGCGTGGAACTTGATAAAAGGGATTATTAAAAGCGCCTAAGCAAGTGTAAGAGCAATTGTGCTTTTGGTCTAATAATTACATTTCCTACAGGGTCATCGCACCCCAACAGAAATGTTCACTCACTTTTCATTTTGTTTATGAAAACTTTAACCACTCCTATTAAACTAATCCTATGTCCTTCCTCGTATCTTAAACTATCTCTATGCCAAATTTCATCAAAATCGATTCAGCGTTTTAAGCGTGAAGAGGTAACAGACAGACACACTTTCGCATTTATAATATTAGTATGGATATATAATAGCCTTCATTCTTTCAACAATGAGGCTGCAACAAGGCGTCGTCGAGTGTAATGACCAATGAAATAATGAAATGAAATAATTTATTCAGCAAGTAGGCCACAAGGGCATTTTTACAAGTCAAATTGTGAATTTACCGGCATTTCCCAAGAGGAGACCGCTGTTGAGAAGAAAGCCGAAAGAGACAAACTCGTATTTTAATGTATTTCCTCGCATTAGTCGTGAAAAGTACTCTGTTCAGTCTTGGCTGAAAGTGCAATAGATGAAATCGTATTATTTTAAATTTACACGTTCATCTATTGCGTACTTTGCAGCCTCTACAACAATGTACTATTTTAGTAAGTGAACCTTCCACAAGAGAGTCGTTTTTCCTATTGGACTGGTGGCGGTATCGGCTAACGCTAGATGAACGACGGGCCCAAATCAACATGTCAGATGTGTTCAGGATACTCTTTGATTTTAAGTGGCGCACGTGAAAGTGTCGAGTGAGTCGCATCGACAGGAGCGCGCTTCCGTGGCCCTCTGCCAACTAATGCGCTACTCCGGGACCGGGACGCATTATCCTCGCCAACCGTCTCTACTCGCAACCACCATCTAACCACCGCTTAGTAATATTCTCATTCACATATTACTCACGCTAATATTATAGTCACTTTAATTATCCAAACCTCACTATGTAGCCGCGGATCTAAGTTATTTATTATTGTTAATAGAGGTTACAAGATGAAATGCTGACTAGTAAATAAAAAATATTACTTCGTTATCCTGTTATACACGGAACATAAGCATTACGTGTGGGAATCGTGGCTGCGTGCCAGCTAGAAGACACTAACAAGTGGACAAAGTGTATTAGCGAGTTCAAGTTCAAACTAAATTCCTACCGCGTGTAGCATAATATTGTACCATAAATTTATCTAAATTTACTCAAAATCTATTCTTTCCACGTGTACTATTGACAGAATTGACATCGCGCCAACGGAGATAAGAACAAGAACACTCGTGTAGTTTACTCGTAGAGTAGGTAGTTAGAAACGAATCACTAATCATTCGTACATATTATACCGATGCCTTGCCAAGGCAACTGCATAAAACATGCTGAGATGTGCGTTCAGGGTAAAAAATCCGCGCGTTGTTGCTTGATTGGAATGACATGACGGCAGCCGGTATTCGATTTCGGTTTCTCGTTTATTGTTACACATTTTATATTACGAGTATAATCGGCTAATTTCAAAGTACTATTTCAATACCTAAACTCTATTTGATCTTTATATGGACTTCATAGTCAGATACGAGATACGACTTTTTAACGTAGCACGGCAGAATTCTCCTCTTTTAGTCTCTTTTTCTTACAGTTTAGATACACGTTTACACTTCACCAACTGTCATTTACTACTTGAAAGGATTTTTACTTCACTTTTTCGAGTAATCCAATGAATAAAGGGGTTCTACCTTACAAACAGTCCAGGTAGTTTTGAATTTTTGATATTTTTTTTGTGTTGTTTAAGGTGGTTAGTGAGTGTGCAAAGTGCACATTCCCCTTCCATTCAAAAGTAAAAAAAAAATCGTGTACCTTCCGTACACCTAAAGTGGGGGTGTTTTTTTGTCGTACCAATTCTAGTGTGTGTGGTGTCATTGAATAGGTCTTTTAAAAATAATAGGGGTCTCCTAACATTATTTTTTAACCGACTTCAAAAAAAGGAGGAGGGAAAAAAATAGTGTGTCGTCGTCGTCGTCCCTCTAAATTTTCAACCACGGGTCAAAAAATTTTTTTAGTATACATAATTGAAAAATTTGCTATTATTATAATTGTATGTCGCACCCCTTCACGGGACCATGGTGGCCCGGACCTTTGGCAGGCGTGCACGGAGCCGGAACCAACGAGTAGAGACCCTTTCGAAACTTAAAAGAAATGTAAGGGATACACATTATTATTATATTTTCACTTCTCATGCTCTAAAAGTTCGACTTTATGCTGTGCGTAGGCGACATAAAGTCGTTTTTTATGCTCTAGAGCATAAAGTAAAATCGTCGTCGAAGACCAAGGCGATCGCGACGCGTTTGGCTCGGTTGGTAGACACCTGCCTACTGAGTCGGCGGTCCTGGGTTCGAATCCCAGCCGGGGCAAATATTTGTGCAAAATATTTGTTCTTGGGTCATGGATGTTATCTATATATGTATTTATATATTATGTATATCGTCGTCTAGTACCCATAGTACAAGCTTTGCTTAGTTTGGGACTAGGTCGATTTGTGTATGATTGTCCCTTAATATTTATTTATTTATCGGTCCGACAGCCACACGAACAACATAAAACTTTATAGAATAAACTTTATTTTTTTTCGTTTCGTTAGTATTCTAAGACCAAGGTAAAAATACCAACAGCCAAAGTACACAATAAAACTTCTTGAAATAAATTTGTAATTTTTATTTACTATCATTTATTACTTTTTAAATTTATTTCAATTTTAGTAAATCAATACTATATTTAAACTACAAAAATAATTTATCGTAGATATAAAAAACTAAATGTTTTTAAATTTTAATTAAATTTGTTTTTAAGTATAATATTTACATGACGTAGTTTAATATTCTCGCAATCGAAGTGAAAAGTAGAGTGTACAACTCGTCCATAAAACGCATTTTACACTCGACTTTATATTCATCCTCGCTCGCAAGCTCGCTCGGATGGATAAACGTCTCGTGTAAAATGGTGCGTTTTATGCACTTGTTGTACAATCTACTATTATGATGACGCTCATAGTATAAAATAAATCATGTAAATTGACTTAGCGTAATTTATACTGACATTATAAATTAAATAATAAATTCAAATCTAAATATAATAAAGATCTATTCCAAACTAGTTTGGAGAACTTAAACACGAAGATCATTGTCCTTTTGAGCTACGAAGCTAGTATGGACTATCAAAACTGGACTACAAATTACAATCAAGGTTATTAACATGTTCGGAAATCTAATATTTGGTGTCAGAAGTTGTCTCGGCCGTGATAGTTGGGACGCTAGTTTTAGATAAAATATGGACGCGGACACATGTACAGTAGCGGAATAAAATCTATCATATTTTGTACGAAACTTTTACAATTGCAAACGGTGATATAACAAAGTACTGACCTGAGATTTCTATTTTAACCAATAAAACATCTATTTTTCTATACAAATTGTTATTTAAAAAACGATGTCGATATTATATTCGGATCTTATCCTTGGATCCAATTCGACTTAAAGTTAAAATATTTCAATATGATAGATTTTTAGCCGCTACTGTATGTTGCGAAGTTAAGTTGCACCGTGGCTTCGCGCCTGGCAGCGGTCGATCGCCGGTCGGCACCGCTCCCGTCCACGGCTACTGATGTGCCATTCCAGGAGTATTTCCTCATGAGGGGAATATTTGGGAATGTTTCCGAAAACGGCACATTTAAATCAACTACCAAGCGGAGGCGACGCCAAACAGTCTACATTACGCGAACAGCTGCTACTCTATATCCGACCAAATCAACTCATTGTATATTTATGAGGCATATTATACCATTTATATATGGGCCAGTTGTTTTGCATTATATATTAGGTAGACCTTTCGAACAAGGTGCAATAAAATTAGCATCCCATAAAACCTGAATGGTATGCCTGTGCATACTATGTATACCATGTAACAACTTATTTCAGTAACATTGGTATGTCACTAGTTCGTAACTATGTCCACGCGACATTCATGAATTCACCCCAATAAAACGCCGGGTTTGAATGAACCTTGAAATCTATTTATAACGTTATTTTATTTTCGCGTTATCGCTGTTTTATTTTGTCACATTTTAATTCCTCGATAGTTTTCGGCTTTTAAAATCATGTTATATACTCACAATAATTTATTACGATCGATTTACACATAATTATCGTGCATAAAATAAATGAGGCGTGATATCCATTACTCCGCACTCCTGAATTTATGAAATGTTATGTTAATGTACGTTATTAAAGCACGTCATTAGCCGTCATTTGCTGTTTATTTCACTGTGTTGCTTATTTCGTACCAAAGGACTATTACCGACATATTCATAGCTCTCGTACGATTGTACAATGTTCGTGATTTGTACTCGTATTTATTATAATTTATAATAACAACAAACATATACTTCATAACGCCGTCGTAGCTGATATGGCGTTCCAGACGTACAGGCTAAGAGGTACATATAAACTTATTTAAGTACAGTACATTACAGAGTATTATGTTTCTGAGGGCAACATTTCGAAAGGCTATATTAGGCAGCCTAACAATTGGCGGTTTAGTCCCGAGATAGTGGCGCTACAAACAACTTTCGTATGGCAATATGTCATATAGGTATATGCGTTATCTTATCAACTATCAGCAGCGGTATGTCATCAACCAAATTCAAAACTTTGTTTACCGCAGTGCTGCTCAAACTCGAACTTTTTATTGCACACATATTACAATGAACATCATAATAATGCACCCTGCAAGGGCACAGCAATTAACTTTATTCTAATAAATTACTATACAATTTAGTCTAACTGAACTATACAACTACATTGAAAAAAAAAAAAAAAGAAAAATGTTTATTTAGGTTTCTTACAAGATTATTACATCGTAAAAGGTTGGAGCCACCCACTAAGCAAGAAAATATGCTTGTATTGGGAGACCCCGCTCTTCCGTAACTAGAAAATATGGTAGCAAACCATAATAAACAATTATGTAAATTTAATTAAAAAAAAAAACATTACAATGTAAAAGATTTCTTTTTTGCTTAATTTATGTAAAAATATACATATAAGATGTTCCCCGCATTGCGATATAATAATAATAACATTGTTATTCACTTCATTGAACATCACCAAAAAATTCATGTAGTGATTAGTAACTTTTATCTAATAGGTATTTTTCAAGTGCTTGTTTAAATAATTTACATTTTTCTATGCTTTTTATTTCGAGTGGTATCTTGTTATATATTTTAAGACACATCATGTATGGTCCCGTATTAAATATTTGCAAGTTAGAGCACTTTGTAGTAGGCAGAGCTATTTAAATTGTGTTTACGATTCAGATTCAACCGTTTTGAGTGGTAATCTGCTAGGTAGTGGGAAATAATTATCATGTGTCCTGACGAAATTACTATCTTACGCTTAACTTGACTTTCACCAGTTTGGATAGTTTGGCTTTATTATGCGAAAATTACTAGAAATTTGCTGAATATTTAGTCCTGTTTCCTGTTTGTTCACATCATTGACATTCACTGACTTTCAAATTCAGTTTCCAAAAATTTGTTTTTGCCAGTAAGATAAATAATATCCACTTAAATCCGCTATTTGGCGTGGGCTGAAAAGCAACTTGTCGGGCTATACAAAGAGGTTATGCTATGATCGAAGTACTTTACCGGGATTAAAATAAACGTTCTTTAGTACTGTTACTGTAGTCTAAATGACACAGATTATAAATAAATACTACTGTTATATGGGATTAACCATAGCTAGTATCTTTTCTCAAACATGCAATGAAATATCGTCGTAACGTGCGTTAGAATAGGCTTCGAAGTGTCAAGTTTCGGGCGGAACAATTCGAGAGAACTGTAAAGGAATTTCATACAAAATTGAAGGCCTAAGCCGGGAAGTAATTTGTTTTTAATTTTAATGTAAACATGGCGTCTGTGTGTATGAACAGCTGATATATATTTTTTTTCTAGTAGCTACCCATTCAGCCATCGGACCAACAATATCCGTGTTAATGCCTAGTACACACGAACTGAAAATACCGTCTATACGTAAGTCACCAGAGACCATAGACAATATTAAAAATCCTCTGCCTTTATTTTACTTATTATAGAAACTAAGATTCTTATTATCAGGTTGTGTATAATGGCCCTAATATTCGCACACTACACACGTGGACTTATTAAAGAAAAAAAATATAGAGGGATTGGAGGGAAAATTAAAAATACTTTTTTAAACATGGCGTCTGTGTTCATGAACTGGCTGAACAGCCGAATTATGTTTTTTTGAGTGGTGTATTTTTTTATTTCATAGCATATGTTTGAGAAAAGCACTATACATGCCTTAGCCATGAAAAGGGCTTGCCGGCTTCGTATCACTAGACGGCCTCCCTTACGGTCGGCCGTCTATACCTACTCAGCCGGCAAGCCCTTATTTCCTGGCGTCTGCAGTAATGTACTATTAGGTAAAGGCATTTAAAGTTAATGCTAATGAATAGTGTCCCATTGTGCATTTGTTTGAGATGATAATTACATTATTTTATTATGATATTATAAGTATCAAGGTAATAGATAGGTATATGGAGCAGTTTGAAACAATCACGCATTTTAATATACCTACTTTATCGTATGGCATTTCAGTCACTGGATATGGGTACAATTAATTAAATTATATTTAAAGGTGGTTTATGTCTTCTATTCCTCCTGTGAATTTGGTGATATATCTACTTAATTTGCCATCGCAAAAATGGTACAAGACAGGAATATTATTATTAACAGTGAAATACGTTTTGATTTGAATAAGTAACTAATAAATATTAATAGTTAAAATTATACACGATAAAATTGGGCCGTTTTGATTATACCATAATAAAATAAATATTAGGCTATAATAGATCAAGTCCCGAATAAGAAATGTACGACGAATATTTACGCAATCATAAAGATAAAGGATAACTCGGGGCACCTATACGAAAGTGACGTAGCAAAATATTTTATCGACAAAAAATATATATCGATGTTTTGATGACATTTAGATGTCGACAGTGACATCTAAATGTCATCGACACAAATAAATATTACTTTATTTCTCCACATTTTCAAATGAAAAAATAAACATATTAAAACGTGTATTGACATGTTTATTTTAAAATAATTTTCATAATATACATAAATTGACATTTTGATTGAAATGACATCGTCATACTTTTATGATCTTAATTTAAGAGGCTCGATATCAGATCAGATATGACATCGAACCTCTTTATAGTAATCCAGAATGTTCATTGAGCACATATATTAATTTAATTATGTCGACATCTTTTTTATCGATATCCTATCCCTAGAACGTGCCCCGAGTTATCCTAGGTATGAAGATAAGTAATCCTAAATTGAAATACATACTTACATTAAACAACCAACCAAAAAATTACATCCATCCGTTTCCAGGTAAATAAAAAAAATGAAAATGAAAATAGTTTATTTGGTTCTTAGATTATTCTAAACAGCCAAGGTTGGAGCCTCCTATTAAGCAATCAATTCTTGCTTGTGTCAGGAGACACCGCTCTTCCACAGCAATGAATGGTAAATTACCCATAATAAACTACTATGTTTATACTATTTGACAACTTAAATACTATTCGATTATTGATACATAGATTTTAGACTTAAGTTACATATTAAATTTAAACTAAAGATAAACCAGGATGTACTAATTGGTGTGTGCGCGCTTGTGCGAGTTTGTGTGTAAAACACACAAACTCGCACAAAAGGTAATTTCACTTTGACGTCAGTCGGGTATACGAGTACCATATCAAACATTATAGATATTGATATTATTCTATTAACAACATCTTATTTTTGCTTAACTATAAGTAGTCGCGTGGTTGTAAAATGGCGGTAATATACCTACTTTTCGATATTTCAAATTGCATTGTTTATTCTCATTCCTAGCTTTCAGTATCCATGTGAAAAATTATTGCGAATTGCGCATAGTACAAAGGATGATATTAAAACAAGACTTAGACCGCGCCGCCAGGTACGAGCGGTAGAGCGCAGCGTTAGCGTTGCAGCCGTATCTCGGTATATTAATTATTGCTTAACGATAATTGCCTCTGCGCTGCTACACTGTAGTAGTTTCCATTCCACCAACACCATCGATGCGCCGACAATTTGGACGTTATTACACATTAATCACGCTTAACTAAATGTTGTTGATGCCACAGATACGATGTTCTGTCCGTATGTCAGCGGTACATTATGTTGACAAATTTACTGATAATTACAGATAACGATCAGTTTATAACACTCTGAATTCACTACTGTAAAAGAAGCAAATCTATATTATCAATTCTTAGAAAGGCGTATATAATAATATGGAGAATTAATAAAAAGGGAGTGATTATAGCAGACAAAGTTGTTAACGACTTCGACTACGTTAGGTACTTAGCGTGAATATATAATATAAATATGCAAATGCAATGAATGCAATGTGCCTTGAAGGATAAATAGAACGTTATCCGTACCAAATGGATTACAAGCGTTGCGACAAAGTAAGTGGGTAGCACGTTCCATTCGTTCGGATTTATTCGGAAATGACCGGATTTCTTACTTGCCATTCGGTTCCGTGCTGGGCTTTCAATTAGTGTGACATCCCTGGGCCCATCATTCCTACAAACGTTAGTGACTGTTGGAAAAAAACAATATTTGCGCTTTTGAAACTGAATTGTGGAATTTTTGTCACATTTCATATTTGGCACTGGTAACCCTACCAGCAAACGAGCATGTGCACTCATGCCGGCCTATCTTCTGCTTTATGGTTCGATTCACCTCGAGTTTTCGGCGGACACTTGCGAGCCACGAGAATTATGACTACAAATGTATTTTCATCTCTCCTGTTCGGAAAGTGTAATTTTCATGAGTAGATAGCCGGGTGGAAAATAGCTTTTCCATCACTAGGGTGAAAAGTATTTTTTTTTTATTGCCACGGAGTCAAAGATAATTGCCTACTAGATGCACGTCGTGACCAACTAAATTAGGTACAATCTAGTCGGCCGTGGTAAATGGCATTAAAAAAAGGTCTCCAAAGGTTAGATATAGGCAAGCCTAATTTATTTATATATAATTATTAAATATACATTTTCCTTATATTCATAATACATTGATATAATTCCGTCCCACATTTATTGAATAGATCGTACATTTATTTAAAAAATAAAAATTTAAACCATTGGATTGTTTTTTTTTTTTTACTTTTTAAATGTTGGCGGTACGTATATTTTAACTTTTTTTTATCTATTAAGAGTAAGAAGAATGAAAGTTTGTAGTAGAAAAAGCAGGAACACGAGATTAAATATAAATACCGTGTCTTTAATTGATTATTTGTTAAAAATGACATGGACATTAATATAACTCACTCTCGACATTTATGTGCGTGTAGTATTTTATTTTCCTCGCAGTCGAAATCAAAAGTAGAGTGTTTAACTCGGGTGAAATTACCCATTTCACCCTCGATATCTCGGGTGCAACGGGTCAGTTTCTACCCTTGGATAACAATCTACTATTGATATTAATGCTTTTAAAAAATGTCTGCCCTTAAAAGTCACATGGGATAAAATTTACCGGTAATAATAACAGTAAACAGAGCACACAACAAAATACGAAAATATCCGTGCCGAAGCCACCCACTTAGCGCCGGATCGTAAGTCGATTTTCAAAAATTACCGAGTGATTGAAAGTTTTAGTGGGACACAGACATGAAACCGTTTATTTTTAGTTGAATATTTTTCTGATTGCGAAGTACCTTTCGCTTTTCTGCTTTATTTTAGTAGTAATGCTTCGTCTTGTTTGTCGTCCAGGTGCGGGCTGCACGCAGACTTCACGGAGCTCACGGCGTGCGTTGGCAGCGAACTCGATAGGCACGAGGGCTCCGCAGTGCACCGGAGATACTTCTACATCACACTGCTACGAGAGCCCGTTTCCAGGTAAATCCGCACTGAGTAACTAAACTAGACGATTTATTTAAAACGGAATTCTCTCTAAAGAAATTTTTGCTTTTAATTCAGTAAATGTAAAGAAGTTGCACTAAGTATTCAGCTTTCCCCTTACATCTTCGTCGCGATAGACCTTAATAACTGCTGTGGAAATTAACCAATCTGAAAAGTGTCAAAAAGATATTGAATAATTGCTACTACGTTTCGTCGCTATTTTCGTTAAATCGCAAGCATTTTAATTAGGTATTTAAAAAAAATACTAAATAAACGCTAGTTATGGTACATTACTACAGAGACCGGGAAAATGGGGATGTATCCGAGTATGTAAGTATATTACTTTTCTCAAATAGGCAATGATATAAAATAAAAAACATCGAACCATGAAATCAAATTACACCATGAAAAAATTTCAATTGAACCACTTAATGTCAAAACAACAATGGCTGAACGCTATGATATTGTGTCAAAAAAAGATATTGAAACAAATAAAGTTACATTTCCGGCGAGGAGCCCAAAATGTTGGTTAAAATATCATTACATGCTCGCATCCTGTCGACCCCCCCGCCGCACCTGAAACTAAACCTATTTTATGGAACACAATGCCAATGTTTCATAGCATATTTGAAAATAAAAAATAAAGCAAACATTTAGGTAATTTGACACTGTGACATTTTGCCATTTAGCTGTTTTCGGTTGTTTTGAATTTTCAGTATTTGAAAGAAATGTACCTATATTTAGTGATATATGTGAAAAAGGCATTTTGCAATTTAGTCGTAATAAACCTTACGCGTATTTTTTACTAAACGAATTCAAATACTCAAATCAGATAGAAATTTTTCTCGCTGCTGTAATTACCAATACACAATTCTAAATGAAATTATGCCATTAAAAACAGTCACTCCATAGTGAGTTGTTTTTAAGTTGACTTTTTAAGCTTTTGACGCGTAGCCAAATTGAGGCTCTTATCTATACGTATACCTACAGATGATGAGATGGAGATGGTACAGATGTACTTAGTGAATAATGTTTTGCCATCGCATTTTGTCGGAACAATTCGCTTTGTTATGCCTTCAATTTCGGTGAATATTTGAGACAGAAATATAATGATGAGCTTTCCGGACAATATGCGATTGCATAACTTTATTTATTGCATGTGTATATGAAATATGCTCTTGCGGCACACGCAACTGGATGTACTGTCTAATCAATACGTCATTCAATTTCATTAATATAAGTAATGAAATAAAAGGATGGTTTGTAAAATGCTCCTTATAATAGAGTGTCTAGAAGGACTCTGGTGGTATGATCAACTAGAAATTCAATTAGAAACCGTCCTTATTGACGACAAGCCAACTAGTACATTTTCAACGAGATTGGCCCACATGTGCTCACCTATAATATGTTATGAGGTCGATTGTATTGGTTGTTAGTAACCCATGAAACTTTAGTAGCCAATGGCGACTTCACTGTTCGTTAAAAGCCCATTATCAATACCGAACAAAGCCCTGTTAAAGCTTTATTGCTAACTACTTTGCCAGCTTCTTTGATGAACGATTGATGAGTTTGATGACACATTTTATTTGTATCGGTCGTAAAAGCCTCGCCGGTCTGCTATTGTTTACGCGTAAATCACCCAATGAATCAATGTAAAATGAGTGAGCAGTTGTGAAATGTATATTTTGTCAAATGACCATTGGTGATATGAAGAGTTTGTGAAACGACATGTTTGGAAATAGATCTGTTTATGAAAAGTTATTCGTGATATGATTTTAGTCAAGCGATTTTGTGAAATTATTTGTCAAAGGTTTTTGTGAAATTATAGTATATCGCCCATTTTCACAAGCCTGCTAGAGCTTACTGTGGGCCTAGATCGATTTGTGATGGGTTGTCCAATATTTATTTATTAGTTAAATATGTATCTACTATCATTTTATCGACGTCTAGAATTCCTAAAGCTCAAATACCGAACTGCTAAAATATCGAAATTTCAAAATATCTACAAATATCAAAGAATCAATATGTTAACAGCAACTATTAATAAAATACCGGTGACGTTTACAATATCGAAAATTAAAATAGCAAACGATCGAACATTCTACTATTATTATATCAACCTCTGAAATTCCTACAAAACAAATACCGAACTTTGATTGATGCGGAATACTGATTTTGAACGAATATAACTTTTCTGTAGTATGTCGCATTTAATGTATTTTGTTCATATAACCGCCCAGCCACGGCGTTGCGGGCAGTCCAGCCCCACCGCCCTCGCAAAACAAAGCGCAGGCATCCACGCTCACCTCCGCAGCTTCTAAAAATTAGCCGGGAGTTAGCAAACAAAAAAATTACTAGGTACTGGTAATTTTCACTCCCACGTGTTCTCGTCTGTCCCATTCCTAGAGTGATTTTACAAATCCGGAGGCGCGGAGGGAGGGCAACCCTTGCCTTGTTATATATCGCCTATATATAATACTAGCATTAACCCGCGGCTTCGCTCTCGTGCCTATATAATATACATCATCCTACGGGAACAATGCTCTTTTTTTCAGGATTAAAAGTAGGCTATTTGTTAAGTTAGGGTAAAATCTGCAATCTGCATTTCCCTCATGCATATCCGTCCAGCCGTTTTAGCGTGAAGAAGTAACAAAACATACACAGACTTTTGCTTTTCTAATATTACTAGGAAATACTTTTTATTTTATCATAACTCCACTTTATCAAATCAAACCGAAAACTCAAGCACTCAAATCAAGCGATCTCAGCTTTAACTGTACCAAATAAAGTTCACTTCAAAATTCATAACTCGAAGTGAAGCTAAGACACCGGGATATGTGTGCATTTTATTTGTGTAAAGCTTTTATAATGTCCCGAGCCTCCGCTTATCGATTTGGGATATTCGAGATTGGTTTAATGATTCTAAGCCATGTTCTAACTTACGTCATGTTCTATTGTAAGATATTGAGGTTCTCTTCGTTGATGAATAAAAAATGTATTATTCTGAGCCAGATAAACGTAATTCAGAATTCTGAAATGACTTATTATTGAAAAGCTTGAATGTATTTATTACGGATGCAGGAAGTTTCCCGATCATTACTCCTCCCGTCCCAACGCGCCGCCCGCCTATAGGTACCGATTGATGACGATCGAGATGCCACCAAATACTATTTTTTTAATCTATTAGGATAACGCTGGTCTCTATCCATACCTCAAAAGCAAAAAAGAACCCCCTTATGTAGCTGTCTTTCAGTCCGTCTGTTACAATCGATTTCCTGCAAAACTACTGGACCGATTAAATTGCAATTTGGCGCAAATGCTTTCAAGAATTTTCATGACCACAAATAAAATTTCAAAATCGGTGGCATTTTCGTAATTAACGTCCCAACAAACCATAAAAATTACACCCGTACTCATATTTAGTCATTTCAACCCCATCGCACCCCAACAGGCGACCCGACCCGATAAACCATAAAAGCATTACCAATGGATTTTCAGACTTTGTCACCACGGGGAGATGGTAACTCACGTTGGATTTTAAAATCGTTGTGGTTTTCGTAATCAGCGACCTGATAAACCATAAAAATAATACCCATGCTGATTTTCAGACTTTGTCACCACATTTCTCCCTTATAGGGGTTGAATTTTCAAAAACCTGAAACACGTGTTTACTCATTTATCGTTAGAAATACTCCTGTAAAGTTTCGAATATAATAGTCTAACTAATCTTCTTTCCCCATACAAACTTTGGACCCCCATTTCACCCCTTTAGGGGGTACATTTTGAAAAATCCTTTCTTAGTGCACCCCTACACCTTATAAGGAACCTACGTGCCAAATTTTAACTCTCTAGAACCAGCGGTTTAGTATTTAGACATTTCAACCCCATTTCACCCCAACAGGGGAGATGGTAACTCACGTCCGCCACGTTGGATTTTAAAATCGTTGCGGTTTTTGTAATCAGCGACCCGATAAACCATAAAAACAATACCCATTCTGATTTTCAGACTTTGTCACCACATTTCTCCCTTTTAGGGGTTGAATTTTCAAAAAACCTGAAACACGTGCTTACTCATTTATCGTTAGGAATACTCCTGTGAAGGTTCGAATAAAATAGTCTAACTAATCTTGTTTCCCCATACAAACTTTGGAACCCCATTTCACCCCTTTAGGGGGTGAGTTTTGAAAAATCCTTTCTTAGCGGATGCCTACGTCATAACATCTACCTGCATGTCAAATTTCAGCCCGATCCGTCCAGTGGTTTGGGCTGTGCGTTGATAGATCACTATGTCAGTCAGTCAGTCACCTTTGAGTTTTATATATATATATACTAGCTTTTGCCCGCGGCTTCGCTCGCGTTAAGAAGTATTATTATTAATTATGTATCGTTTTTGCGGCTTTACTTTTGTTTAGCGTGTGTAAAAAAATAGGGCCTACAAAACTTCTTTGTGCACATAAATAAATATAAATATTTATGTATAGTAGTATGTACTCTAAGATATGGCGGCCACTCATCATCGGGTATATGTAACTCAGTGAAAACACAACGATAGCGCGTTTTAAACTACTACTAACGCCATCTATTGTCAACATTTAGAACTAAAAATTATTAATAATTAATTGTCAAATATAATCCGCTAGAAATATTTATGTATAGTAGTATGTACTATATAATATAAGATATGGCGGCCACTCATCATCGGGTATATGTAACTCAGTGAAAACACAACGATAAGCGCGTTTTAAACTACTACTAACGCCATCTATTGTTGGAACATTTAGAACTAAAAAATCGTTCGCGTGCCTATATAATATACATCATCCTACGGGAACAATGCTCTTTTTTTCAGGATTAAAAGTAGGCTATTTGTTAAGTTAGGGTATAATCTGCAATCTGCATTTCCCTCATGCATATCCGTCCAGCCGTTTTAGCGTGAAGAAGTAACAAAACATACACAGACTTTCGCTTTTCTAATATTACTGGGAAATACTTTTTATTTTATCATAACTCCACTTTATCAAATCAAACCGAAAACTCAAGCACTCAAATCAAGCGATCTCAGCTTTTACTGTACCAAATAAAGTTCACTTCAAAATTCATAACTCGAAGTGAAGCTAAGACACCGGGATATGTGTGCATTTTATTTGTATAAAGCTTTTATAATGTCCCGAGCCTCCGCTTATCGATTTGGGATATTCGAGATTGGTTTAATGATTCTAAGCCATGTTCTAACTTACGTCATGTTCTATTGTAAGATATTGAGGTTCTCTTCGTTGATGAATAAAAAATGTATTATTCTGAGCCAGATAAACGTAATTCAGAATTCTGAAATGACTTATTATTGAAAAGCTTGAATGTATTTATTACGGATGCAGGTAGTTTCCCGATCATTACTCCTCCCGTCCCAACGCGCCGCCCGCCTATAGGTACCGATTGACGACGATCGAGATGCCACCAAATACTATTTTTTTTATCTATTAGGATAACGCGGGTCTCTATCCATACCTCAAAAGCAAAAATAGAACCCCCTTATAGGATCACGTGTAGCTGTCTTTCAGTCCGTCTGTTATAATCGATTTGCTGCAAAACTACTGGACCTATTAAATTGCAATTTGGCGCAAATGCTTTCAAGAATTTTGATGACCACAAATAAAATTTCAAAATCGGTGGCATTTTCGTAATTAACGTCCCAACAAACCATAAAAATTACACCCGTACTCATATTTAGTCATTTCAACCCCATCGCACCCCTAACATTAAAGCACCATTAAAGCATTACCAATGGATTTTCAGCCTTTGTCACCACATTTCTCCCTTTTAGGGGTTGAATTAAAAAAAAACCTGAAACACGTGTTTACTCATTTATTGTTAGAAATACTCCTGTGAAGTTTCGAATAAAATAGTCTAACTAATCTTCTTTCCCCATACAAACTTTGGACCCCCATTTCACCCCTTTAGGGGGTAAATTTTGAAAAATCCTTTCTTAGTGCACCCCTACACCTTATAAGGAACCTACGTGCCAAATTTGAACTCTCTAGAACCAGCGGTTTAGTATTTAGACATTTCAACCCCATTTCACCCCAACAGGGGAGATGGTAACTCACGTCCGCCACGTTGGATTTTAAAATCGTTGCGGTTTTTGTAATCAGCGACCCGATAAACCATAAAAACAATACCCATGCTGATTTTCTGACTTTGTCACCACATTTCTCCCTTTTAGGGGTTGAATTTTCAAAAAACCTGAAACACGTGTTTACTCATTTATCGTTAGGAATACTCCTGTGAAGTTTCGAATAAAATAGTCAAACTAATCTTTTTTCCCCATACAAACTTTGGAACCCCATTTCACCCCTTTAGGGGGTGAGTTTTAAAAAATCCTTTCTTAGCGGATGCCTACGTCATAACATCTACCTGCATGCCAAATTTCAGCCCGATCCGTCCAGTGGTTTGGGCTGTGCGTTGATAGATCACTATGTCAGTCAGTCAGTCAGTCAGTCAGTCACCTTTGAGTTTTATATATATACTTAGATATATACGAGATATATATATAGATAGATAGATGGGTATAATCGCCGATGTTAATAAAAGTCGATATTTTAATTTTCGGTATTCAAATACGTGCCTATTATTTTCCTTCCGTTCTCTATATAAATTGTCTCGTATTCACATGCTTATTCTAAGCGGAGATTATTTTTTCGAACGAGTTATTAGCGAGTAAAGTATACTGTAGCGACGCTACATAGCGACTGGGTGGCGAGGCTGACAATATAAAATGAAATCGTTATTCTTTGTCATCAGATACCTATCGGAGTATCGACACGTGAAGCGCGGTGCGACGTGGAAGGGCTCGCGGCACTGGTGCCAGGGGCGCACAGCGACAGGTAAGGGGCGCCCACCCACTTAATAATCAACAACGCATTATGTTTTCTCAAACATGCTTGGAAATGTATGGGTTTAGGCATGAAACAAAGACACAAAGTTTCACGATATAGGCACCTGCTTTATTTTCCTGGCCTAGGCGAATAATTAATATGAATGTCATCTATGCTAGCTCACTGTTGGATATGCATCAACATTAACTAGTTTATTATATTCTACTATAATCAGTAAGAACTGAGCAATGCTTACTTTCGCTAGCTTTCGTTTTAGTTGTAATGTAAGACATGAAACCATACTCCTCTCCTAAACATTTTTAATCTATTATGCGTATATTGTCCTGAGCCACGTCTTTCTGCAGGCTTAGGACTGATGGTAAGTAAAGTGATAGATGCTTTTGTCAATTATCTATGGCGTTACAAACGTGAGCCGGATCACATACCGCCTGGACGAATATTAATTGATGCATTAGTTTCCAAGAATGGATTCCTACAGCACAGGTTGCTAGTTGCGTTCATCACTGGGTCGGCCCGCGTTCGTCGCCTGTGGCCGCGCACGGCTCCGTCACCCTTTGCGATTATGATTGAGGAGACCTAAGTCAAGACCAGTGACGTTGATCGATCTCCCCTGTTCATTAATACACCAGCCTAAGCCGCCTGCTTAATATGCTTGAAGCCAATTTGAAACGTTAACGTTTTAGGCCGTTGCGTGTCGGCAAAGGTTTATTGTTTTCGATGGTTTAGATGAATATAAAAAGAGAAACATTTAAATATTTCGAAACCAAATATTTCGACCAAAGTATTTGAATTGGATTATTGGTAAATGGATTTTAGCATTTTTAATCTTTGTGCGTAACTGAAATCGAAATATTTATGCTTCGGCATATATTCCAGCTAGTGCTGTCCGTTCGGCTGATCATCAATTTAATACAATATTCTATTAACAAATTGGATGAAATTACAGTGAAATACGGTTATTTATTTAAAGCGTTTCATTTATCCGGCGTTTACACGAATATTAGGAACCCTCATATGTAATGTAAGCCTTAAAGTTTAGCTCTATATTTTCATTATCATTATGTAGTGCAAAATATGATAATAACTTGCATGTAAAATAAATTAGATAAGTATATAATAAAAAATATATACTTATATAATGATATAATTTAACATAGATGATATTAATTAAGAATCCTGCTTGCGAGTACTTAAGCACATCATGGGAACTCGATTGAGTGCAGATCTAAGGCGGGTTTTAGTGTCACGCGGACCGTCCGCGCGGATCACGTACGATGTATTAAGCTTGAGGGAGCGTTGTAGAGTAATGCGGCCGGGTCCGCGCGGACGCGCCATACATATTGCTCCGCGCGGAGCGATCCGCGCGAAGGTCCGCGTGACGCTGAAACCAGCCTAATGACGAAGCGTCGATCATTATTTAGGGAACGCCGGTGTGGGATTTAAGCAGTTAACGGAATAAGCGCCGGCTTCGGGACTAAATATTTGCTTAAAAAGGCGTATTATGTGTAGGTAAATGGTAATGATTCAAATATGGCTTGAACTTGAGCAGCTCAACAATTCATTATTTATTTGTTGTTTGTAATGTTTTGTTTAAATTAAGTATTAGGTAGTTATGTAATATAGTATTGTATGTTCAATTTCTTTTGTGTAATATTTTTTAATTAATGCTGTGCAATTATTGTCATTTTTATTAATTAATTATCAATAATTTGTTTTCTGAATTCTGTGTTAGTTGCTTATGTATTATTTACAACACGATGTAAATTGTTAAGGAATAAGTAAATAAAAATGAAATGAAATACACCAATTCTGAAGGCAAGGCCAGTCAGTGGAAATAAATAGAGTTCGGTAGCCGCCTATAGCCACTGAGCCCTAGTGATGTTCAATTTGACGAAGGACCGTAGTACATGTGTGTGTGTGATCGGCAGCTGCGGAGGTGCCGGCTTGCTACACGGGCGAGACGTGGCGCGCGGTGACGCTGGAGGAGTTCGCGGCGTGCCCCTGGAACCTGGCCAACAACCGGCAGACGCGCATGCTCGCCGACCTGGCGCTGGTCGGCTGCTACAACGGCACGCTGCGCCACCGCTCGTCCGACACCGACCGAGTGCTGCTCGCCTCCGCCAAGAGGAACTTGGCTGCCATGGCTTACTTCGGACTCACCGAATTCCAAAAGGTAAGTAAGTCTTCATGTGTCGTGCCTCCCCTTTTTGTCACATAATACCTTTTAAGCGCATCAATACTTGGTCGGTTCATTGTATCAGATCAAATAAGCATCTTCATACCTATACGTAGCTACTTTTACAATAGTCTCATTGCCCAGCAAGCTAGCCACTGGCTTGAGTAATAAAACTGTACCTAGATGTATTCGGAGTGAGCTATGGGCTTAATGTAAGTTATTTTATGACAGAGTCGGAGTGTAAACAATGCTACTTAGTTTAGTTATTTCGAAATAGTCGGCCAGTGCTTTAGCCAGCTAGATTATTGGAATCCTGCTATATTTAGCGTGGGCGAGAGATGTAGGCCGCCGCCAACCTGAAGCTAGCCTTCGCAAAATAACACCTGTTAAGAATATTACGTGAGGACCATTTAGGTTCAGGAATAGAACGTCACCTTCAACTTTTAGGTGGTATAAGGAACTACCAGAAGCGGGATAACTTTCAGATCGTAAAATACGACGGAAATATCGGCCCCGATAATATGATTTATTGTTGGCGCTTTATGGATATGGGTCGTATAGTGAACGAGCGCGACGCGAGGCTAAGCATCCACTATTACCTATTCCACCTATTCTCGAGCAGTGACCCCGGACAACGATAAGCACTGCCATTATTTGCACTAGAATCATTGTTCGCGTATCTGAGTCGCCATTTGTTGGCGCTCGGGCTCCGACACGCGCGGATTCTTTATTGTTTCAATGAATATTCATACCTTGCACACGCACATTCATGCTCTTCGAGGCAAGCACTGGTTGTGGCCAAACTAGGGAAGTAGCGGCATACCTACAAACTGCTATGTTTCACATGACTGTAAAATACCTTTTGTTACCCGCTACCTGTATGCATAACCACGTCCCGATCAGGGTATTCTCAGTAAAAACACATAGTACACGTATGGTAGGTATACGTACATATATGTATTCACTGACATAAGATATAACGAAAAGTTTTTATTCGTAAGCGCGTAGTATTTTTCGTTGTTTGTGAGTTTCATTTTCATTGTGCATTTGAATATGTTGTCACTAGTAATTGCTAGGCCACCTAGGGATACTGGCAATCCTTTTTCACACCAATGAATGTTTAGTGCTTTAGTCAAATAAAAAAAACATCCAACATTGAAATCAAATCACAACATGAAATTTTTTAATTTGACCACTTAATGTCAATTATTATTATTATTGTGAGCCCATGATGTCCCACTGCTGGGCAAAGGCCTCCCCACTCTTCTTCCATTGTTCCCGGTTTTGGGCTATTACTGGCCATTCCTTTATAAAAGAGTCTAGCTCGTCCCGCCATCGCCGATGAGGTCTGCCACGTCTCCGTTTCTGGCTGCTGGGCTTCCACTCTGTAGCGATCTTGGCCCACAGCTCATTCGGCATTCGACAAACGTGACCAGCCCAGTCCCACTTCAACTTGGCCGCTTTCTGAGCTACGTCGACTATCCGAGTCTTGGAGCGCAGCGTGGTGTTCCGGATGCGATCCTTTAATTTCACACCTAATATGCTGCGCTCCATGGCTCGCTGGCAGACCCCTAGTTTGAACCTTTGAGATTCTGTCAAAGACCAAGTCTGAGCACCGTAGGTGAGAACTGGAAGGATGCACATGTCCATGAGCCTCCGTTTTAGTGATAAGGGGAGGTCACCTTTCATCAGGTGTTTCATGGACCAATAGCTCCTCCAGGCGTTTTCAGTCCTTCTTTCGATCTCTTTTCCTTGTCGCGCCTGGAAGGAGACTAATTGGCCCAAATAAAGGTAATCATGGACATATGCAATGGGTTCACCGTTTATCTCAACCCTACGTTTTGTGCTATTGGTCATAAGCTTAGTCTTTGACATATTCATCGACAGTCCAACCTCGAGGCTTGCGTTGCTTAGGTCTTCAAGCATGAGTTGTAGCTCAGAAGCTGTCGAAGAAAAGAGGACAATATCGTCGGCGAACCGCAGATTCGTCAATCTGTTTTCTCCGACGACAAGACCCCTTTCCTCCCAGCTCGGCACAAGTTCTCGGAAGACATGTTCTAATGTGCTGGTAAATAGTTTTGGCGATAGCGGGTCTCCTTGTTTGACTCCTCTTCGTATATCAAAGGCGGGACCAGTGGACAGTAATTTAATTGCAGCTGTACTATTTTTATAAATATTGCGTAGTAGTTTAATATAGCTAGTGTCTATGTTCTGACTTTGAAGTGCGGTGAAAATAGAATTATGTGTCTGTCGAATGCCTTTGAGTAGTCCACAAATGCGAGGTAAAGAGGCAGATTGTATTCCTGACATTTCTCAAGGATCTGGTTCAGGGCATGAAGGTGGTCGGTAGTGGAGAGGCCGGGGCGGAACCCTGCCTGTTCGGTAGGTTGTTCGCGATCTAGCTGCCCTGAAATTCGGGTCTCTATTATTTTCATAAATACTTTATAAAGATGGGAAACAAGACTGATAGGACGGTAGTTTCCAATATCAGACTTGTCTCCCTTCTTGTGCAGGAGGATTATGTTAGAATGGCACATTAGTTTTGGGAAAGTATTTGAATTTACAATATTATTAAAAAGCTTACTGATGTGTGGGATTAGTGAAGGCTCTCCTATTCTCAGTGCTTCAGTCGTTATACCATCCTCGCCGGGACTTCTAGCGTATTTCATCTTACGAAGTGCAAGGTAAATTTCATGTTCTGTAATGGGTGGGATGGTATCGACATCTTCATTACTGATAGAACACGGTGTTTGTAGCGGTTCAGAATAGAGGGCTTGGTAATATTGTGTAGCTATGTTTAAAATTTTATTTCTGTCGCCTTGTTTAGTGCCAACATTGTCTTTTAGACTAGTTATCCAAGGTTTTCCTTGCGATGTTCCTCCTTTGGCGGATTTCAAAGATTTGTTTTTGCTTAAGGCTATCTCGATTAATTTGGTAGTGTAGTTTCTTATATCTCTGCGAATGCTCCCCTTTACCTCTCTGTCCCTTGCTCGGTATTCATCACTATTTCTTGATATGATTAAAGATTGCCTGTCTTCTATTAATTTTAATGTTTCTGCTGTTAGTTTTTTCTGCTTCTTTTTTGTTTTTATTTTGTTACTGGCCAATTTTATGCTCATTATGATATTGCTATATAAATCATCTACATTTTCATTTGCGACTTTATCTAGTGTTTCGAAAGAATTGCTCAGTTGTAAGTTGAACTCTTGTTTATGTATGATGAGGGTTTCTTTGTCGTGCTTCCGTATTAAAGTTTTTCTGATAAGTTGCTGACGAAAAATTCTACTGTTGAAAGTAAGTTTGGCTCGCAGTGGTCGGTGGTCGGAACTGAATTTTATGTTATTGATGGTTTCCACGTTCTTTACAATATGTTTGTTTGATGAGAGTATATAGTCTATTTCATTCTTTGTTATGGAATTTGGGGAAATCCATGTCCACCTACGGTGAGGTTTTTTAAAGAAATAGCTGTTAGTGATCTGATAGCTTTGGCCAAAGGCAAACTGGACGAGCCGTGAGCCCCGTGAATTCCGGTCCCCTAGGCCATGGGGCCCAACAATTGCCGTGTCGTCCAGTTCCTGCCTTAAACCGATCTTGGCGTTAAAATCTCCAATAACCAGGTTGTATGTGGCACGGTGCTCGTCACATGCTCTATTTAAGAGGTCGTAGAATTCTTCCATTTCCTCGTCAGAGTGCGCTGATGTTGGCGCATATGCTTGAGTTATGGTCATTGTCTGTTTTTCTGCTAATTGAAATTTTAAAACTGCAACTCGGTCTGAATATGATATGAATTCTATTATATTATCTTTCCATTTTTTATTTACTAAGAAGCCAACACCACCTACTCCGCCCGAGCTCCCGCAGTAGAAAAATATAGTTTTTTCGCGTTCAAGTATGTCTTCACCCTCTCTGCGTACCTCAGAGAGACCGATTATGTCCCAGTTTATTTCCTGAAGGGAATTTTCAAGCTCTAGCAGTCTTTCTTCAGTTCGAAGTGTCCTTGTGTTATAAGTCAGAATATATAATTTGGTATCGGAGTCCTTTTCAACGTTAGCCGAGATTGTTTGACGGTGAGATGGCCGTTTCGCCCGGGGATTCTTCGCACCCCGAGTCCCAGATATTCCCCGCCTACCGCCGTCAGCAGAGTCACCAGGACCGCCGGGCACTAGGGGCCGTCGATTAAGTTGTAAATCCATGATAAGAGGGGGGGTTCAGACAATTAACCTGCCGCGCTCGTCTAGTGCGTGTTGGCAGGTGAACAGTGAGCCTTCTGACTCGGCTCGGGGGCGCCGCCGGTTGATGAGCCTGCCATTCTTCCGCCGCCGCCCTAAGTCAGTATCCTGTTCTGATACTGACTGTCCAACTCAGCCATGGTCTATGCCCTCGTTGGCGCTTCACACTTAGGAAGAAAGTGTGCGACAGTTTAACGTCATATCGAGGACGAATGTCAAAACTTTTTTAATTTTCTTTGCTTTGATATATTTTTAATGAATTCCGGACACTCGTGGTCTATCTGATCAGATAAAAAATTACAGAACATTTTTGATTAAGGAAAAACTGTAGCTACGATGTTGTTTCAAAAATTGATTTGTAATTTACACACTCCCTCCGTGTAGTGCAGTTTTACGTCTTGGTTTGTCCGCTTGTCCCGGAAGTGTGATTTTCTCCTCGCGTTGTGGGCAGTAAATCCCATTTACGGCTTAGGGTGACGTAAATATCATACATACTCACTTCGAGTCGACTCCGAAACGTGATACTTCCAAGCTATTATATGAAATTTAATATCAATAGTTTATAGCATAATTAAGAAAAATTAATTTAAATACAGTTCGCCGATGTGTATTTTGGTATTACGTGTTTAGTAAGGTAGTATACGAGTTTTACTGAGTGGGTTCGGATGTACGGCACAGATATCGCAGTACGTGTTCGAGGAGACGTTCAACCTGCGGTTCGCGGTGCCGTTCACGCAGCACAACGCCACGGTGTCGGGCGCCACGCTGGCGGCGCTGTCGCCCGCGCAGGTCGCGCACATCAAGCGTCTCAACTCACTCGACCTGGAGCTCTACGACTTCGCCAAGAACCTCATGTTCAAGCGGTAGGTATTACCAATTCCACATTACAAACATATATCGCAAAATAAAGTAACATTTGAGATCTAACCCGCTAGCTAAGTCCGTTACATAAAAACCGTGCAATAAAGTACTTGTCTAAGAACCTACTAACCGCGAGTTAAGTACTCGTACGCACGATTGTCCAGCCTTTACGACGCACGGCGACGTTAGGTTATGCGCTAGCGCTTACACATGAATTTCAATTGAAGTAGGTATATTATAATATTTGAAGTTTAACAACGTACCTACTGGTAATAAGTACGTAAATTTATTTCTTGTTGTATTCTTACCATTCAACCTTTCGACAACTTACCTTAACAATTTTGAAACATGAAGTTCTCGTTTATCAGCCATCTTGGATCTATTTCATATGAAATAACCTACATTGATTTATCTATTATTTATTTTATAAATGCATATTTTGACGATCTTAATATGGTGTAGATTCGAGGCCCTGAAGAAGCGCGACTCAGACTTCGAGTACCGCTGGAAGCACCTCGGCGAGGTGGCGCCCCGCAGCGGGGTCACGGAGTTCGACTGGGACAGCAACCTCGAGGACGCCACCACCGAGAAGTACCGCGGTCGGCGGTAAGCGCCCACCCACACTATCCTACCAGGGCTCTCCAATCTTCACAATACGACGGCCATAACGGTGACTTTTTGAGGTTGAAGTCATGTCGGTGGGAGCTGGCGGGCCTTAGCTTGGAGACCCCTGCCCTAGTGCAACCACTAGTCATCAACCCCTTCACTACCTAGGTACCTAGCTACGATTGGACTACGGTCATATTTATAAAAATAAATACATTCGTAGTATCACCAGTATATATTATGAACTCTAAATGTTAAAATAGGACTGTACAAATACTAAATATATCTTCTTGCGAATGATTATTTTGCGGAAGTTTTCTTTTAGGTACTTTTGTATAATCCTTTTCTTTAGGTTATTTTAAAAATATTGTTTAAATGATAAGTTTATTCGTAGACGCCAGCATCTACACAATGTGCTATAATTCCATCCCTTGTAATGATAATGTCTAAATATATAGATTATATTTATCCCGTTATAGTATGAAAAGAATGTTAATGTTGAAACAGGGTAGGTAATGCATCTAGGATGAGCCCAACGAAGTAGCCTTTAATACTTATGTATGCTCTGGGGAAATTACGAGTAACATGTAACACGAATATATAGGTATACATGGCGACCCACGACTTTGCCACATGGGGGGGAAAGTACCTTAAATACGGCTTAACATATATGTAAAATGTCATGGTCTTTTTTTATTTTAGATGCTAAGTTATTTAAAATAAATAAATGCTTATGATTGTGCCTTTCCAACGGTACAGTGAAATTACAGGATGTTTTTGCCAAGTTTAGATGATCCGAGGCCGGGTTCCGATAGACTAAAATTAAAAAAAAATACGTTCGTACTGTTTTTAAAAATTGAAATCTTATTTCAGAGGTATTTTCTATCTACAGTATTTAAGGTACTTTCTCTCCATGCGGCTAAGTCGTGGGACGCCCTGTATATATACCTGATTATTTTAAAATAATGAGTTAAAACAATTTATGAATTTTAATCTTATTATTATTTGCAACCTTATTATTATTTTTTACATTTTATTTGATTTTATATTGGTTTAAATACTCTACTATACCAGTTGCAAAGTTCATTTGTGCTAATGTTTCATTTTAGACCTCTTGCTTCGGAGTAAAAATGAGCAAAAGGTGGCTTAAAAGGTTATAACATTTTTGAGGTTTTTGCAACTGGCCCTATTTATAATATAATAAAAATAGTCTCATTTAAATTAGCCAAAGATCAAAAAGAATACTGGAAGTAAGTCATACTCAAGTTAATTGTAACGGTTATTAATATGTAGGTAATACTATAGCTTTAAGGCCTTCGTGTGGCTGAGTATCGTGAGCGTTAATTCTGGCTATAATGTTACATTACACCCCATCATGTTGTAGCTCGGAGTGGCTGACGCGTGCGCGCGCTGCACTCGCAGTAAGTGCTGCGGCGCGGCGGGAGCACACAACATTACACTGAATTTAATATTGTACAATATATTTTTTATAATTTACGCATGATTCTAAACACATGTCAATCCAACGTCGTTGCCGCGAAATATGTTTTTCTTGTATTCGGTACGCCCAAACAAAAAAGTAATCCCTCAAGCATACGTCAGCCACCCTGATAAGTCGACAACGGATTAAACGCCAGTTTTATCAAACGAACGTGTTCTATGTGTTGTTATCATTGAAATATTTTGGCCGACCGTTTTAGTTTCGTCCAATTTAAGTTACATATCTTTATAAATTAGGTTAGAGTGCTAATGTAAGTAGGTTCTATTATTATTAATTTATTACATCACATAAGCGATCTCTCAAACCTACACACCAAGGCAGTGGCTATACAATACGACTACTAAATAGTATAGGCATAGTATAACTGCAAATTTTCTTAGGTAAGCATTTTCAGCAACTATGTTCATTATTGTTTTGAAATTATGGGTAAATGTATACATAATAGTGTTTGTATTTTATTTTTACATATTAAGCATTCGACGTACGAACAAATATGATGACGAATGATGTAAACACGGCTGTTACTGTTGTAATAGAGCAATAGTTTTAACAGGCGGTCACTTTCACCAACGGCACGTGTTGCAGCGTTTCTAATTTCAAATAGCATTCAGCGTTCATACATGCGTATTATATTATTCTCTTCATGAAGTAAAGAGTTCCTCGTCAGAGAGGAAACACGTGTTCAGATCAAAATATACGCAAAACAAAAGGGCGTTTTCGATAATGTTTTCGGTCTACTATTTTCTGATAACTGAAAAGCGTATTTAATAGTAAATACGGCAACACTTGTTACAGTAGGCACATAGCCGATCAGTATTTCTTAAGGTTTGTGCAAGTTTTATGAATAATTAATACTTTTAAGTAGGTATTTATGTTTATAACATTTATGAGTGGTCAGCGCCAGTGGAAGACCATGATCACCTTTAAAATACTAGATTTGAAATAACACAGCTTGCATCCACATATTTCATATTTTACCAATATCAAATATTTAATAGATTACGCATTCAGAAGATGTAGTAGTCGTAGACATGGCATTTTACCTCTAAGCTATAAAATATATTTCTTAAACGTGTACCGGATGAATGTAGATAGGAACGTTTTTGTTGACATTTTCTGATGTGTATTACATATTAAGATTTTAGCTGAGTCTGAAACACTGCCTTCTTTTAATATGAAACATTTTTATTTAACATTTGTTGACATGCATTCAATACTTAAAAACATTAATTCGTGCGGGTTTCTATGCATTATTTATGATTATGAATGGCAATATTTTACGGAACCGATCAAATGCTCATCGTACCGACCGCACTCGAGTGGTTGGCGACGCGCGGGGAGCGGTCGACCTTTGACAATAAATTCGATAGATTCAATATGTCGCGTTACTTTTGTTCGCTTAGTGATACTGATACCTACCTAATTATAATTAGTTGATTTTTAAAAAGACATGTTTTATCCGTGACTCGGCGTGTGAACGTCGTTGTTTATTTACGCGTGTGATGTAGTCATTGTTTTTGTCTGATTGAAGCGGGGCTCGGTGATTTGTGTTAATAATATTGGCATTATATGTAATTTTAGATTTAGAGAAAACATACGTTTATTGTAATATGTATATTTTTCTGCGTGTAAAATTATACTAAAGCCCTGTGATAAAATCTTTTTGCACCCAAGGTTTTTCAAATAAATTGTCGCATATTCCATGCTTTCATGTACCGTTATCTTCTTAAGTAGGTACACGAATACACGAAAGAAATATACCAGCATTTAACTGCGCCATTTATTTCCTTTGATAGGCTTATATCACGCTTATATGCTATTATAGTGACACGCGCGTGACAATGTTTAATTGACTTCTTGAAGGAAATAGATGGCCAGTACGCATGTTATGGTCGAATTCTTCACCGTGGATACTCGTACTCGGCAATAAAGGACATGACACGACATTTGGCGACAAGCGGCGAGCGGTTGAACGAGACATCGAGCGCGGTAGCCATACACGTGAGCGAGACTTACGTACCTATTGTATGTCCAAATTTTTGCTTCCCATCTGTCATATCATAACGTGGCGCCAAATATTCATTTGTCCGAAAGCCATTTTTTCCAAAACTGTTTAATTGTTCATATCTCAATTATAAAACAAACCTTACCTAACCTGATGGAAAAATCCTGAATATATTATGGGTTTCAAGAAAAAAATACTTTCGGACAAATGAAAATTTGGTGAAACGTTCCAGATCCAGATGGGGAACAATGTTTCGCAGTTGTGATAGGTTACCGCGCACCGCTCGTCGTGGCCGGGCCGCGAGAGCCGGCCGCTGTGCCCGGTGAGGACGCGGCCGCCGCACCCACAGGAACGTTATCCTTAGACGAAACAGTGCATATGCCATATATCAAGTTAGTTATTTATAAAGCACATGGATGTTATTCTTAATGGGTATCTTATTAGATGTTACGAGAAACTTATTGTGCGTATCAAATAGCCAAGCACTTACTAGTGCCGATTGTGTGGTCTTGTACCAAATTTTAGTATTTAGTTTATTAAGTTCCAGACTGAACCAAATCATATGACGTCATATTTTGTTGATGAACACTAATAAATAAAGACAAAATAACCTGTGTTTTATTAATTAGCTTCGCATCAAAGCCTCTGGTCCCCAATTTTTCAAAGGAAAGAACAATAAAAGTAATTACTATTTTGTACAGAAAACTGCTGTACTTAAGCCTCAGTGTGGTCTACAGCGAGCCTAATGCCGAAGGGCATTCACTTATGATGTGATGTGATCGATCTCCGCGGCACCTCACATCCCGCCATAGTGACAATTGATTTATTTACCCATAATTAGAATAATATGCAAACTAAACGAAGCACATCACATGTCATTTTAGTTAAGTATATTACATTACTTACGCAAGTTACATCTACAAATAATAACAATTTCAAATAATTTTTTTAATGCTGTTTCGGAAATAATGTCATAAAATACTTTAAAGTAAATACTCAATTTAAAAATGACATTGATTTATACAAATTAAACAAAACGATATGCAGGTTAGACTAAACAAAGTCGTAAGTAAAATTAGTTCAATAAACCGTTCATCCATACCTACTAATATTATAAGTGCGAAAGTGTATCTGTCTGTCTGTTACCTCTTCACGCTTAAACCGCTGAATCGATTTTGATGAAACTTGGCATAGGTAGAGATAGTTTAAGATACGAGGAAGGACATAGGATAGTTTTCATCCTGGAATTTATACCTAAAAAGATTGAAAAGTGAGTGAACATTTCTGTTGGGGTGCGGTGACCCTGTAGGAAATGTAATTATTAGACCAAAAGCACAATTGCTCTTACATTTGCTTAGGCGCTTTTAATAATCCCTTTTATCAAGTTCCACGCGTACGTAGTCGCGGGCAAAAGCTAGTATTTAATAATCGCTAGATTTGACATACAATATGTCTTAACTTTATCCTTACAAACATCTATTAACCAGTGTCAAATATGCGAACTTAGAAAAATCATACAATAGTTGCTCAAAACGGATTTATGACAATGTCAACAGAACGTTAATATTTTACCACTCAATCAAAAATGTGTTACGGAGCTCCAAATGCGCGGCCGTCCTTGGGCTTAGGTACGAAATGGTCTTAATACCTACACAGGTCAATAACAATATCGGGTGATTCCTAAAACGTGATGTAATACAAAATACTCTATTTTGGCACAGCTAATGACGAATATTATATAAACTCGGTTATTAATATTTACGTGAGCTTGTATTACGGCTGTGGAATCACTTTGTCGGTCGTCCAAAACGACTCGTAATTATTATACCTACAACTGTTTTTTGCTGTTTGACTATTGTCGGTAGAGGGCAATTGCAGTACATTTAGGGGTTTACTGGCCCCCCTAATTGTTTGACAGTTAAGAGTGCTTTATTATTTACCTAGTAAATGCTGCCATCACAAATATGTCTACTCGCATCAGAAATCATGGCAACCAGAACTTTTATGCACGGTACACAAAGAATAGCTGAATGGGTTCTACACGTCGACCGACAAAGTATCCTTGCAGATTTGCATTTATGTGATTAGGACGCATCCGCTGCGACCGGCGCGCCGCTCGGGGCCCGCGTGGCGGCGCGACATGGGGCTTCCGAGCAGGGTTGCCAAAATAAATATCCTATGTAGCGGTGCCGTTGTCGACAACGTTATATAGACACCGTTTTTAGTCCTTCCACAACTATCTTCTCTATATTAATTATTCGGTAATATACATTACCTACCTTTGAGAATGCTGCAGACCTACTACAATCACTTTCGTGTGAAATCACTTTAGGGGAGTGGAGTATTAAAATAGTCTGCTTCGAAATCGTTGTGTGCCTAGTATACCTACCATTAACTTTTGACTTTAGTCTTTCGGATAAACTATAGTTACCTACTTATGCACAAAATAAAGAAATTAGTTATGTGTCAGTGGAATAGATAGGTAATGAAGATTCTTTGATAAATATTTTTTGATAGGTTTAAGACTTAAAGTTTAGCTTAGCGGTAGCGGTACCTAACCTTTCAACCTTTCGCACCTGAAATTCAGGTGGGGCACATGTCAAAGCTTTTTATTAAATTGCAACTGCGGAGTAGATTCAGCGCGCTTGATCGGCTCCCCAGGCTAATAAGAGCTTTGATATCACAGATATATTTTTTTACTGTGAACATAATGAATTAACCAGACCTTTTAAATAAACGTCAGGGGCCGCCGAAAGGACTCTTTGCCTGTATGCGGCCTATGGGCGAGATGTCGACCGAAGCACCTCTTCCACAACATGTGACAAATGACTCATTCGCCCGAGAAAAATTGCTTCTTTCCTTTCAATACCGTTCGAGCAAGATTCTACTGTATTATTAGGTACGATATTCACGTTGGTCCTTAGAAGATCAAAAATTCTATTATTACGGACTGCAACATTAGTGGTGACATCCTCCACCGTGAAATGCACAATAGTCACGCTGTTTCATGATTAGTCAATACGAGGTAGGAAGTAATTATAAGACAAGTTCATTATCATAACAATAACCTAAATTAAACCATAAAACACCCCGGACACAAGTAGGTACCTGGTCATCACGAGATAGACCCTCATTGAATGAGTGATATAAAAAATGCTATTAAAACTGAACATTACTACAAAATTTAGAATTCTTAGCTTCAATATTGACTGAAGTTGAATATTTTGGAAACTACTGGTCCTATTTCCACTAACCATAGCTAAGAACCATCTTGACAGACAAGTCTTTCCATAAAAAAAACTGCACTCAAATTGGTCAAGTTTAGGAGCTATGATGCCACAGACAGATACACAAATACAAATGCTAAACTTATATCACCCCTCTTTTTTGCCGGGGGTTAAAAATCGGGACTTAATAGCGTATAGATACCTATGTAACGCTACTACTATATCCGAAAAGTTATTAAAAATATAATAAATTTATGTTCAAATATGATTAATTACTAATTTGTGGTATTTAATGTGTAGAAATCGACTAAGTTGAAATCAATCCCCCTTTATTCCCCTTATTGATCCCTATGTATTACAAAGCGTTGGATTGTAAATTTGTAACGTACCGCTCATGGCACATCGTGTAGGTTTCGGAAGGCCTTACACAGTTTTCAATACACGTAAGTACTTCCTTATCCCACCATGAATGTACTAATTGACGCTCATGTTTCATTTACATTGAATCACTTCTCTTTTAATCTCTCACGTCTCAATAGTCGCCTTGCAGTTAAATACTTACTCAGTCTTCCCAGGCCTAAAACTATAAACCGACGAAAACATTCTCGCCTGTTTCGGTTAATAATCTATATTCATACGCAATTAAGTAGGTACTGTTTTGTGCTTATTACCTAATTTCTGGAAATCGGTTAAGTTGAAATCAAGACCGCTTATTTGCAAGATGACTGTGAAAAACAATCCTTTTCGTATTCTTCTTCGCAGAGCCATCAGCCCTATTTTAGGTATCAAATTAAGTCCTGACAACCCTATTTCCGAGTCACTTATGCTCCCTGTGTAGACGCACCGCTCCCCATTACAAAGCGTTGGATTGTATAACAACGCACCGCTGGTTGCGCGGCGTGTAAGTATTGACGCGCATGCCAAGCTTACCTACCGGCGCATTACACAGCATAAATTCGAAAAAGTGACACCTAAGATCTTGGAAAGTAACCTACATAGTTGTTTTTCAATTTTAACACACAATCTTAATCAACCGTCTTATTAACAGTCGTTAAATCACGACTTGCATACAATTAGCTAAATCTAAATCAAAAATGTTCACTATGTAATATCTAAAATATTATGTAGATCTATTTGGGTCCTTAAATTATTAATAATAGGTATATATAATAGTACCCTGTGCAGTATAGAAGTAAGCTTGCACGTCATTTGTATGCGATACCATGTAGGTAGGTAACAGCGCTTATTGATTGTAACCGGTAAGGACAATTACCATTTTTTTTAAAGTAAATTTAAAGACATATTGTGTTGTAGTGATACAGATACAGAACAACCGGCTCACGAGAGTCGACTCGCACATGTCTCGTTTTTTTCAGAGTATTCCAACCGATATGCGTAACAAAACACGAACATGCACCTATTATACCTACAGTTGAAGTGCAACGACTCTTCGCATTAATTGATGAATGGACGGGAATTAATTCAACCTGCACCGTGGGTGCATCAATAAATTAACTTAGTCTACTCGCATTCAGCCGAATACAACGTCGGGCTACGACGGACTGATTCAATACTAAATTGAATAATGATTAACATTGATGGGTTAGGTTAACTAACCTGCTACGAGTATTACAACTCTACATACGCTTGCAAGTTGTATTATTGTTAGATTAGTTTTCACAATTTTGGCAACATTTCAAACTTTCAAATAGTGTCAAGCTGTGTCAAGTTTAAAAAAAAATCATTACTTTATTATTAACTAGCGAACCGCCCCTGCTTCTGGCGGTTGCAATAGGTACTGATACATTATCCACGTATTATACACATAAACCTTCCTCTTGAATTACTCTATCTATTTAAAAGACCGCATCAAAATCCGTTGCGTAGTTTTAACGATCTAAGCATACATAGGGACAGGCAGACAGACAGCGAGAAGCGACTTTGTTTTATACTATGTAGTGATTTATCACAGAACCCAAAACTATTATTTTTATTTGATTATACAGACTAGTTTTGAAACTATTAAAAACGTAAAAGCAGCGTCGTGTAAGAATCAGCACTCAAATGACGTCAACTTGAGGAAAATTTACAGTTGCAACCTACAAAAAGAACAGTGGTACAATTTCCATACTAAATACGTCTTAGTAATAGTCCGACTGTATGATTTACTGCGCTATGACCAATTACTTGTCGCCTACGCTGTTTTAGAATGAGGAACTTTTCAAATATTTATTTAATTATAAATTGGGATATTTTCGAAGATGTAAATACGCGGTTATGTTCAATTTGTTATCCTTTATTTAAGTTATATCGGGAAAAGGCCTTGTTGATTATTAACCAAGGGTAGAAAGTGACCCATTGCACCCGTGATATAGTTTGAGGGTGAAATGGGTAATTTCACCTCACCCGAGTTAAACACTCTACTTTTCATTTCGACTGCGAGGAAAATAAAATACCTACTACACGCACATGTCATGAGTGAATTAAATTAATGGAATCACTTTCCGAAACCATTTTTAACCAATAACCAATAAAAGACACGGTATTTATATTTAATCTTGTGTCCCCGCTTCTTTATTGCAAACTTTCATTATTATTATATTTAATAGACAATACTAAGTTAAAATATACGTACCGCCAACATTTAAAAAGTAAAAAGAAAAAACAATCCAATGGTTTTAATTTTTGTACGATTCTATCAATAAATGTGGGACAGAATTATATTTATGTATTATAAATAAATATAATTTATATTCAATAATTAGATATAAATAAATTAAGCTTGCCTATATCTAACCTTTGGAGGTCTTTTTCAATGGCCACTTACCACGGCCGACTAGATTGTACCTAATCGAGTTGGTCACGACGTGCATCTGGAATATCTGGATGGCCATGCCGAAATGTGATGACGTAACACAATCTTTGACTCCGTGGCAATTAAAAAAATATCGTGTCGTGATCTATATACTTAACATAGTTAATATTTTGATTTATCCTTGTTTTATTTTATTATTCCAATAAGTTATTTACTGTAATAAAGTCAAGTCACTAAGAACTGTAGCGATATACTTATGTATAGAAAAACTTACAACTAGTTCGATTTGGGCGACGTTGCAGCATCCGTGGTTGCGTCGTCTGATCTGGCGTTAGGCTTCGGCAGCTTGCCGCGGAACCCCAGAATATGGGTATCAAGCCCGAAAATAAACCAAGGTAACTAAACTAACGTAAATATCTCAAGTTCTTGCTCCTAGTGTATGCTTCTACACCAGTTTAATATGTCTAAATAATTCTATTTAAACAAACGTTTAACAAAGCCGTATACGAATACAAAAAATCCGTAGCCCCAGACTTATTCACGCATGGCGCAGCTCTCCACAAATGTGTCAAGTGTGCACTTTTATTCCTGTGCGTATGCAGTTCCATCGCGCCTGCCCTCTTGCATAAGTATGACTATAGGTACATATAGGCAAGTAACGCAGTGTGTATAGTGTGTACTAACTAAAGTAGGTAGTCGTTCAAAGCTGAAGAGGAGCAGCCCGCCAATTTACTTCGACTAGAGACAGATTTTTTGGATGGGAAATATCGAGATTATAGTGTGTAGAAGTAAAAGGAGAACTACATACAGTGTGTATATTTGATATAAGGTGCTTTGGGGTAAGTCGAAAATGGGGATAAATCGAAAATCACACATATCTACTAAACTGGGAACAATTACTACGCTTGCAACGCTTGTCAAGACGCCATGTTTATCTGCTCCCCCGGTTCAATCCACTTCGTGTCGCTACTGTCGCTAGTCGTGAGCGCACGTGTTGCGGTCGATTAAATAAAAATTGTGCGATTTAGTGCCTTATGAGGACTTTTTAAATTACCCCATACCACATAACTCGGGAACCTGCTAAGTTAAATCATTGTTCGTTTGTTTTTACGTTACATTGTCATTTTTGTCGTAATAATGAGTATAGCATAACGGTCTATCTGTAGTTTAAAAAAAGCAATCGAATTTATCCCACGGGTGAAATTCGAAAAAATGTACTTTCGAAATAACCCCAAACTAGGTTTTCCAGTCCTTTATCAGAGTTAGACTAATGTTTTCTTCATAAATGAGTTATTGTATTCTCTAAATGCAAATTTCTAGATTATTAAACATATAAAAGAAACTTCTTCCTTGAGAAATGTCAGGAATACAATCTGCCTCTTTACCTCGCATTTGTGGACTACTCAAAGGCATTCGACAGTTTATCACATAATTCTATTTTCACCGCACTTCAAAGTCAGAACATAGACACTAGCTATATTAAACTACTACGCAATATTTATAAAAATAGTACAGCTGCAATTAAATTACTGTCCACTGGTCCCGCCTTTGATATACGAAGAGGAGTCAAACAAGGAGACCCGCTATCGCCAAAACTATTTACCAGCACATTAGAACATGTCTTCCGAGAACTTGTGCCGAGCTGGGAGGAAAGGGGTCTTGTCGTCGGAGAAAACAGATTGACGAATCTGCGGTTCGCCGACGATATTGTCCTCTTTTCTTCGACAGCTTCTGAGCTACAACTCATGCTTGAAGACCTAAGCAACGCAAGCCTCGAGGTTGGACTGTCGATGAATATGTCAAAGACTAAGCTTATGACCAATAGCACAAAACGTAGGGTTGAGATAAACGGTGAACCCATTGCATATGTCCATGATTACCTTTATTTGGGCCAATTAGTCTCCTTCCAGGCGCGACAAGGAAAAGAGATCGAAAGAAGGACTGAAAACGCCTGGAGGAGCTATTGGTCCATGAAACACCTGATGAAAGGTGACCTCCCCTTATCACTAAAACGGAGGCTCATGGACATGTGCATCCTTCCAGTTCTCACCTACGGTGCTCAGACTTGGTCTTTGACAGAATCTCAAAGGTTCAAACTCGGGGTCTGCCAGCGAGCCATGGAGCGCAGCATATTAGGTGTGAAATTAAAGGATCGCATCCGGAACACCACGCTGCGCTCCAAGACTCGGATAGTCGACGTAGCTCAGAAAGCGGCCAAGTTGAAGTGGGACTGGGCTGGTCACGTTTGTCGAATGCCGAATGAGCTGTGGGCCAAGATCGCTACAGAGTGGAAGCCCAGCAGCCAGAAACGGAGACGTGGCAGACCTCATCGGCGATGGCGGGACGAGCTAGACTCTTTTATAAAGGAATGGCCAGTAATAGCCCAAAACCGGGAACAATGGAAGAAGAGTGGGGAGGCCTTTGCCCAGCAGTGGGACATCATGGGCTCACAATAATAATAATAAAAGAAACATTATTTTATAAAAAACAATGATGACGATGACTGATCACAGCGCGAGGGAAATTCGAAAATAATTTGTTATTTAAACAAAAAAAAAATGTTCTTTATCGTGAATCAGCGGGATTTTTTGAGGGGGTGAATTAGAACTAAAAAGAAATATGATTCTTAAACTCATATTGCATAAAAACCATTTCTACAAACCTTCGAAATTACCCAACTTGCTTTCGAAATTACCCACTCCTTAAAAAATGGTATTCAAAATATTTTATTTTTTTATTTACATATATTTCCAAATTCAAGCAACATATTACAACAACAAAGCGTTGATGAATATATCCAATTTCGTAAAGATCTCATTACTTGGAAGGAATACTTCTTAGGTTCTTACTTACGAGCCCAAACCCTAACATACTCTATACTCGCCTAAAAATATGTCGAATATACCCCAAAGCACCTTAACCGCATACTTTACGGGGGCTTAGTATAGGCACTTTATTTATCCATAAATTATAAAAAAAATCGATCATTTTTTTCCATATAAAATAAATCAGCAAGCAATGTACTTATTTGTTGTTGTTTGTTGACACATAACATCGTGATGTCACAACTGTCACTAGTAATAACTACGCCATACATTGCTGCTCAGAAAATTTTCAAAAATTAAATACGCTAAGATGGTATGGTCGATTCACTAAAGCTGGCGCGAATGGATTGAATGAAAGTTATGTCACTTGTCACTTTGAGTGTTAGTGTGAGTGCCGTTCTTATACAGGGGCCTCCTAATATTTTGTAAACAACAACAAAATGGGTTTTTGTTATTCAAGAAAAATAAAAATTATTAGGTATAATATAAGCATAATCCGCACAATATTTAGACTAAACAAGTAATATATTATGTCCGAAAGGTATATTTAACTGTTTGATACAAAAATAATAAAAAGTGTAATAAAATTGTACATATTGCTTAATATTCATGCAATCTGTGTATGACCAGAATTAGGATGTGGGATGATACTATTCCATTGTCTCGTATGAGTTTAACCATGTGGGACTATGCAATGGTATTAACGTAACCCACATTTTCTTCTTGTCTTCGCGCCCTGGTAAAGGGTTAATGTCAAGAATTAATAGGTGACGGACAGCTAGTTCGAATTATAAAAAACCGGCCAAGAGCATGTCGGGCCACGCTCACTGCTCAGTGTAGGGTCCCGTAGTTGCCCGTTCTTCACAATAGGCGAAAATTACGAGAAAGATTTCAAGCCCTATAAAAAGGTCGTACACGCCAAGTAACAGTAATTTACTTATTATCTTTTGGAAGTTATCTATAATACGTAACAGATTGAGCGAAATGTTTTAATATAGTTTGGCACTTAACCAATATGTGTAGCGTTCGAAGTGTAGGGACACCGCGCGGCACTTACGTCATTTTAAAGAAAATTATGAAATTTTGCAATAACTCAAAAACGGCTCGACCGATTTTATTCAATATAGTTTTCATTGAAAGTACTAGTATCCGAGGCTAAGACCCATTCGATTCAATAAGTTATGCTCAGAAATGGCTCGGCCCTCCGTCAAGCTAAGATTACTAAATTTTGTTTGTCCGATGTTATCCGAAGTTGACCGAATATTCAAAATCCGATTTCATATTCTGAGTCGGAGGACCCAAAAGCCCTCCAATACCGAGTTTCAGCCCCCTCGGACCAATTTGAAATTTTCGAAAAAAAAAAAGTCGCCATTTTGATTTTTTTTTTCACGACTGTACTCGGGTGGGGTCCCCTATGATATTTGTTTGAGCATCCCCCTACCCATCTCCAGCCGTTTACGAGATACAGGACTCCAAAAAAAAAATTTCCATACAAATATTGTTTTTTTCGATATTTTCCGACTTTGACCGAATTTTCGGACACTGATTTCAGATTCATATTTGTGAGCCCCAAATGCCCCCCGATACCGAGTTTCAGCTTCCTAGCACCAATTTGAAATTTTGAAAAAAAAAGCCATTCGTCATTTTGAATTTAATTTGGTTCGATAATTTTCACATTCATAATCACTTATTGTATCAACCTGTATGTAATCATTCTGTGACGCACACATAAATATTATCGTTCACTCATTCATTCCATTCGTGCCAGCTTTAGTGAATCGACCTATAGTTAACGCTAAGTTAATAATTGTTATAAATATCAGATTATAGCACTAAAATCTCCGTCTGGCTACAATATGCGGTTGTATCAAATATACATGCTGTATATCCAAACTTTAACTTCTATGTTTCATAATGAGGATGCCCAAATATGCAAGTTTACGTTAGTATAAAAAATATGCATAGCGCCCCGTTTCCAATCGTTCTGAATTGAGAAAAATAATTGATACCTATAACCAGAGTCTGTAAAATATTAGAAAAAAAACCGGTCAAGTGCGAGTCGGACTCGCGCACCGAGGGTTCCGTACAAACACTTTTCATCCTTAAGTAGTTAAGTTTGCACCTGGTATGTATAGCGCCCTATACAAATGAGGTACAAAGTTAACGCAACCAACCCATTTGTTGTATGGGAGCCCCCCTTAAATATTTATTTTATTTTATTTTTAGTATTTGTTGTTATAGCGGCAATAGAAATACATCATCTGTGAAAATTTCAACTGTCTAGCTATCACCGTTCTTGAGATACAGCCTGGTGACAGACGGACGGACGGACGGACGGACAGCGAAGTCTCAGTAATAGGGTCCCGTTTTTACCCTTTGGGTACGGAACCCTAAAAATCATTGAACTGCTGATCGTCACTGGTTGTCAAACGGCATTTTCATCGATATTGCTCGCATTTTAAGATCCATGCTTATATTATAACAAAGTAAAATATCCGTTGTTTTGAAAATTATCAACTATACCTAGTCACGCCATCTACATACTTATTGATACATATTTATCCATGGTCATGTCTCTTGTATACTGCTGTAAAATATAAATAATGGCCACGGAATTTCTGATGCCGATGTTATTTCCCTTACATATAACATGAACTTAAAAAAATTGGGCAAGTGCGAGCCCGACTCGCGCATGAAGGGTTCCGTACCTATACATATATAATATCTATAACAAGTTTGTTGTATGGGAGCCCCCCTTAAATATTTATTTTATTTTATTTTTAGTATTTTTTGTTATAGCGGCAATAGAAATACATCATCTGTGAAAATTTCAACTGTCTAGCTATCACCGTTGTTGAGATACAGCCTGGTGACAGACGGACGGACGGACGGACGGACGGACGGACGGACGGACGGACAGCGAAGTCTCAGTAATAGGGTCCTGTTTTTACCCTTTGGGTACGGAACCCTAAAAAAGATAATTTGGGATTTGAAATTACTTAGTTTTATCCAGGTTTTATCCCTGTATTGAGACAACAAAAAAGTAAAGTTTTATTTCAGGAAAAAAAATCCTTTTTATATTTATACTTAGCTACTCCTCAAGGACTTCAATGCACAAATTAAATTACTTATCGATTATGTATGTAATATACCTATGTTATGTTTTGTACCTAATAGTTTTATCGATTTTTTTTAGTTCTTCTGCACTGTAATATAAAAAATTGTACGTGTATAAAATAACATTGTAAAGTGTGTAAAATTTAAGCGGCTTTTTTTTCCTTTGACCAGTAGTATATCTTTCTTAAAAACATTACTCTCTTCATCACTACTCCCTGGCCACGTGTGTATTAATTACCTACATACATGTGTCTAGCCATACCAAAGTTAATATTTAACATTTGCAAGATCGCCTAAATGCTATACATCTACTTACCTACGTAACTTACGCTTTTCAGATCCATTGTTTCAAGTTAATTAAAGGAATACTGAACATGAAGGGGTTTTATATCTGCGAGAATGGAACAATGTTGTTTCTGAAAGACACTTAAGTGGCTGAAGTTATACAAAGGGGGCAAGGGAAAGCTCCGCATTCCATCCAAAAAGCTTTCAAAACAAGTTGCGTTAAGACGCCACCGCTTTATCTTTCGGTTCAGTTTGTTGTAATATCATTGTACTTCTTATCCGCCGTGCAACTTATCGGGCGAATTAATGCCAAGTTATTATGCAGGTCTAACAGGCCAATTAAACAGGGGCGCCTTTGTTCCCGCCGTCATTGTGGAGGTCTTAGCAGTTTTACATCAGATAACCAAAGGACGCGAGGCGCGGTATACCTCTTGTAGTTTCTCTATTTTCTAGTTTAAAATAATTCGATTATCTCCTAGACAAAGCAATAGTTAGGTAAAATAAGAGATAAAATGCAGAGAGCCGTTTTAAATGCGATTTTTTCCACGTTTCGCATTCAATACGTAACACAATTATTTGTTAATAAATAGAAAATAGTTTTTTTTTTACATTTTTTTTTCAGGCAGCACATGGATCGCCTGATGGTAAGCGAGTGCCGTCGCTTATGGACACCTGCAACATCACTTGTCAACCTTTCCTATGCTCCCTTCGCCACGTACTTCTCTGCTTTTAGTTAATTACAAATAGGGCGATTCAGAATTAAACCTTCCGGTCCATCTAACTCAATCAGTTACCTACATCAATCATAATGAAGGTTTCATGAATATCTGATTTACTTAAAAAATATACTATTTAGGAATAACGCGATTACGAATTTCATCATAAGTAACACTATCTTTCAATTAAAGATATTTTATTTTTTCCTATTTAATTAAATTGCAGCCTTGTTAGATTTTGATACACATGCCAACAGTCAGATGGAGATGACGAAACTGCAAGGGTTTTACTTTTCCTAGGAACCCTAAATAAAGGAGCGGCAGCGGCGAGCGTAGCCGGGTAGGTACTAATCCTTACGGAGTTTTTCATGGTGGAAATGCATCCCTAGCGACCGTAGCTGCTATCATCTGCTGCTACAATAATGTGATTTGATTTGAAACGAAACTTACCAATCTGCTTGACTGATGAGTATATACAGTCGCGGAATGGTTACTTTTGGACTATAACACCAGGGCATAAAGTGACGGACGATAATATAGTGACACGGCTGCTATTGTGTTAGTGATGGGCCGCGGGAATATTCCCGTTCCCGGGAATATTCCCCTGGGAAATATTCCCGGGAATTTCCTTTGTTCCCGGGAATATTCCCCAAAATGGGGAACATTGAACTTTTCTTAGTACTAGAGAAACGTTTAGTACTAGAAAATTATAATTTGGCATGGTTATACATATTAGTCATTTTGACAAATTGGTAGAACAAATTCTTGGAGAAATACTTTTTTACTGTAGGTACCTCCCCCTATACTAAAGTGGGGATGTCTTTTTTTTCTAGTCTACCCCATGGTGTGATATGTCGTTAGATAGGCCTTACAAAATGTTGCAGGTTTGTTGCAACAATTTTCCGATTTATAGATCTGTTTGTGAAATATCAAACTTTAAATTGCAAATTTTGGGAATACTTGGGTATTGGCTATATAAACGCTGCAAGGGTAGGTAGGCTTTACAAGTTTACGAGTAATAATAGTCAACCAACTCATAAAGGGTACTTAGAGAAGTAAAACTAGCTTGTATGACTTTGTTAGCAGTTAGCAGAAAAAAAACATTAACACTGACGCGCTGCCACAAAACAATTCATCTGGCCCAGCATGACATATTTTATGAATCTACAATCAGATTGGTTTCGTGTACGTGTCCATTTTGCGGTAGTATGCCTAGTGGTTTTGTTGGTAGGTTAATTCAGAAGCTTCTAGCCTAGCTACCTCCTACTCCAATAACACCATGCTGCAGAAATAATTCTAAGAGCTGAAAATTTCTTGAACACAGCTTATCTTCCCGCAAACTCATTTGAGAAATGACAATGTTGTAGATATAGACTGCGCAAAATCTAAATCTGAATCAGACACATATCGAAGTTGAGGAAGCAGTTTTCCAAATCGAAGACGTGTACCACACAGCGTGACAACTTCGACCAAGATGATATCTGTTCAGCTATTACAAGGAAGAGCGGTAAGTCAATTAACGGATTTGAAATCAATGCATGTGTCTTCTCTTGGCTGGTTTTGAAACTACTGACGGATCAAACGAGGTTACGCTGCATTTAAGAAGATCTTTGAAACCAGAAGTTGGCCTGGAATCTTTAAAGACGTCAAGCCGCGCGAAAGACAGTCAGCGTGATTTTCGGCTACAGAGACATAGCAGAAATAATCCACTGAAAGTGCGCCAAATATGCGCCTCAATGATGGGGCGAATAACGTTTCCAGAAAAAAGTTACAGTCGAATCCGAAAATGACAAGATACTATTTGTGTCTTCTGATTCTGTAAAATCTACTGAGGAGTCTAAGACTATAAGATACGGGGGGCCTAAGGGAGAAACCTAACAGATGGGAAACAAGATAGTTAGTCTTTTAATTATTTTAAGTCAACTTTGGAAACGATGATTATAAGATTTAACTTTGAAGTCACAAGTGGAGCTATGACAAGCGGCGATGGCACTAAAATCAAAGCAACTACCAAGAACAGAAACATGATAGCTTAAATCCAAAGTGATGGGACTATGACTACAAGAGACACTCTCGGAGGCAGAGCCCCCGTATTTAGATAATAAACACAACTTCGAACTTTCAAGTCATGAGTAGATTTACGAAACTAGGGCTCGGGGGGATGAGCCCCCCGCACCAAGACTTCTCTTCTTGATCTTGTAATATATTTGTGATAACGGCTATGGAACCCTGCCTGGATCCAACTGATTGAAGAAAATAATTTTATCAAATATTGCAAAAGATTAAATGCTGATATTCATTTATTTTTATTTTATGTTTCTGGCAGGGTGATTAATGAATTATGGCATGCCTGTCTTTGGTACTACTATACACTACCTATTTAAAATACTATTGAAATAATGAAATAAATAGATACATACAAACAATAAAAACTAAATAAAATACAATTATTTTGCTAATTGCGTTGACAACACACGTGTTTTCTCTATTCCTTCTCTATCAGTAATTAACTTGCTTGTCTCACTGGTATTTATTTTACCATGTTATTCCTGAGAGTAATTTAAAAACTTGTGGAATATTCCTCGGGAACAATGAGAATATTCCCGGGAACATTGGGAATATTCCCGAGGAACAATGGGAATATTCCCGGGAGCATTGGAAATTTACATTTACAGCTGACTTTTTATATTTTTTTCTATTGAATTGCCAACCTATTAAATAGATAAACATTTTCTTATATAGAGAATGTCATAAAATAAATGTTATTCATATACAAATCCTAAATTCCCCTATATTCCCCTCATGGGGAATGTTCCCGGGAACATTCCCGGGAATATTCCCGCCTGGGGAATATTCCCGGGAACGGCCCATCACTAGACCCGAACATTAAGTATGAACATTTTAACAGTCTATATACCCCCGAATTGGATGGACGCAGATTTTCATCATAGTACTAGGGGCGGGCGGGAGACAGCAGGCCGGTCATTAACGTGCCGGCTCATGTTTCACGCGCCGCCGCCGCCGCGTCGACCGGCCCCGCTGCTCGTGTGCCCGGACCCGCTGTAAACAATGCTCTTTTGTTCTCTCGTTATTTCCGAACGATGCATGGGATTAATTACGCTACAACTTCGCCGTACGTCTGCCTGCCAAATAGAAATTCCTTTACATGTTCGACTCGATAGACAATGGACCAATACACGGTAATGGAAACATAATACCTACGCTCTGTGTTCTTCACGCTGTATACTTTGCTATTTCTATTTTCGCCTGTACAGAATTTGAGGAGGATTAGAGATGAGTGGGTTAATCACGGACGATAGCTAATGGTAAAGCTATTTTTTCATGGCTCGAATTTTGGAAATAGGCCACTAGATATAAATCTACATAGCGGATTGAAAGTGATACATTTCGGCCTAAGGGTTAAAAAGTAATTTAAAAACAGAACAAGTACTCAAAATTGCTTACTAATATAGGGCATCAAATTATAAATTTTATAGTAAGTACCGTAAACTGCTGCGTAAACAAATGCCAAAGACAACAACTTCACTCCCCCTAAACCCTAAACATTTTTTACCATAAGTAAATTAATTTGGTAGACCGCCCGTCTGGCCTGGAGTCGAAGACACTTGGTTCATACAACATCAACAACAACATCAACATTTTCAACTTTTCGCTTCAGTACAAAACAAAAATTTTTGCATTTGCAGGTTTTTTAAAAAGACATGGAATTTGATTGCTTAATTAGTACTAACCTAAAACCAACGTACTAAATGTTGATTCACGCTTTTTTTTTTACAAGTATGTGAATGCCGGCTAGAAATAAAAATATAGTTAAGTAATAGCTGCTCTTTTTCATACATTAGGTACTATGTTCAACCCTGCACAGTGTAACATAATTGAACTAATAATATACTAGTAGTCGTTTTTGTTAATGTCACTTTTCGGTTCATACACGGTCTACGTATAGGTATTATACTCGAATCCCTATGCAAGAACCGGTCAGCCGATCCGTCGCTCCATTGTTGCGTGTAAAAAAGGGATGGATTTTGAAATAATATTAAAGCCACGATTAAAGACACGATGATTATTAATTATCTCTCGTGACGGCTAATATGTAAGTACCATATGAAATTTGTACCAGAAGTGATACATACATGAAGGAGAAGAAGAGGAATAAACTGTGTGCCCATAGCTTAAGTCTGAGTGTGTGCGACGACGCACGCGCCGCACCGGCTGCGGGCTCTTGGCTCTCGAGTGCGTAACGTGAGCGAGTGGAGAGCTGGTATCAGTAACGTTCCTAAACAAAAGACTTTCAAACACTAACCTCTTGTCTTATAAGATGTTTTCTTCTGAAACTGTACACTTTTCAGGATTGTTATGTTTAGTTACTTATTAATCTTTGGCATCCTTGTCGAAAACCTGAAAACAATTTAGAAGACTTTCAAGTTTGTTGGTTCAGTCAAACTACCTACCTATGTAAGTTCAATGGTACAAACAAACTACACCTACCTATGTAAGTAAGTTCAATGTTCAAAAAAGGTTGTGACAAAAATGTGTAAAGGTTGATTTATACATCTTGAAAAGTTAGTGAAGGACTCCTATCCTACGACAATCACGACAATACATATTTATGTAACATATGCATACTATAACACTAATAGAGTCTAATGTGAGGAGACGGCGAGGCCTTCTTTGTCCACATCTCGTTTGAGAAAACGTCGGGCAGAGTAGGTAATCAGATTATGACAAGAATGAGCGCCTAAAGTGCAATACAGAAAAAAGGCCGAACAAAGAATCGGAGAGTTTTAAAAAACTGTCAAGAACAGCTGTCCAAATCCGGAAAATATATAGATATAGAAAAACTGTCACAACATAATTGTTAGTTTCTATAGGTAGTAGGTACTTACCCTCATTGTCTCCTGAGTAATCAATTCTAGATGTCAACGAGTTAATATATCTTAGACGAATCACCTAACTCCTCACTTATAAGGCACCTTTCCTCGCTTCAGCGAAATATGACTAGAAATGTAGTCGGTTACAAAAAGAATATAACTAACGGTTTTACCTAACCTATAATATTTAAAGATTTCCCCTGCGGCTATAAGGAGTCATACATCTTCTGTCATGAGCTCAGCATCACGAGATGATTTGTCAGTGTCTGTAACATTTGACGATTGCCCTCTATTTTCCTGGGATCCTATCATCAGATCGTGACTCGGTGACAATGGGGCCACCTGATTGGTATACTAAAAGGAATACAACAAAAGGTCACGTACCTATAAAAATCTAAGAATTATCCCCTAACTCTTAACCTTTAAGTAGTTGTACCTTCCATCCAGCTCAGCATAATGAGATAGATGATGACTACCAGATGCCGCAAAAAAATACCAAATTCAACGAGCACCATTTTATCCCCACAAACAAACTAAACGAGTTACTATAAAAAAATAAAATAAAAAGGGAACTGACTTCTAAATAAACTGAAAAGCCAAAAACAACCCGTTCATGTACAGATTACATTTGAATCACCTTTTGAACGGTGTCAAGATGCCACACATGAAGCCTTTCATTATTACTATTTGGTCAGGTATAGAATACGAGTATTTTTGTTCGATATAAAGAAGTAGGTATGCGTGAGGTTTGCCACCGACTCCAAAAGGTGATTCAAATGTAATATGTTCATGATCGGGTTATTTTGGATTTGTCATTTTATTTTGAAGTCGGTTTTTTCTCTTGAAAATAAATAAAAGATAAATGAGTTTCATGGTAATTTATTTAGTTTACTGGATCCGGTTTGTAATATTTGGTAATGAAACTAAATAAGTAGATATAATTACCTAGTCTATTTAATTATGACGCGGTAAGGTTTTTAATTACTTACGTATATTTTAGGGCTCCCGGTATCCGTGTTACACGCGGAAACGTGTACACGGGTCCTTAACACCGGCGGTACTAACAACCCGATCTACACGAACCGGCTAGGAAACGTTTCCTTCGGAAACGGGTCGACACGGACCCGCTAGGAAACGTGTCCTCTAGGAAACGTTTCTAAGTTTGGATCCGGATCCGCGGTTCGCGCCTTCACTCGGGTATTGAATACACGTCTGAGCGACCCGCCCGGACCAGTTATTATTTGAGTTGAAGTTGAAATGAAACGGATAATTTGTTCATTATTGAATGAAAAACTGATTTTATATTATTACGTACGGAGGAAAAAATATCGAATAACGTCATATAAAATATTTTTTTCTGCTTTTTTATAATTACTATTAGGGTACTGATCAGAGATGGGCATTAATCGATTAATTTTTTAGTTAACTAATCAATCGATTAAAAATATCATTCGTAATTTTTTATCGCGTTTAATTTAGTTGCGATTAAATTAGTTGTGAGAATCTTCGACTAACAATTGAATTAGTTTTAGTTTCAATCGACTAAATTTCACGATTAAATCAATATTAAAACTACGCAGTCGCTCGTTTTTGCATTTTTATTTAACTTGCAATATGTAACTACGAGTAGGTATGTACATTGTAGGTACTCGTATGTTGTATCACTTGTATCTATGTTGATTTGGGTAGAATCTTGCAACTTATTTTGAAGCAGATATCTTCAACCGATTGAGCTAAAATTATGTATATATTCAAGTTTAATTTGTAACGCTTGAATGACAATGCAATATTATGAGCCATATTAACAATATTATAAGGATAAATAACGAAAAACTGCAATGTTTAAAAATCGCAAACAATATAGTAGTTGGTGCTCTATTAATATTTTGATACTTAAAGTACTAGTTCTAACGAGTATTGTAAAGTCCTATACGATAATGAGTAAATTATAGACAAAGATATTATCAATATTTTGCTGTCTGTGTCATTAGTACAACTCTGTTTAGTGTCACGCGGCGACAAAACAATGGGATAATCCTACTTACCTGGAAGTTGTTTGTTGCATTTTGGTGCAAGTGCCGACGAATCTTCTAAAAATAACACGTTCTATTGAATTAAACATCTGCATGTTGTTTATTATCTATTTTGTTGCGGTCTATTTTGTTTTCACCGTGTGGTCATTTACAATATTTAAACCTCTTTTTGTAAAGAAATCTCAACATTAACTATTGTACATTTTCCTTGCGTCATTCAACATTTAAATATATCAACATGACATATTTTATTTATTAGCGCTATTGCCAATATATATATTGGAGCGGCAGCGAATTGATCGACCAGGCTATATGTAAGGCTCATGCTTCATAAATTCATTCTTATAGATGTTTTGAGGTATCTAGGTCATATTATATTATATTCTAGATTCTAGGTTCTGTCATTTTAGATTCTAGGTGATTATTACTTATTACGATGCTCTTACGATTATTACAGCAAATATAGGTAAAGGTTTAAGGGCACGGACCCTAGGTAAAAAATAAGAAAGAGAACGATGTACCTATGAAGGAGGAAAAAAATATACCTACTTTACTAATCCATTTTATAGCTTACATAGACATACCTACATTACATTACATTAACATAGACATACCAAGTTTTTCGTTCAATTTGCTTCTAACATTAGTCGTGGAAAAATAGTCTAACTAATTAGTCGATCACAAAGTTTAGTTGTCCGAAATCAATCGGCAACTAAATTAGTTGCACTCTATACAACTAAGATTGATCAGTCGTCGTTTTCAATCGTCAATCACAATTAATTCTGTTAATTTTAATCGTTAGTTGTTAGTCGATTACATTTTGCCCATCTCTGGTACTGATTAATACCTAACACCTTGCGTAATGGATGTAACATTATGGTGTTAGGTGCAAAAAGTTGTCATACCTACCTACCTTCTTACGTTACCTGCTATGGCGACTTTTTTTAAGATTAGATATGAATAGGATTAGGGTTGCACTGCAGCTGCACTTGCAGATAACGACAATACCCATTGTTTATCGTCATAAATTAACCGCGACAATTTTACTGATAATACTTACAAGTTGTTTTGACATTAGGCCTGGAAGACCTTTTATTCGTTAAAATTGAAGGAGAGGCCGCTTTCATTTAATAAAATTAAGCAACAAAAAATAAATAAATTAGCGTATTAAACAAATCGCAAATACAGAAAATATTCTCAGAACATGTTAAGCCCAACCCAATATGCATAATGCAATGAAGGATTAATTTATTATACATATGAGGAAATATCTAACACAGTTGCAATAAATCCTTATATCAGATTATATTTTATACCCTCTAGGAATTTACACAATTTTAATAACTGACAAAGTAAAAAATGTCGTTTTATTTTTAACGATAACGTCATATTACATAAATTTAAACGTCAATTCTATTATATACGTCGACAAACTAAAGTCGATGTCGTGTCATTTGACGTTATTGCACCAAAAATGCTTGAAAAAGTACGATCCCTGATTATTATACTCCATTTCTCACTCCATAGCTTTTAAAAGAATAACCGTAAGATGGCCACAACACGTCGACGGCGGGTCGGACCCGCGTGTGATTGAGATCCGTGTACACGGGTACACGGGTACACGGGTCTTAATTACACGGGTCTTTATTACACGTTCCAAACGGGCCAGAAACCCGTTTCCGTGTAACAGAGAAACGGGTACACGGAAACGGGTACACGAAACCCGGACACGACCGAGAGCCCTAGATATTTACTACTGGTATACCGCCATGCCGGTGTATCGGTTTGCATTCGTACTGAATATTAAAAATTAAGACGACTTTTGGGTGAATGATGCGTTTCCAAGGAAGGTTCAACTAGCGCTAAAGGCATTGCACACTGGAAGGTGCCAGAAATTATTCATTCAGCAAATTAGGTCGAGGCCATTTAGGTACTAAAATAAAATTTACATATAATTTCATATTCGAAGCGCCATGCAGACAATCATAGACGTAACCTCACCGCGGTCCTTATTAAGTAAACTTAGACCATCGAAAGCTCAGATTGTTAGGAACTATCGAACACTGTTAAACAAGCTAACGAGGTACTTCGTAACCACAGACCATATTCGTAACCGATGATGGGATGACACTATTTACGCTGCGAGGCAAGATCATAAAATATGAACGTTATGCTTCAAGTTATAATGACATACATAGCCCTACGAGCCCTAATGGAGCTGATGTAATAGTAAGGAGCCGACAATTAGCTACATTCCCCGTGGACGTGTTTACGAGTAGGTACGCCAGGGCCGCCCAAGTGGAGCTCTAGCGGCGGGGGGTACGATCGTTACTACTACAGATCACATTTACATGCAAGGATTAAGACATACCCATCATTTTTAGTCGATACCAAATACGAACAACGTTTGTCGGTGTGCCGTCGGCGGCAGATTTAATGCCTAGGTTAAGTATGCACCAGATGTGGTTGCCTTTGTACACAACATTTCTTTATATTCAGTTTGAAACGTGTTTACAAAGTTATGTATATCTTACGTAGCTAGAAAAAATCACTTAGTAATTATTAGGAGATTTTTGTAGGCAAAGGTAACCATCAGCATTTATACTATCTGTATTTATTCAACTCGACCACAACCACGAGCAGTGTTGTTTCAGCAGTGCCCCGCTGCTTTCGCGTAGCGACCGATGCCTCTTTATGAGCAATCATTATCGCGACATCTACGACGTTATTCGGAGACGTGTCGGAGACAGACAGCCGCTATTGGCAGACTACCCAGTTAGCTTTACTTCTGACGGATACTATTTTCCCAATGATGCTTTCTGTACATTGACCATGAATCTGACTTCTCAGAATATCACCGTTTCTCAGAATTCTCAGAATATCACATAGAAAGTAAGAATAATACTGATATTTGGTAAACGGAAACACATCAACGACGACGACTGGATTCGAGTCGTCGTCGACGAGTCCTTCAGTGTTGGAAGTGAGTTGGTACAATTTATGGAAGACCATTAGAATTATATGTATATTTTATGGATACTCCTTGCTTGATTTTCCAAAATATTTTATTAATTTGGGAATTTGACAGTTCGCCATATTTTTGGCTGAAGGGATCTTTGCCTTCGACACCCAATCAGTACAAAAATTGTCTATGGCCAGCACTTGTCAATGTTAAACCATTGAAATTTTGCAGGCGTTAGTGTCAACTATTGAGATTTCTACCATTGACGTAATAATTACATGGACACACAACCAGACGGAAAAAATGGCACCCTCCCAAGTAATGCAAAATCACAAATCGCATTACTTGGGCGAACATTCTTGTTTCATGACACGTGACGGATCTCAAAAATGACTGAATGTTCAGTGAAAAATTGTCTTGTTTCATGACACGTGACGGGTCTCAAAAATGACTGAATGTTCAGTGAAAAATTGCAGATATAACAGCTATAAAATAAAGAACACAGTTCAGGTAGACAGGTCCTTAACCCGTTATTTATCAAAGGCATGTATTTAACGCGGCGACAAATTAATCTGATTTAGGGATTTAGGATTTATAAAAAATTAAAGGGGGTAGCAAAAATAATAAGTTGGCGACTAATTGCGGAGACTAGTATAAAGTAAAAAGTAGCAGCTAAGCTAAGTAATCAATTTTCGGCTTTGTTTCAATATAAACTAGCATCGAGTTTGGCGACTGAATTAACTAATTAAGCGGAAACATGACAGCGGATAAAAAGTTGAAAATGGCCTACTCTAATTGTTCAATGGAGATTGCATATAAAATAAATCAAGGTCATAAAAAAAATAAAAGGAGCGCTTTTTAGGGATATAAAAAAAAACCAACCTAACCTAACCCGGCCGAGTCGGATCTTTTGCTAATATTAGTCGCCAAGTCATTATTTATAGTACCTCGCCTATGATTTCAGTAATCTTGTTTATTATTTCTGCTACCTTAAAGTAGCTGCCATTATTTGAATTTTAAAATATCCTTTAGTTTAAAGCTCATTTAATATAAATGATTGCCAAAATATTTAATCGCTGACCAGTTATTATTTTAGTTGCAAATAGTTTGCTGCTCTTTAATTTTTCTGTCGGCGCGAAAATAATAAGCCTTTATCAAATAATTCACTTCCTCTACTAACGGCGGCCAACTAAAGCAATGCATCTAGGCGGTAATAAATTTGCCATATACAGTACATTATACCTACCCGCCGTGTAAGTACACGACCATCGACCCGTCGCTGAGGCTTGAATCACGCTTTAAATTATTTTGTCCCGAGTATCTTGGTGACTCACTCACCCTTTGAACCCAGACGAATCCAAGTTTACTTTTAGTTATTAGTTTACACTCTCATGATCACAAATGTATTTCGTTATGATTAATAATGTTACAATTCTTCTCCAAGTTCAAAGAAACGATACAAAACGAATCTGTCTGGGACGTTTGAGGTAAATATAGGTACCTATCTACTTACTAATAACAATGGTAATTTTATTGCTCATACTCGTAGCAGAAATGCATGAATTATGTTCCAAACTTTTTTGATATCCACCAATAAACTAGATGAAAACTTAAACATGCATCTCATCTTCCCCCAGGTAGCTCCTTTTTCAATTTTTCTTTAAGCTTTGATCTTTGTATTTAATGCTTAAATAAAAATTGTGGTGTACCTACCCACATAAAAAATGAGACATTATATGTTTCATAAATTTATTAAACATGCATAGTTTATTTCAATACAAATAAAAGGAAAAAAAAGAAACAGTAAATAAAAAAACTTAAGAACAGCGATGAACAACCAAAACAAAATCCTAGAAAAAATTACTTACATGTTACTTATGTAGATACCTATACAACTTGTGAAAAAATATAATAATATACTGGCTTACGGGACAAGATTGATTTTTGGAATTATTAATTACACGGTTTTAAGTAAGTGTGCCCTATCTAGTGCTAAAATGGTCGGCTGAGAGGTAGTCATCAGGCGAGGGAATGTAATATCATAAATAATGCAACACATTAACCTAAAATACTAACTATAAACTAAGAACTTTTAAGTTGAAATTGTAATTGATTAATTTTCTGTAGTTAAAACTAACTAAAATAAAAGCCTAAAACAGATTAAATTGAATGTTAAAAAAGACTTAAAAATCAGACCCCTTTGGCATAGTCCCGAAGACGCTGGCAGTATTTCCTCGCTGTATAGCAACGTTAATGCGTTGAGCGAGGAAGCTGCCAGCTCTTCGGTCCCCCGTGATGTCAACCAGTCTTTAGGGAATTAAAACAGGCACCACCGAAGTGCCGCCTAGTCCGCAACGATGGGGTACCTACTCTTAGTTTGATCGTTGGCACTTTCCGGCCCCAATCCGAGCCCGGAGCCAGCTTCCAGTTGTGGTTGGATTCTCAGAGCGATAGACCTCAATGTCTAAGAGGATGTGGTTAAGTCGCTTGGTAGCCTTCCTAGGCGGCAGGTCCGGAACAAAGTCGACAATTCGCTAATTCTGTCACGGAAATTTGCTGCACTCACGAAATTGGACAGCGAAAGGATACGGAAATGTCGGCCATATCTACCAAAGAAATAATTATGTATGGTATTAATTAATTGTACTTATGTTTTAGCTTGTTACTCAAATAATATTATAAAGTTGGTGCTAGTTGCTAGAGCGGGGCTCGTAGGTCGGTGCCTGGACGATTGACGATATATAATACCTATGTCGTACCCCGGCCGTGGTGACGTCGCAGTCTCGACTAATCAAGAGGAAACGGCTAATTGACACGCGGACGGATTAACTGCCTATAGGTTTACCTTGCCGCTGAATTGCAATATATCTTTGTTCTGAATATGACGTAACATTCAAACAACAACCGTTCATTAGTGTCTAATTCCAATAGGTATTATATTATTTTCTTTGGAGAAATTGTCTAAGACCATCAGGCACGAAGAGAGTCTTTGATTTACCTATATACATTTCGCTCACTAGTTCACGCGCAATCGTAGATAATGTCTTTGTCTTACAAGTGTTTTTAAATAGCATAGTAAAATGTACGCGAAACGAATACGAGATGTAATGTTAAAAGCGACAAAACCATTTTAAGCAAAATTCAAACATTTCGAAGCATTTCCTCGATAAAGCGGTGTAAGGTACCTAAGTACTTCAAAGTGCTTAAGTAATTCAAAGTGCATCAGGCATACATTTGCTTCTTGGATATTTATTTACCGAGCGTTCTAGACTCGAAGCAGCTCGGTGGAAGTTTTTACAGCAGCTGTTAAATTTTATTCTACCTCTAGAGCTTATTTTATGTACGGAGGGCCGACTACACGTCGAATATAAAATTGACGAGCATTTAACCGCCGGCGGTGATGGCCGCTTCCTCTAAAACTCGCATCCGGAATTTTAACGCCTGATTAAGATTTTAAGAAAGGACCCTTTTTATTTTTCCAATCCAAGAATGGCTTATTAACCACTTTAGTAGTTGCAAGTTCTCGGTCTTACTTAATAAAATGTGTACTTTTTATTAAATAAATACCTACTGTTTTTACCGTATGTACCTATATAGCGTCATAACTTAACTTACTAGACATTTTCCAATCTATCACCTCCGTTTATGCGTGGCAGAAAAACATATAAGCCTCTTATTTATTTCAACGTGGTCGGTTAAAAAGTAGTCTAATATAATACTTAATGTGCTACCCGTCTACCACGCAGAGTTTAATTCCGTAAAGCTGATTTGTCTTGATGCACTACAACAATTATTCCGATTCTGACCCCCATATTTAGTGTTAAATACTAATATTTTATACGGTGTTCAATTTTCAACATGTTTATGAAAGCTACATGAAGTAAAGTAAGTTGTATAGGTAACTTCTTAAGCAACAAACAAGTAGAAATAAAACGATAATCAAGCCGGGCAGCGCTTGGAATTAATTCCGATTGGCACCAATAACGGAATTGTTCCGCGTCCCGTCCCGTCCGTCATCAGCGGGCGGGGAACTAATCAGCGCGGCGATGTGCCCCGAGTATCAATCAACTACCTCCTACTTATTGTATTTTGATCTCCGCACACCGCCGCCGCCACCGCCACCTCCACCGCTACCGCCACTAGCGTCACTAAAAAAAAGCTGTGCATGAACAAGTGAATATTTAAACTTTATTATTTCCTTTTAAATGATAGATCTAATATTTAGTTTTATTGGAATAAATTTATACTAAAATAATTTTATATGCGATTTTGCTGGTTGATTTTGTTTATCTCTGTGACTGTGTTAACATGCAACATGAAACGTTTTTCAAGTATCAAGTAGATATTGATCGCGTTGTACCTGTTCTTATTAAAACAGTAGCCGTGTCTGTTCAAAATCAAGAAAATGACTTCATTTATAAAATAACTACGTTTATTTATGTAGTTGAGCCACTACTGTGATTTGCTAGTTCAACATTCAAAATAGATAGGTTAAAAAAAACAATGCCTAGCTAGAGATATGAAATAGGGATGGTAGTGTAGTGTGTATCAATATATCCCAGCGTGCAAATGTTCCACTTTGTAATTAACCGCAGCCGAAACCGCAACTGAGTCTGCACTTCCTCAGCAATAAAACGTGTAGCCGGCAAATACCTTCAGAACAAACATATTTCACGACGGCAATATGTGTGGGTGTACGGTTTGCCAAAAAATGGTCTATCACTTTTCGACTCTATTTTGTGAGTATAAAGTCCAAAAGTGGTGGACCATTTTCTTAGCTGATTGATTGCTTAAACAGGAGTTTGCAAATTACTCCATACGACGACGTAAATTATGCGTACAAAATTATAATTAGGTACATTATGAGTAGATTTTTTGTGAATTCTTTGAAAACTGGTTAACCTGAACAACACGAGACTTGCAAAACTTCAATTTCATGGAGGATTCTAGTTTCCTACTTTTGTACTAAACCCATAAAGCACTCAAACCTCAAAACACTTTATTTCTACATAGCTACGTACTGCGAAACACGACAGAGTAAGAAGTTTTGTTGGTGGATAGTTTGTATTTATTCGGCTACTGATATTAGAACTACCTAAATTTAAATGCAGATAGTTAAAGCAAATCATTCAATGTTATTATAATTCGCTGTTTTAGCTACTTCCCGTCCTGTCCCAGAAAATAGATCTGAAACTTGTTTAACAAGCACAGTGGAAAAGCTGAAACTAACTTTGGAGACGCAAACTTAAATACGTAAAATAAAATACTTACAACTATTTATAATAGAGTGTCATAGAGTCCGACCGAAAAAGAGTCAGTCCTGATTCCTGTTACTTCAAGGAAGTACATTTTATAACTTTAATTCGAAATTAGGTCAAGGCATGCGCCAATGAGCTGATGCCAAAATAGACTCCTTATCGGCCGGTAACAAATTGCAGTCAAATCGTAAGAACCAGTTGATTTCGCGAGAGAACCTTGTTGATCGGAGTTAAAACCAGGCGGGCGTGTGTCGCGGCGCGAGGCGTGTGTCGCGGCGCGAGGCGCGAGGCGCGAGGCAACAATAGATGGAATAATTAGCCGGGCTAATTAAAAGAGCGCTAGAGGCACCGCGGCGCTCCGTCACCGCTACGGCCCAGCCATTGCCACGAAACACCCGCCGCCTGTAACTATTACCTAATATTATGCCATGTTAAGTCAAAGAAGAGAGTCCATAATTTTTAATACCAAAATGAGGGGAATAACTTCTATTCATAAAGTAGCGCAGGTAAATAACGTATATGAGTATTTAATATTTCACGAGGTCGATACATATGTTTCAGTAAATCATGTTGTATATTCCTGTTTAAAACCGACTTACTGAGCAAATTATTTGCTAACCAACATACCAGATGTGCCAACATACGTCGTTCAAATAAATGTCGCTTGAGCATTAAATGGTTAATTATTTCCATGAAATTATTAACATTAATTATATTTACTATACAAATACAAATATATTTCAATGCACACCAAATATATTATAAATTACATTCCACATGATGGGTGCGGCCACGCGTAATATGGCGGCAGACAAAGGACAACAGAATCAAGACACTACATAACCGCACTCTTTTGTTATTTGCCGCTTTTGCAAAATAATTAGCCTACTAGTAACTGATTGGTAATTTTAAATTTTCAGCTGGCTACTTGTATAGCCATACTTACCTATATTAGAAGTTATTGAAGTCGAATCAAAGCTACCGTGGGTTTGGGTGTATCATGATTCATGAAGCTGCTTACTGAGCCGGCGGCCTTGGGTTCGAATCCCGGCCAGGGCAAATATTTGTGTGATAAACTCGAATATTTCTTGGGTCGTGGATGTTATCTATATATCTATTTATATACGATGTATATCGTCGTCTTACATGTACGTGTATGAAAGCAATGTTCATTAATGCACATAGTGCGAGTACTTCAATTTCTAAAGCCCGAATGTAATAGTATTTCATTAATGTTTGCTGGCTTTGACTAATTTCAATACGGAAGTAATATTAATAACTTGCACTGCACGATATCGAATACATGAATGAATGAGCGAAATTTGCTTTTGCGGAGGAATACGAATGATATTATTGAAATATAACTACCCGAACTCCATGTGTCCAGCAGTTATTCGACTACCAACTCTAATTTATTCGCGGATAAGCCGAAGGAGATTTTTTCAGCATGAACAAAATAATATCTAAATACAAGTAGGTAATAAATGTTCAACTCAGGCACCGGCGTAAAATTTAATCGTGAAAGACAAATGACTGACAACTAGCTAGGTATGGCCTCTTCTGAACTGACAACGGAATGAGCGGCAGACAATCCCTCATAAACCAGCTCGCGACGACGCAGCGACCGCCCGGGGCCCGCGGTGCGTCCGGGATGCGCTCGCCCGTTGGTACTCACCGCACGACCCGCTCATTTGCACCTCATGACATTTGCATATTTGCCTCGTGGGAGCGGATACATGACCAATGCCAGACTAGCAGCTTTTGTCGGATTTTCTTCAAAACTAACCAGCGCAGCGATTCCCAGGTACGACAGCGAGTGATAATGTAATCAATAATGTGACTGGCAGGTTTATCGATAAATTCTATAACAATTTATTTATTCTTATTGTCTTTCCGTGTTTGTAACAAAAAAACAAAAAACCAAAAACCAAAACCTTTAAGCAAAAAAATATAACTATGTAAATACTTACAATGAAACAGGGAAACTCCTTGAAAGTTAAAGTTAAGGGCGATCTAACTAAATATACGCACAGTTTCCTTCTCCGCCTTGTTACTGCTGCAGTTGCTGAAGCTGGAAGTTGTAACTAAGGAAGATCAAACGAAACTTTAAACTTTATAATAATGTATAAAAGTAAGCGCAAGCTCGCTTCAAGAATCAAATCGGACACGATACACGATCACAAAATGTGGATAAGAAATATCAGAATCTGAAAATATTTAACATCTGTTTTTAGGGTTCCGTACCACAATAGATAAAAACGGAACCCTTATAGGATGACTTTGTTGTCCGTCCGTCCAATTTATATGGTATCGAGTTGTAATTAAAACCATAGGTATATATACACGTATTTACTCAGGTAATAATTTAACCTAAAAAAATTATACGGCCGTTTATTACACCGCAAAAAAACGTATTGCGTACACTCTCAAAAGAGTATTTTCCGTTGACTTAGAACTATGAAATTTGGCAAGTAATACCGTCTTATACTACAAGTATAGGGCAAAAACTGAAATCAATAATTATTTAATTGAATCATACAAGTCTTAATTTAAAGTACCAACGTAGTCCATCGTCGAGGTTAAGCAACGGTATAAATTTGGACGGAACCCTCGGTGGGCTAGTCCGACTCGCATTTGGCTGGCTTTTAATTGTGCGACAACATTTTTTTACAGCTCTACCACAACTCGTATCTGATTCTGAGCAAATTGATTTCTATATAGTGTTCCGCTTACCTCCCACCACCACCAGAAGGGCTATTCGGATGTTCGTTATTCGACTGTCGAATAGTGTCATCCCTCTCGATCTCCTGCCAAAGTATATTTGAGTGAGTGGAATGGCACTATATGACGGTCAAATTTCGCTTTGATTATGTACCCCCAAAATGAGTATTAAAAACCGGCCAAGTGCGAGTCGGACTCGCGCACCGAGGGTTCCGTACAAACACTTTCCATCCCTAAGTGGTTAAGTTAAGTTTGCACCTGGTATGTATAGCGCCCCATATAAATTAGGTGCAAAGTTAGGTATTAAAATATTAAAAAAAAACTACTTACTAGATCTCGTTCAAAACAATTTTCGTTGGTAGTTTTTATAGTAATGTACATCATATGTTTTTTTTAGATTTTTCATTTTCTTATTTTAGAAGTTAGAGGGGGGGGGGCCAACTTTTTTCCACTTTGGAAGCGTCTGTCACGCAAACTATTCGGTTTAGAAAAAAAATGTTTTAGAAACCTCGATATCATTTTTGAAGACCTATCCATAGATACCCCACACGTATGTGTTTGATGAAAAAAAAATTTTTGAGTTTCTGTTCTAAGTATGGGGAGCCCCCAACATTTATTATTATTTTTTTATTTTTGCATCAAAATCTTAATGCGGTTCACAGAATACATCTACCTACCAAGTTTCAACAGTATAGCTCTTATAGTTTCGGAAAAAAATGGCTGTGACATACGGACGGACAGACAGACGGACAGACGGACAGACGGACAGACAGACATGACGAATCTATAAGGGTTCCGTTTTTTGCCATTTGGCTACGGAACCCTAATAAAGGGCATGTATTTAAATCGATATCTGTATATTCCCTTTTTTCGATCAAATATTTGAAAGTTTCACCAAAAATACTGACTTGCACACTAATTGTGCACACTAAATAATGCGAATAAAATATACTATTTAAAGGTATTTGCAAAACTGTTTTACTGGATATAAAAAAAATAAAAAAAACTAACCTAACCTAACCCGGCCGAGTCGGATTTTAGTGTGCAGTGCGAGGATAATTAGTGTGCAAGTCAGTATTTTTGGTGAAACTTTCAAATATATCCGATGTACGAACCATATTTTTGGTGTGAATTCGGTTAAAAAGGTCATCTCGTTTTATATGATGTTTGTTTTTTTTTTGTAGGACATGTTCAGTTAATCAATTGTTTTTTTGTCTGGTATGCATTCAGTTAATTAGTGGAGTTACCTAGTGTGCTGAAAAATTCTTCAGATGTGCATTTAATAATATCCCTAAATAAAGTAGTAAAAAAACTGAGTATCCAAAGATAGGACAATTACTCTGTAAGACATGCACAGTAACACTAAGATCGATGTCTTTGATGGGTGTTGTGGTAGTGTTACTGGTTGGTGATTTCAGACAGACTTTGCCAGTTATCGTGCGAGGCACTCCAGCACACGAGACAAACGCATGCCTGAAATCATCTTGTGTGGAACAAAGTTGAAAAGCTGCATCTCACCATTCTCACCACAAACATGCGAGTCCTGTTATTTACCGATGCAGAGTCGGGTGCGTATGCTCAGAGCCTGCTCGAGCTAGGTGACGGTCGGTTCGAAACTGACGAAGAAAGTATGATCGCAGTGTGAATGTGGTATAAATTATTCACTAATTAATTTTATCATATCGAGAAATGACAAAATTTAATAAAATTATTGTGAAATCGGAGAAGAAGAAGCTTATAACTCAAGTTTTTCCTCATTTATAACAAAATATTCATGACGAGAATTGGCTGCGTGAAAGAACCATATTGGCATCAAAACACGATATTGTTTTCAAATTCAATAAAAAAATCTTAATTAGAAAATAACTATTACGCAAACAAAAATATATATCGACCGTCACCATTCCGAGCTATTTCTGAGCATAAGTTATTGAATCGAATGGGACTTAGCCTCAGATAACTCCAAAAAGATTCAAAAAGTATGTTTTGCATTTACTTAGTCCATCACTTAAACTCGATAGCCTAGAACATTTAGATTCCATGCGATTATTGAATACCTGAAAGTGTAAGTAATTGTCAATATCAAGTAGTAACGAGTTCTACGCTTACGAAGTCGCTGGCAAAAGCTAGTATTAATACGGTCAATAGAGACTAAAGTACTATGTGTGACCTTACAAACGGTCCGGTAGTTTTGAATTTTTGATATGTTGTCTAGGATGGTTAGTCAGTGCTTAAAATGCAAAATGCACAATTCCCCCCCTCCGCGCCCACCGCCATTTTGAAAAAACCGGCACTCTCTTCATATTTTTGCTCATATCTTCTTTTAGGAGCATTTTAGCTAGAAGAAAGCTTCGACAATGTTATACAAAGTTAAATTTACTACATTCTCCATTTTATATTTTTTTTCTAGGACAGATAATTACGGAGATATCCACATTTTAAAAAACGTAAAATATCGCAATTTCCTACTCAAAAACAAACTTCTGGATTATATCTTCGTTTAGGAGCATTTTAGCTAGAACAGTGCTTGCGCAATGTTGTAGAGAATTAAATTGACTATAATTTACACTTCAAATTTTGTTTCAAGGACGGTTAGTTACGGAGATATGCACATTTAAAAAACAGGAAAAGTCGAATTTTCCGAAAATTTCTCAAAATTCTTGGTTTAGAACGCTGTCATTCAGTTATGGACTAGTCTAGGACAAATTAAAACATGTAGGAAATATAATTGCTTATAAAACTCATGTCCATTTTTACATACATTTTCGGAAAACGTGACTTTATTTTTTACATATCTCCGTAATTATCTGTCCTAGAAACAAAATTTGAAATGTACATTATAGTAAATTTAATTCTCTACAAAATTGCCCAAGCATTGTTCTAGCTAAAATGCTCCTAAACGAAGATATAATCCAGAAGTTTGTTTTTGAGTTGGAAATTGCAATTTCTTAAGTTTTTTTAAATGTGCATATCTCCGTAACTATCTATCCTAGAAACAAAATATAAAATGGAAAATGTAGTAAATTCAACTCTCTATAATATTGTCGAAGCTTTCTTCTAGCTAAAATGCTCCTAAAGGAAGATATGAGCAAAAATATGAAGAGAGTGCCGGTTTTTTCAATATGGTGGCGGGCGCGGAGGGGGGGGGGAATTGTGCATTTTGCATTTTAAGCACTGACTAACCATCCTAGACAACATATTAAAAATTCAAAACTACCGGACCGTTTGTAAGGTCACACATAGTACTTTAGTCTCTATTGACCGTATTAATACTAGCTTTTGCCAGCGACTTCGTAAGCGTTGAAAGGTCCCCAAGTAGCACAACTGGGTCTAAATAGCTCGTATATCATATCTAATTAGATGTTTAAGTGAAATTTACCACCATGACTAAGTGCTATATAGGTGGCAAGAACCCTTATGCCACCAGTATAGAACCAAAAGGAGAAAAATTGCAGCCTATTTTTGGTGCTAAATAGAATCCATAAGAGATCTCACAATTACCTTAAGTGGTAATTAGAACTATAGGTGAAAGTTATTCGCAGTGAACGAATGAAACATTTCAGTTCGGTCAATGAGTGATAAATGAGTCGCCAAAATTATCTTTGAATGGCAACTGTCAAATTGTGTTTTATTAAAAGTAATACGTGATCGGCCATATTCATTTTGGATTTATATGTCTGTTTGATTGTGATTAAAACTTTACGTTATACAAGCATTGAAATAAGCACGAAATTCTTGCGATTTTTTTTTTACTGTGAAACTATAGTACTTATGTTTTCTTTGTAAATTTCGACGCGCCCTTCATTTGATCAGGAATATTAAAAAAGAGAGTGCTAAATTAAATAAGGAATAGATACTGATAAGAAATAAAACTGTTAAAAACCTGACCTAATGATTGTAGGTTACGTACAATGTTAAAGTAACATCGTCACAACTATCAAAAGTCTGTGATTATGCGTGAGTGTGATAAAATTCTGGTTAAAATACTCAATTTTCATAGGCTTCCATTTGTAAACATGGCGAAACAAAAAAGATCCTACAGTGTTTATTTTCACTTATTTGTTCCTTATTTGGAACTATCAAGTCTAATAATCACTTATTTGTATCTTGCGAGTGGCAAAGCAGTGAATGATATTACCAATAGTAATTATTTGCTCTTTTGTAGACTATTAAACAAGCAAGACTATTAAATATATTTTGACAAGGCGCAAATAGGAACTATAATAGAACTTTTAGTTCGTTAGTGGTTTGAAATAAGTGAAAATAACTGCTTTTGGTTCCAATAACCTCCTACTGAGACCTATTTATGCGTTGGGGTGGCAATAAGGTACTTCTTAGGCCTTAAAGTTGCAATATTTTTTGGTTCCAAAAGAGCCGTAAAATTATCCCTTTAGCCACTATTGGTGATATAATTCGCTATTGTACTAGTCATTTGGAACTTTTAGTTCCAAATAAGGGTATGTTCCCACTTATATGTAAAAGTTGCTTATAAGTGATTTTAAGGCCTTATATAGCACTATTGCTTCTTATTGAGTGACAATTTGAACCTGCATGCAACTTTAAGTAGCAAAATCGACTTTATCCCACCATAAGTAATAAAGTAGAAACAAAAAACACTCCTATGCAACTACAAGTGATAGGATGAACTCATATACAGTTTTGAGTTGTGTTTAAAGCTATAAGTTGTATCAAACACTGTTAAACCACTCATTTAGAACTTAAAGCTATAAGATAAGCTGCAAAATTCACTAATGTGCTGCTTGGGTCAAAATCCTTTATTCACTGAATTATATGTTTATAAATGAAAATAATGTAAAGTTTAATAGTACATTACGGCAGAGACCAGTAAGTAAGCCATACTGGCCGAGTAGGAATTAGACGGACCGAGCCGTAGGCGAGGTCCGGATATAATACGAGGCCAGGATGGCTCTTACGGTCGAAGCAAGTATAGTGCTTTTCTCAAAAACAAAACAAGAAAATTAGATTAAAATTATATTTTATAGGTGACATTCATATTCGGCCATTTTCCAATGAATATTTTTGTTATATCCCATTTTTATTATTACACATTGTGATATTCGTCGTCGCAGGCACCATTAACTCCCATGATAACAACCTATAACAAAAATAATTATGAGTTTATACTTGGATAAAAGATATAGTTATATCGTTATCAAATAGTGGCAGCATTTATTTACCTTCATCGCCAAACTGTTTATCATCTAGAGCTTGATTTAAGAACTTTTCTATATTTTGCTGCTGAATATTTGTGATTTCTTTCCTTTGTAGCCATCCGATTCTCGATCTCAGAAAGATTGTTGAAATATTCTGACCTTATCACACATTATCTGACCAATTATTAACTTGATTTTCTTCCTTCCATTTAATGAATCTCTTGTATTTTTTATATCTCCTTGGATTTAGTCGGAAGTAAATTATTTTATCTAACTCTGCCTCCGCTTTTAAGTATGGAGGAGTGCCGTCTATTCGGAATCAGACTCGTCTGAACTCATTTTTGCTGAATTATTGTAATAGATCACACAAACAAATTTGAAATTTTTGTCTTTTAATTTAAATCCCGCTTTAATTTATTTTTTTATAAATACTGCGTTTAATTATTTGCACTGTCTTACAAATCTAAGTCTTAAAGATAATATTTATTTTTTGTTATCCATTGTTGTATTTTCTAACTAATTTTCATATCATAAAGCTTACCTTCAATTTTAACTCCGAGGTTTTTTCTAAACGACACAAAAAAGGAAGGAATTCCGAAATATCATTGTCATTTTACACAGCACAATTATGAACTAAACGCTGCTGCATACAAACTTCCGCACTAAAACTTGTCGCTACTTTTTTTTTTTAAATATGCATCTTGAGTTACGTTTATACTGCCAATAGTACTAACCTCTTTTTATTTTACATTTGCTCTTAGTGTAAATTGCAAGTGTATACTGCAATGTCGTCTCTTTCTATTTAATCTATGAAAAAGGGACGCCACTTTTTAATTTCTACAATTTGCTCTCGCACTGTACTTATAATTAAAACAATTTGTGGAATGCATCCTTTTTACATTTATATACGACCTCATCGCCTTCACATCCTTAGTTTTTTTATAGGTCGGTGACGATGTAAATCGTGTTTCGATATTCAAATATCTTGATACGTAATAGGAATTACATACTTACTTACTGGACAAATATTGATTCCAAATTTAAAATCTCGCTGTTTACTGGACACTTCTAAAAAGTCTTCGGTATGTTCCACTTACTGTAGCCTATCTAGCGATGGTAAGGCAACATTACATGCAATTTTTGAGAAAACTTTATAAAACTATTAAGTTCTCACTGACTGCTCGCTTCTGCTTCGGTTTGATGTGCATCTAACGCTTATAAGTAGCTGCTGGTAAGTAGATTTGTGTGAATGAATTTATCATGAAGTCGTAACGCTATTTGTCTGTAGGGGCTTAAGCTCGTGACGCAGCCGCTCTCCCGATACGGTACAGTAAATGTAAGATGATCAGTAAGTACCTATGTGTATGTATAGTCGAGAACATTCTTACGTTGCCAATCGCTAGACACCACTTAACTAATACGTGCTAATACTTAGCTTTAAGTATATCCATTTGTTTTTTTTTGCGAGAGACGCTGGTTCGTACCTCGCCTAAAATATTAAATTTTCCGCTTCATTACAATGTCCATATTATCCATTTCCTTTCTTGGATTATTCTCAAATTGGATTTCTGGCATGAATGTTAACAGCATAAATGTATCCTATGTTAATAGGATACATTTATACGCTCAATCTATGTTTTATTCGTTCGTTGAACTCAACGAACGAATAAAACATAGATTGAGCGTTATACAAATTTACACCCAAAATTGGGCCCACTAATTAGTTATTGTTATGTTTTCTGTTGTACAGTCGCCATCAGATATATCGCAGCATATAAGGCGTTCATAAATATCTGAACATGTACTGTAAAGCCTAGTCAATAAGAGTCGTGTTCCGATATTTATGGACGCCTTATATGCTGCGATATATCTGATGGCGACTGTACCAATCATAGCCATTCAAATTCAAATAAATGTGATTACGCGTAATTACATGTAATTTCAGAATGGTCTGCTGTGATTCTACATAGCGCATGACATTTGTGTCAGTGGCGGCAATAATTCGTAATCGGCGAATCGTTACATGCGTTATTTATATTTTTAATTTCTAGGATATATTGCTTATTTTAAAATATGTGCATTTCTTTAAAAAAAGTACGCCAGTTATAGAATCGAGAGCGACGAACGTACAAACTTTTCAGTGACGTCTTACAAGCGGTTCGCGTAATTACACGTTAAAAAATACGGACACGGTTATAAAGTTTTATTTTTAGCTAGGTATATTGCGCTAAATAGATGTTTATTTTAAGGAGATCGTGGGATTAATTAATTGTCCATATAAAAAATATTATAGGAAATCAATCCGCGGTGTTGCACCGTCCGAGCCAACCACTGGTTATTTTATTATGCCAATTTTTTGTCATGCCTACTGTTCACGATCTTCGCACCGTGCACTCTGCCGGTCGTGGCATCGTGCACTAATGCGATTATTTTCACCCGCTAGCTTCCACTCAATGACACTTCACTAACAGCGTTACTTCTCCCGATGAGTAGCAACAGTGAGCGCCGGCGAGGCAGAGTTGCTGGCACCATAAGCGCCTTAATTAAACACAGTACGTTAATGACTTGTCCGTGTCGGGTATTTCACTTTTACGTTATCATTTTTTGCTTATTTACTACTACCTAGACTCTAGACCAGTGTGCATTAATTAAACGAAATAGGAACCGGTGCATGGAAAATGGGAATCATTTTTTTATAAAGTGATTGTTTGTAATTACTACTACTATGAAAGTATGAACTAGTTATACATAGACATAGTTAAGTTTCAATGCATAAAAATGAATAATGTCAACAAGTCCAGTATGAATACAAAAAGCTCCTTAATGGGTACATTGAGTACTAAAGTTAAAGTACGGAATGGCGTGGCGGGATGGCGACCACGTTTACGATATTGATCGATGTTGTGCCAGCGCCACCGCCGGGATTCCCGTATAATACTCGCATGGCATGCCCTACGCCCTGCCACAGGTTTGCGTCAAATCGGGAATCAACCTTCGATTACAATCGATTTAAAACAATATTATTGAATTCTAACGGTTGGCAACTATTTTGACGTTTGACGTTTCCTTATTTAAATTAATTGGAAATATACGGCGAATGCGCCTCCTGTTGGTTTAATGCTCTATAATCTATAAGTATGAACTTGTCAGCGATAATAATGATAATATTGATAATGCTTAAAAAGTTAAACCTGAGGCGTTTATTCTTATTTAAAAAGAAGTAAGAGCGTTTGCGAGAGGTTTCCGATGCGCTTAAAAAAATATAGCTCATAGGTAAATGATGCATTCTGATTGGTCAATTTAATTTGTAATGCAGCAGACAAATTACTTGTAATTTTGATTTGACCAGTTGTTGTTTATGCACGCCAAAAAATATTCCAAAATATTCCAAAATGTTTAAAAAGAAATCGTAATTTATTATGAAATTCCGATTGATTTATTGGATTTCAATGAAAAAACTTATTTTTTCGCTTTTGAGCGTTTACTTTATATCATCCACACCATAAAAAATATCCGTAGTTTTTGGATTGCCCTGTTGTGCTAGCGCTATACGCTACCCGCTAATCTGTTATTAAGATAAACAATGACCAACTTTCAGAATATGAGCAATGAAAAGGTACTTAAGGTAAGGTGGGGGAAGATGAAAAAAGGGGAAAGATAAAAAGTGTCACATTACTCCCTACATTTTTTATTTTTTTTAATGCTGGTATCATCAATTAAACCGCCATTTTATTAGGATCCGCCAGTCAGTCGCCCGAGACCGCTCGGAGTGCGTAGACGCGTGTTATGTGTTATTTTGTGAAGGTCAGCATTTCGTGGTCAGTTCGTCGATTTTCAATCTTACCCCGTGTTTCATAACTTGATTAATAGGGTGTGAATAAAAGTTTTGACTGAATATTTATGTATTATTTTAGATTTTATATTTATTTACTAGTGCTAGGTGTATCCATTACTCTTATATTGTGATTTACGAGAAGCTTCAATCTTTCCCCAGTCAATTTCAATGGGGTAACATTGAAATAGTAATGCTTCAATCTTCCCCCGTTTTTGAAAGTCATAGAAAAACAGACAGATTCTCAAACTTTGGACTTAAAAAAATTATTAACGAACCAATTTTTTTTTATTGGCCTCATGATAAGGTAAATATGTAGTTATTATGAAGTATAAATGAAACATATAGTGAGTCTTAAATTTATAATTATAATAAGTTTCTGTCAAAAATGACATTTTAGTGGAAAGCTTTTATAGTTGTATTTATCTTTCGATATCCATCAAATACTCACTGAGACGATTTTAAAGAGCCTAAGCTCGGTAGGATTGCTTTTTCTATTATAGAGTTCCTATGGCCACCTCCCGGCTCCATCATCAGATCAGCCCCATGGTACCATATTATTGTATTGTCATTAAACTTAAGTAAGTATGCAAAATTTCAGCTCAATCGGTTGACGATATCTGCTTCAAAATTGAGTTGGAAGATTTCACCCGAACAAACATACATTAAACATACAATGCAAGTTAATAAAAAGCTTGTAAAAACAATATTCTCTTAGTTTGTGACTAAGTCGATTTGAGTGAAATCGTCAGATCAAAGAGATGTACCCACTCAGTGTTCAATAAATCTGTAATTTATAATTTGTTGTTTTTGTCATATTTTAAAGATGAGATAGCTCTATGAAGCTTTCGTTTGGGAACACTACTTTCCATTTGAGTAATTCTTTTATATTTATATATCTGTCAATTTATTTAGTTACGAGTAGATTTGCCTTTATGATACCTACTTCTTTTGCGCGTTGAGTTTAATTCAGTTCAAGGGTCGTTCTCTCGTTTCGTCCCAACTTGGTGTTTGGGCCCGAATCGAGTGTAAGAAATAATAATTTCCGAACATGGCTACTTCATAAAGTTTCGTTAACAAGTTACGCATAGGGAATAATGTAAATAATTAGGCTAAACCTGAAAATCTAAAAAATATTCTTGAAAAACCTATCAAAATTTCATTCCACTCCTGTGTCAAAATGCGTCCCATTAACTTTATAACCAAAATACCTAATTTTTTTTCATAGAAACCCATCGTGTTGTTGTAGTTTATGCGTAAAATACGTATTAAATATTATGTGAGTGCATTGAAAACTTAACTACCCAAGTAGCACATTTGGGTCTAAATAGCTCGTATATCATATCTAATTAGATGCTTAAGTGAAATTTACCACCATGACTAAGTGCTATATAGGTGGCAAGAACCCTTGTGCCACCAGTATAGAACCAAAAGGAGAAAAATTGCAGCCTATTTTTGGTGCTAAATAGAATCCATAAGAGATCTCACAATAACCTTAAGTGGAAATTAGAACTATGGGTGAAAGTTATGCGTCCATAAGAGATCTCACAATAACCTTAAGTGGCAATTAGAACTAAGGGTAAAAGTTATGCGCAGTGAACGAATGAAAACATTTCAGTTCGGTCAATGAGTGATAAATGAGTCGCCAAAATTATCTTTGAGTGGCGAGGCAACTGTCAAATTGAAGTAATACGTGATCTGCCATATTCATTTTGGATTTATATGTCTGTTTGATGAGTGATTAAAACTTTACGTTATACAAGCATCGAAATAAGCACGAAATTCTTGCGAATTTTTTTTTACTGTGAAACTATAGTATGTTTTCTTTGTAAATTTCGACGCGCCCTTCATTTGATCAGGAATATTAAAAAAGAGAGTGCTAAATTAAATAAGGAATAGATACTGATAAGAAATAAAACTGTTAAAAACCTGACCTAATGATTGTAGGTTACGTACAATGTTAAAGTAACATCGTCACAACTATCAAAAGTCTGTGATTATGCGTCAGTGTGATAAAATTCTGGTTAAAATAATCAATTTTCATAGGCTTCCATTTGTAAACATGGCGAAACAAAAACCGTCCAAGAGCATGTCGGGCCACGCTCAGTGTAGGGTTCCGTAGTTGGCCATCCTTCACAATAGACAATAAAATCGAATTTAAATTACGAGAAAGATTTCAAGTTCTATAAAAGGTCGTAAACGCCAAAGTAACTGTAATTACTTATTACCTTCTAGAAGTTATCGATTATACGCACCAGATTGAGCGAAATGTTTTAATGCAGTATGGCACTTAACTAATATGTGTAACGTTCGAAGTATAAGAACACCGCGGGGCACTTACGTCATTTAAAAGAAAATTATGAATTTTTGCGATAACTCAAAAACGGCTCGACCGATTTTATTTAATATAGTTTTCATTGAAAGTACTAATAGGGCCTTATTTTCATGAATTTTTCCATAATTTTTTGACCCGTGGTTGAGAAGTTAGAGGGGGGGGACACTATTTTTTGGATTTACCGAGCGAATATTTACAAAACTGCTGACTTTATCAAAAAATGATCTTTGAAGGCCCCTATTGTTTTTAAAAGACCTATTCAACGACACCCCACACGCTAGTGTTAGAACGAAAAAAAAAATCACCCCCACTGTGTGTGTGTGAGGTACCCGAAAAAAAGTTATTTTTTTAGTTTTTATTTTACCGTTATGTCGGCGTGATACATACACATACCAAACTTCAGCTTTCTAGCACTTATGATCACGGAGCTAAGCCGCGGACGGACAGACGGACAGACGGACATGGCGAAACTATAAGGGTTCCTAGTTGACTACGGAACCCTAAAAAAGATCCTACAGTGTTTATTTTCACTTATTTGTTCCTTATTTGGAACTATCAAGTCTAATAATCACTTATTTGTATCTTGCGAGTGGCAAAGCAGTGAATGATATTACCAATAGTAATTATTTGCTCTTTTGTAGACTATTAAACAAGCAAGACTATTAAATATATTTTGACAAGGCGCAAATAGGAACAATAATAGAACTTTTAGTTCGTTAGTGGTTCGAAATAAGTGAAAATAACTGCTTTTGGTTCCAAGAACCTCCTACTGACACCTATTTATGCGTTGGAGTGGCAATAAGGTACTTCTTAGGCCTTAAAGTTGCAATATTTTTTGGTTCCAAAAGAGCCGTAAAATTATCCCTTTAGCCACTATTGGTGATATAATTCGCTATTGTACTAGTCATTTGGAACTTTTAGTTCCAAATAAGGGTATGTTCCCACTTATATGTAAAAGTTGCTTATAAGTGATTTTAAGGCCTTATATAGCACTATTGCTTCTTATTGAGTGACAATTTGAACCTGCATGCAACTTTAAGTAGCAAAATCGACTTTATCCCACCATAAGTAATAAAGTAGAAACAAAAAACGTTCCTATGCAACTACAAGTGATAGGATGAACTCATATACAGTTTTGAGTGGTGTTTAAAGCTATAAGTTGTATCAAACACTGTTAAACCACTCATTTAGAACTTAAAGCGATAAGATAAGCTGCAAAATTCACTAATGTGCTGCTTGGGTAGAGCAGATATACCATGCCGAGAACGCACTTTTTCACTTTGTCAAACGAATAACTTCATTTCCCTCCGCGAAAATTGAAATGTATTTTAAGTTTATATACGCATCCTTATCCACGACGACCGTAATCGCCGTTCGTTCTCCCTACCTCAGACTACCAAAGCATCTCAACGAGGGAGACCGCACGCACGTGGTTTGAGAAATATTTGAATTCTCTCCGTTGGTTTTTGATTTTGTCACGGGTAAGCTTTAATTACTATCCTTGGTATATTTAGAAATTCTCTAATGCAAATTATTTCTCTAGCACGTTATTTATTAACATTTGAGTGGACCACCATTTAGTTTCCTTGGTGACCTTGAAGAACGAAAGAAAGTGAAATAATTTGGATTTAAGTGCTGATAGTTCATTTCTTTCCAATTCATTTCCATCCGTTACTTCCATTTTTTTTGAGGAAGGAAATGAATGGATTTGGATGGGAATTATTAAATATATTTCGTTGTTACATGTAACGTAGATACTGGCGTTCTATATTACGTCGATGATCATAAATGTGATCATAAATGTGTAAGAACCAAATTCTGTACCATGAGCCAATACCCTCAATCATAACATGTTGACAAAATTGAAAGATGAAATCTATTCCTTGTCCAGTCGTAAAGAGGACGGCTGATAGTGGTCACTATGTAAAATATGGAGGAGACGTTGGGCCTTTTCAAGATTTTGCACAAGTAGTTAAACAAAATGTTCAGATAGTGGAATTGATGATAATACCCGAGGAGGTTAAAAAAAAAGGTTTTTGCCTCACATCCCCAGATTTAAAGGTACAACAAAAGTACATCAGGCAATTTAGACAAAAGATTTGCCGCACTCAGTTGCATTCAGATCTATTAGCTGTTTTGCGTGTCGAGGCAGTTTTATACCCTGCGAACATATTGTGTTCTGGTTAAATTAGATTGAATGAGTGATAATTAGTTGTCAAAGTGATGATCAAAATTTTGGAGACAAAGTCAACAAGTCTGAAATAAAGTACTTATGGATATTTATTGTCTCGATGTGATTAAGTAAATTAGTAACACAACAAATTAACTATAACCCAATAAAAATAAGTCTATCTAAATCTAAAGAAAGAAAACATTCATTTATAGTTTTAAAATAACGCTGTGAAAATAACCAAGTTTCGATCATTCGAAACTTGGTCTGTTCTGGAGTCCTTGCAGCGATGTCAAGCCGACTGGAGGAGATGCTTATATTCAGCTGCCACGATGATTTTGCAAGTACAGAACCAGCAGGAAGAACATATATGGACCTGCGTCGAGGAGTGCGACAAGGTGACGTTATATCATCGTAACTGTTCACTAACGCATTGGAGGATATGTTCAAGACGCTGGGCTGGAAAAATAGTGGCATTAATATAAATGGTCACCAAGTCTTTCTCTTATGATTCGCAGACGACATCGTCATCATGGCTGAGACTCTGCAGGACCTGAAACTCATGCTAGATAGCCTGAAAAGTTCGTCTGTCTCCGGATGAATTTAGATAAAAACGAAGTAATGTTCAATGAACATATTGATCCGGGACTGGTCGCCGTAAATGGATTCTCCCTTGCAGTTGTTTCCAAATACGTGTACCTTGGGCAAATGCTCCAACTAGGCAGAGTCAACATCGACAAGAAGGCTAAGAGGCGAATATAACTGGACTGTGCAGCATTCGTAAAATTGCGTCGAGTCTTCACGTCGCCCATACCTCAAAGCCATGAAAGTTTTTAATCAGTGCATCCTACCTGTCATGAACTACGGAGCTGACACGTGGCCACGCACCATACGACTGGTCTACCAGTTCAAAGCCACTCAGCGAGCCATAGAAAGAGCTATGCTGCTCGGTGTGTCTTAGGGATCAAATCCGAAACTAAGTATTTCGACAGACAACCAAAGTTACCGGCATAGCACAACGAATAAGCAAGCTGACGTGGCAGTAGGCTGGTCGTATCTCTGTCGTTGAACCGATGTCCACTGGAGCGACGAGTTCTAGAGTGGAGGCCACGAATCGGTAAACGTAGTGTAGGATGCCCTGTAACAAAGTGGAGCGATGACATTCGTAGGACAGCGGGTAGTAACTGGAGGAGGAGAGCTGAAAACCGAGCTCACGCCACTGAGCTCTCCTCCATGGGAGAGTCCTCTATGTCCAGGTGTGGATTTTTGTAGTGGATTTGTGATTTATATATTAGGCTCGTTTGTTACTTTTCATTAAACAATTTAAAAGACAAGAGTGCAGTGTCTTGTAGTGCACTTGAACAGAATAATTTTTGCAATACAATATTTTGGACTTTTGTTCATTAAGTCTAAGAAGGTTTTTCTTATTTAAATGTAACATGCACAATTTAAATTAAAAAAATTGTAATTGAGAAATTTTAAGATTTCGTATCATAATGTAACAGATAAGTTTTTGAATGTTGAGTCTGAAAAAGTAAATACTTAGGAGTATATACTTTATTTTATTCCTAGGCCTCCATAAATTGCCATGAATCAAATTAATTCCAGTCTGGATTCAATACATTTTGTACACGTTTCATTCCCATACATTTTCGTTTCATTTCCTTCCAGTCGAATTTCATTTCCATCTACGCCTTCATTACACTCCACCCCTTTTTTTTCTAAATAACATTAATATAGACGTGCCTTTCATTGAATGATATATAAAACGAGTATCCACATAATTGATATCAATATCAACAAAATAGCTCTTAAAAAAAAACAAAATCGAAAAAAAGCCAAATTGGGACGAAACGAGAGAACGACCCTCAACAATTAAAGCTGCCTCATACAAATACTTTTGTTGTGTCGTGATCTCTGGATAATCAATAATATTTTTTCTTGTTCCCAAGGTGTTTGTTATTTTAAATGTAAGCACCTAAGACTCTGAATTAATTTGCTACGCGGATTTTAAATGTATATCAAATGGAACACATATTCATGTTTCATTTCCTAATATTATACATGTATCCGACTTAATTTGTAACAAAATTAATCAATCATGCTGCAAGAAAACACCCCTTTTTTATGTTTACCTCAGAACTCCGTCATTTATCAGTCGATTTGGAAAATTCTTTTAGATTCATGATCATGAATAAACATTTCAAGGTTGGTCCCATAAAATTTTGGTGAAGATCTGATGACGAGATCCATGAGGAATGGAAGGAATTCCTGAATTTTCGTAGGCACTTATAATGTTTTTCATATATTTTCTAAAACGAATTAAGTATTTGCATATGGTAGTCATCATCTTCCAATGCTGAGCTGATGATGGAAGGTACAAGTCCTTAACGGTTCGGAGTTAGGAGATAATTCAGACGAGATTCATGCCTTCAAGACCTCCCCGATTATCCCGCCATAAGTATTTTATATGAATCACTAAGAAGCAAAAAAAAAAAGTGGAACCGACTTCAATAAAACTTCTCTCTCTTCTTCCTCGCTTCCTCATGACTGAGGGTCGTGACCACTTGAGGCCGTTATGTGTTGCACCAAAGCTCTCCACACGGTTTTCTGCCTTCCGGATTGACGCAGTCCGTATTGTAGATTTTCCTGACAGGCTTCTTTCACGGCATCGATCAATCGAGTCGGTGATCTCCCACGGGCCATTTTTCCTTCCACGTGGCCAACTACAATGAGCTTTTCCAAACTATCTGGCTCGCGTCTAGCCACGTGACCGAAATACTGCAGGATCCGCTGGAGGCAAATGGTCGATAAGCAGCACTTGATCTTCAGTTCGGCCAAGATCGACGCATTTGTGCGACGTGCCAATGTCGATGCCAAACCTCATGTAAACTATAATATATAAATATAATAATTGAGTGGTTTGGGACCGACTTCAAAGGGTGAGTCAAATGTAACCTGTAATGGAACGGGTTCTTTTTGGCTTTTTAGTTTTATTGTAGTCGGTTCTTTTTTTATAATTTTTTTGGTAAAATAAAGAATTCATCATCATTAAACCGTTATTTTGATTCAAAACTGATCTTCATAATATAAAAAAAATGTTTAGTTTTTAAGTGTCCAATTAAAAGTTTGAGAATCACTGTCCTTTTTCCTATATAGCGGGGTAAGAGTGAAATAGTTTTTTTTTCTACTGTAGTTTTTTCGTTACCTATCAGGAATATTCACGCAACAATCAGCTGTATGTGTTCAGCGTAAGAAACTCTATTGAATAACGAGCAACAGCCACCGTTTGCATGCATTTAAAAGCATTTAGAAACTATGTCAATCTTACCCCACCACCATTCCATCTTGACCCGTCAATTTTTTAGACAAAAGTGTATTTTATTTTATTATTTTTATACATTAGAATAGGCATAGCCGAGTTTTATCAACAGAATACAAAAATATAACCCTTGCCCATGCCTTCCAATTAATACAGTTGAAGAGATATAAATAGATTTTTATTTTATAAGGGTTTTAAAACAACACTGTCTATCTCGACAAAAACCCATTCAATCTTCCCCCACCTTACCTTACTACCTATGTACTTATAACAACCACAAGTAATGAACCACTACCTATTACAATATCTATTACATCTATATATTTCGATTAAGTAGGCACACGCAAGGCAACAACAATACAGGCAGTAAGCAGTTCAAAGTACCGACCAGTAAACACAACAAACAGAAACTAAATGAAAGTTGAAAACGACAATTAAAAGGTAAATTGAACGTAAAACGAAACGGTTTTAAAGTTAGTTCTGTTTTCATTAACGAGTGGGAGCAAATCGTAAGTGTGAATCGAACTCGCACATCAGGCTCTGACCGCCATACACGTACATTGTAAGGTAATCTCGATAGAACGCTTAGCATGCACTCACACACAACTTCGACAGAAGCGGAACAACCCTGATCTAAAACTGAGGTGGAAAACAATCACTTTCCATCACTGTACCGGCTCGAACATTCGCGCCGCTTTGAAAACAGTTGTCACAACTCTCTCTGATAGACAACACAAGTGTTTGTGGCTCTCCAAGTTTCTCTGCTCCTAACTATAACCCGAACAGTTGCTTTTGCTCACGCCATATTAAGGATTTTTAGTGGTACTAATTTCTTTTACTGGCAATGATTACTTTCAGTAACTGATGTATATAAGTACGAGTATGGCTACGCGAGTTTAGGTAACAGAAACATAATATGGAACATGCCATGTTATGTTACTGAGATATAGAAATTACTCTATTGCTCTAAAAGTATTTTAGTTTATAAGAATTAAGTTTAAAATAAGTACAAACCTACATACGGTTGGAATACCTACATAAAGTTAAAAAACCGAAATTCAAAATATATTTTCATGAATCAAAAGATGCGTAAAGTGTAAATTCAAGAAAAAAGTAAAAATATAAAATATTCTAAAACTTTAGAAACGTACGATCTACTTACAATGAATTGAAAATATTAAAATATGAAAGTTACATACCTACTTAATATACGTTTAAACTCCTAAGTTTGGGGTAAATAATGGTTAAAATACAAAAGGGTCGTTCTCAAAATATTTGCACCGCTGCGTGAATTTTGCATTTTTTTTTAAAGTTGCGATTTCTTCTTTTATTTTTCATAGGATCGCTAGAAATATATTCAGACAATTGATATCACGTCGAGGGAAGTAGTTAAATTGAATATCTTAGAAGATATAGGTGTTTGAAATTTTAGGTCGACAGGTGAAAGACATCGATGTCAGGTAAACGACATTTGTTACCAAGTTATCGACAATGGGTGCAGGTTTGCGACAAATATGTTCCAACTTAACTGAATTTGCTAGCAGGTTAACGACGACGGTTGCAGGTAAGTGACATTTTAAATAAAACCTAGGTTGAACAGTCAACTAGTGCTTTTTTGATTGTTGTTTTTTTCTTTTTTCCTTATGTTAGTAATTTGAATAAAGAGAACAAGCATTTAATTCTCATCTCATAGGATATTTTTTAGGAGGTTCTTTGACGCCTGTGCAATCGAGAAAGGTCATAACTGGCCAAAAGATGCAAAACTCAAGCATACCCACGTGATTTTATAAATTTCTTATGAAAGTTCAACAGCGAATCATTTAAATAACGTTTCTGCATTCTAATGCTGCCTCTTTTGAAATATTCTTTCTTACCCGCTGAGTTACCTACTGCTGTTTTCGTCATCTTCGAGGAATTCCTTCACATCTGATAACCAGAAAGCATTCGGCTGCGTAAGGGAGGTATTGTCTGAAGCTGCCAGCATATCTGGTAACACTTTATAAAGCCTTTGCGAGTCTGGATACAGAATGGTGTCGGTAGGAGATGTCACATACAAGAACTTTAAGTTCCGGAAAGGCGTACGACAGGGATGCATAATATCCCCAATACTATTTAACAGATATAGAGCCCTTGAAGGTACGTGATAGACATCGCCTATTTTGCATCACCCGAAGCAGAAGTGGCCCAACTTTTGGAATGACTCAAAACAACCAGCCTCAGAATGGGTCTCGATATTAATAAAAATAAGACCGAGCTGATGATATTCGACCATTACTAGTCGACAAAGTACTAACCTGCTTCAAGAGTTCGATACTGTTGATCAGTTCCAGTACCTTGGTTCCATTGCCACAAATAGAGGCACATGCAAACCAGAGATTCGCTGGTGAATCGGAATGGCCAAAACAGCGATGACCCAACGCGGCAAAATATGGAAAGATAGAAACAACCCTAACCGGACTAACATCCACCTCGTCTGTGCACTTGTCTTCTCCATATTTCTTTATGGGGCAGAGACCTGGACGCTCAAAGCCACTGACAGGCAGAGGATAGATGCTTTCGAAATCTGGTGCGGGCGCTGCCTGCTAAGGATTCCTAAGACAGCTTGAAAGTAAAATGGAATACTCAAACCAAGCTTTTTCGGTAATATGTGTTTTTATAACAACGAAACATGAGTTGAGACACGGCGAGTGACCGATAAAACCTGGTTTTTAAATAATTTTGTATGTGTTTACCTAAATAATTGTCGTTCACCTGCCGTATGTGTCGTTCACCTGTTTTTATATAGACAAGTGAACGACATACAGGCGATGGACAAAATGACAGTTATGTCATCAAAACAAATAAAGTATTTCGTTGATGAACTGCATATTTATACACATAAAAGTAGACCATACTTTACGCGTTATAAATTAAAATGAATGCAATAGTACACACGTTAACCAAAATATGGAAGGCAGAATATAGACTACATACCCATTACAAACTCCCGCTCGCGTAAGTGTATGTATCATATTTTTTTAGTGCAGCACACTGACGACGTGTCACTTGGAACAGTGTTAGGTGACAACTGAAGGTCTCGATTTATGCGGGTTGAGGCAGGGGAAACGAAATAGTAGTCACACAATTGTAATGTTTGTCTCATGACAAGTGAACGACAAAAAATGGCGTGGACAAACTTAAATTGCAAATAATTCGCAACATAAGCATAGTATTACTATTCGATATGGTAGTATTCAATCTTCATCATATATGAAAATAAAATGGAGTACTGAACTTAAGCTAAGTCGGTAATGTATATGTTTTTATTACAACGAAACATGAGTACCTCGCGTTGGGACACAGCAAGTGACCGACAAAACCTAGTTTTAAATCGTTTTTTTGTCTATTAATATACTTTAGTTTTAATTAAAAGCATTTGGCCCCTATTAAAAAAGTGTCTATAGATATGTGTTGATAATTGAATATTTAAAATAATGCGTTGTAAAAAACTTCTTCTAAGACAAACCTGTTGACAGGTGGCGGTGCAAATTTTTTGAGAACGACCCAAAAATGGGTCTCCTAATTAAACTAGATCGTTGGACGACCTGGTTAAGGTTGCGGGGCCTCGCTGGATGTGGGCCGCTTCTGTCCGGCTCATGTGGAAGTCTATAGAGGAGGCCTGTTGATGATGTAGAACTGACTGGAACAATGAATTGATACATTTGACCACAAATGCTGGAACAGATTTATTACCCGATTGCGTTAATGTTCAGGAATAATTTGAGTACCTACATATTTGTTTGCCTTATTAATTGTTTTGTTGACATTCATTATTCGTTGTCGCTGTAGGATTTGTGGTTCATGTGTTTACAGTTGATGTCGCAATAAAATACGTGATAATGATAACCTACATATATTTGCATGAAGCATTCAACCATAAAAATTTGTATCCGATCCTAGAACCCTACATCGTATCTACAACACTCCCACGTGACAACACGGACAAACGTTCTCCTAATCCTAAACAATTACCTACCATTATACGTGACATAATAGGGATGATGTGGTTATATTGAATAAAAAACCGGCCAAGTGCGAGTCGGACTCGCGCACCGAGGGTTCCGTACAAACACTTTCCATCCCTAAGTGGTTAAGTTAAGTTTGCACCTGGTATGTATAGCGCCCCATATAAATTAGGTGCAAAGTTAGGTATTAAAAAAAAAAAATATGGTTTTCGTAATTTTTCCTTTATCTATGCTATAAGACGTTGCTTCGTACCAAATTTCAAGATTCTGAGTTCACGGGAAGCACCCTGTAGGTTTTGATTCCCTTGCAAGTGTCGAAAATTTGCGGCATAAACGGCTGTATCTTTTGATTGCGTTGGCTTAGAAGTTTGATTTTTTCACAGCTTCAAGGGACAGTAGACCTGAGTAATTGATATAAATTTCAGCTTCATACCTCCACGCGTTCCTGAGAAAAAGGGTCTTGACAGACGGACGGACGGACGGACAGACGGACAACAAAGTGATCCTATAAGGGTTCCGTTTTTCCTTTTGAGGTACGGAACCCTAAAAATATAAAAATAGCTCAATACGTCATAAAAAAAAAACAAATAAAGTAAAGGGAATTTAAATATGTGACATCAAAGTACGCAAATTTTATGTGTTTTTTTTTAAATCAAATCCAAAATTGATTTCTATAGTATCACATATCAAAAAGCAGTAACTGAATGACAACCATGTATTTAAACGCACTTTGAAACGCACAAAATTTCAAATTAGTTGTAGTCCATACAGATATTGTATCTTTCCAGGTCGATGACGTCACAGATTGGACGCCGTTGTCACAGTATATATAGCTAAAGCAGTATGGACACTACGGCCTTTTTTGAAGACGCGCTAGGGTTGTCATCCGCTGCCGGCGGCACTCTAATTTAGGTTTTTTATAATGTATTTATATTTTGTAATTACTTTATTGTATTTTACATTTTATATACATTTATTGTAAAAAAACTAGCCTAAGATGAAAGATAAATAAAGGAGATAATAATCGAATGAATTGACTAGTTTAAAAACAACATTATGTAATTAAAAGACTTCAACATTTTAAAGCGTCTCTATTCAATTAAGAGTCTTAATTGAATAGAGACGCTTTAAAATGTTGAAGTCTTTTAATTACATTTAAGATTACTTAAATTTTAAGACAAGTTTCTAGTTATTATAAATTGCAGACTGTGGAATACTTTCGGCTGCTACGACACGTTCGAAAAGCTTTATTATTAAATTTTGTCGTGTAAAAAATCCTCATTACAATGAATAACTTTTTAAAATAAATTACCAGAAAGCATGGGCACGGCACCATAACTGATTTTGTCTACTTATTGATAAATTGATGCAGCTACATAATTAGGTATTCTCTTTGGAAACAACAGCTAAAAGGTTTGAAGAAGCCGAGTTCAAGCAACCGTATACAACGCAATACACTCGTGGCATCTTTAAAAATTCGCGGACAGCGCACGCAACACGCAATAAACACAAACAGTCCGCCCGTCAACAAGACGCGGCACGCTCGACTGACAGCACCGTGAAGTACGCTTAGGCGCCTTGTAAACGCTTGCGTCTGTGTGTGTGCGCTGTTTCGACCGTTTGTTCGTAGTTTCCATACTGCTTTAGCCTATTATGTACATACTGTGCCGTTGTCGACCCTTAACGGTAATTTCTGCCTTTAAGAGCAGTCTAAGTGTAGTGAGTCCCATACATATACATATATAATCCCAATAAAAAATAGGATCGATAGACATCCTCAAAAATAATTGTCATCGGTATTGTAGGTACTCGTACCATGTCAGCACACTTGTAAGTATTACTTGAGCTGAAAATCTTAGAATAGAACAACAGACGGAAGACTGAATCTACGATATTTAAGTGCCAATTGAAGCTGAAGACTACAAGTAGTGGGTTCATTAGTTTGATTGATAGCGGAGCACTCCCGCGGTTAGTATCTGGCGGCCATTAACACGCGGAAGGCGTTCAATATGATCATGAGTGACTGCGAAATGGGTCCGCGGTCGGGCCCTGCTGGCTGCTGGTCGTGGTCGCTCGTCGCCGCTCGCGTGGTTTAGTGCGCCAATGCTCGTATTTAACCGATTGTTTACAACGCTGCCCGACGGCTCGTAAACACGGCGCGATGCGGAAGCGGTCTGAAATTATACACGCGCTATGTATATAACCTAGCAGACGATAAACGGAGGGGTCTAAGTGAGACGTGGGCGTCCGCAGATGACATGTTTTATAAGACCGGCGGTTCTCGTGTAGGTACCTACCTACATGTCAAAATTCTCAACCGATTCTCATGAAATTTTGTAAGCAGTCGATAATTAATAATTATATAAATTTAGGTATGTCTACTTTCTTTTCAAAGTGATGGATAAATCATAAATTATTTTTTTATTTTATTTATTTTTATTTTATTTATTTAATATAATAATATTTCATCATTTCGGAATAGTTCACTGGATCTACTTTATACAGCTCACAAAGCCAGTAGTTTTAGTAGAATTACAGTACAACAGTAGTTTTAGTAGAAATACAGTACAACAGTAGTTTTAGTAGAATTACAGTACAACAGTAATTTTAGTAGAATTACAGTCTAATCAATCCAAGAAAACGGGACGACACTACAGTATTGCCACTTTTTAATTTCTACACTTTCTTGTCGGACTGTAGTCAGTGCAACTGGTGAGCACAGCGAAGAGATATCGTGCGTGTGCGGCGAACTGCTGCGCCGCGCCTCATCTCCGGATATCGCGCATTACTGCGACTGCGACACATCTCGTTATTAAATATATTAAACCTCTATCGGACCACTATCGCTTTCCCGTGAGAACATGCCGCCATATAATGTTTAGGCAATTTATGATCTTATTATGGAAATCAGGAATAATGTTGAGTTTATAATAGACAGATTAATAATTATGTTCTCAGAATATTTGTTAATTACTTATGTTATGATATTGATATATATAAAATGTTGATATCGTATTTTTAAACACATTGGGTTATACAAACAATATGTTTTACTAATTATTATAGTAAATAGGTTAATAGTCGATGTTGATCGCCATGATGCTGTTGTAGATTTGCAACATATAAACATGTAGGTACTCGTGAGCGAATGTCATCGATCCCTCGTTGCGCGAGTCCGACTCGCACTTGACCGGATTTAATGCTGTGGGTTAAATAACACCACATTCGTTTTTTCATTCTAAAAGTGACATTATATACACGTTATATTCCCTAGGTAATAAATAATATGTAGGTACTCGTACATATAATTTCTTCTGGCAATTGTAGCCTATTAGAAACCTCCTTAAGACTGCACCGAGCGAAATGTGAAAAAATAGGCAGTTACCGTTAAGTAGATAACGTCAACACTAATTGTTTAATCCATTTCTAAACTATATATTTAGCATTTCGAAGAATGTGTTAACAACTTCTCCGTGGAAACATTATAAGATTATTAATATTTTACCCTAGAGAACTAAGTAAAGTTGGACGAAAATTGTAAAATCGTAAGCAGGCGTTAAGTGTTTTTTATACTTTAACAATGGAAATCTATTCTGATTTTCAGTTCAAAAAAAAGATGAATGTTTACATTACAATTTGTCTGCATCAAATATTTCAATTATTGTTTGGTATTAAAGGTCCAGATTTATCAAAAAGTGCTTTTAATTCTCCATACATTTTTACTATGGCGGCCGCGCGCCGATTTAAATTTTAAATACGCATTCCCCGCGCTCTATGGTTCAGTCGCAAGCGCTCGGCGCCCTCTAACGCTAACATCAATATCGAGAACAAAATAAAACAACTCGTTACGTCGTCATCGAGATGAGATTACACACCGCATATAGTAGATGTCTATAAGCTTCAGTACCCTAGCGCCCTAACTAGCGTAACGGAACTGAAAAGCCTAACTTCGCTTCAATTTTATCTGGCTATAATTCGCGTATCCTAACCGGAGCACCGAAGTGCACAAAGGAAAGCTAACTGGATTAATTGTATGTTATCGCTAGCGGCGAGCGGGGCCGGCAAACAGGACGGCGATATATTGGATATTGGTTCCTGATATATGCGTTAATAGCGGGCTGCGGCGACGGCGCCCGGCGCCCGCATATCGCTGCCACTTCACCTGCCCACTGCCCGCTTACCCATTCATATACAACTATCTTATTACTAGTGGCCTGTGAGCTGTACCCTCACGAGTTTGTTTCGAAATTGCAGAAAATTACATTTCCAAGTTTCCATCATCCATATATTCGGCATTTTGAATAACTAAATCGAAAAAAAAAACCGAACCTACTCACAAAGTTTCGTGAGAATCTGTTGAGAAATGTGGCCTGCAGGCGACGCAACTGTGGCAGACGGAAATCCGTACATCCAAACATCCGGACATATGGAAGAAAAGGTGGCTTTTGGCAAAGTTGAAACAGAGACGCTTCGCTCGCTCGGTCAATAGACGCCTGCGCACTCCTGAATGACAAATCTTATTGTTGAAAAATCAAACAGCTCTTTATGTGGTGAAACGGACTGTTATTGTTTTCGCCCTGGAATCTACATAATGATTAAGTTCTTAGTATAAGAACTTATCTACAAACATATATATGGCAGTGGAGGTTTTTGAGTGGTGGAAGGCAATTTAGGAATATAAAAGGCGAAGATACCTCTAAGTACAATGGACAACTGTCTATTATTTATGCAGTCAATAGAAAAGAGACCCAGGGGGGGTATTCGACCAATTTTAGAGATATAATGGAGATCTCTCCTTTTCATCGCCATCCGTCACTTTTGACGTGTGCCTACTTGACAAGTGGCGATATCCCTAGAACATCGCAACTTCGTCAATTTCGCTTCCTTTGTATGTGACGGCATAAATAACAGGCGCATACTTTAAATTGACCGCGTAGTACGTGAAATTAGTCCGTTACGTTTCGTTCAAAACAGAAATTTATATACATGAATAACATTTTTGACAATCAATATCGCCTTCGTATTTCCAAAATCGAGATGAGATATGTCACTTTTAAGCTCATCGCATTAAAATGACAGTTCAATGGCGATATAACTGTTATCTAATAGAGATTTGACGGCTTCCGGTTCGTGACTTAAGATGGCCGCATGCGTTCAAGTTTTGCTGTTCATTATTTATTCATTTTTGTTGTTCAATGTGTAGTATTGATAGCGTATTGTGCAGTGAACTAACGTATGAGTGAATGGTTAATGAAGAATTCAACTTGAAGCGTACATAGCCCTTCTTGGGTCAAGGCCCGGTAGACCGCGTGGTTTTTTGTAAATCGCTACCCAACTAGCACACAAGCGCTATAAGAAGCCGTATAGTAGCCGGATAAAGGATTTTGATAACTCCTTAGGCTCCTAAATAAGTGCTATAGTGGTTCTATATCCAGATATAGATCTCTTGTAGCGCCAATTAGGCCCCAAATTATACAGCTTATAGTTCTACAATAGCTCTACAGTGGTCGGATACGTATGTTATAATGGCTCTACAGAAGTGGTTTAAAAGGGATGATCAGCGCTATGAGATTTTGAAAAAGTGCTTGTAGCGCCGTAACGCCACCTTTACCTAAATTTGTACCGCTAATACCGCTATATTAAATCTCTGGGTTCTAAGTTAGTAATTTAGTAGGTCTACTGTGGGCAACACAAAATATATTTTCATAAAATCAAAGAAAGTGAAGTGCAGTGACAATTGAAGTGAAAGGAACGATACGAATGGGATCTGTGGATGATACAATAACAAAGTTTAGCATTGTTTTACTTCGACGTGCCGTTAAATATCCGTGCGAGTGCCAGTTTACTGTCAATGTATACGTATATTCTAGTCAAAATTTTCATGCGCCCTCGTAATATTCAGTTTTTAATGCATAAAATATATTTCTGCGTTGTTTACAAAATTGTGTTTTAGCAAAAAGAAGACTTTTAAGGTTACAAACAGTTTTGTACGGTTTGATGTGTGAAAAGTACTGACTTTAATTACATTAATAGTTACAAATTACGCATATATACGATGTCCAAAACTTCATCATAACCTTAAAAAAACACATTTACTAAACAAATTAATGGCGTCTCAATCATGCAGCTTTCAGTGTTGGCTATACCTATTATGCAGGTTTGAGTCGTACAACGGCTGTAGTGCTTGCTGTTGTAGACTTATAGGTTTAACAGTAGTGTTACAGTTGTGCTATTCAACTATTTAGGTGGCACAGCAGGTTTTTGCGATTAATATTAAGAACCTAAAGTTGTATAATGGTGTTCAAGGTATCCTTTTATAAAACTATTTTAGGGGTCCATCGTTGAATATTAAAAGTTTGAAAGTCAATTCAAGTATGAATTCAGTGTTAAAATTACCTGTTGACCGAGTGAGTCACCGCTCCAAATTGGCTCACTCACTAAATTTTAAGACAAAACTGAGATTAGTAAGACTGAACTGAGAGATCAGTTATTGGCTGTATAATGACTCTACTATACGTCTGTAAACGACATAAAAGTGCCAGTAAGGTTCGTTCCTCCGCCTTGGGCTGCATAAAGCAACGTATACCAAACGTTTTACAGCTTTACGTCACAATTCCGTGCTATAAATCTCTAATATAGCGCTTCGAGCTCTAATATGAAGCTATGTTCCTCCTTTGTAGATACGTAGTTACAAGAGCGCTAATGGATTTTATTAAAACACTTAAGGTGCCATAAGACTATTCTGTAACTCCCACGCCTGTATAAAATACTTCGTATGGTTCTTTATACAACTACAAGCCGTACAGTAGCCATATAATTCTCACAAATAGCGCTTAAGGCGCTATTCTAGCGCTACTTAACTCTGTTATAAATAAGTGTTACAACAGCCGAACACAACTCCGTTAAAGAACCTCTGGCTTTGTAAAATGTCTCTGTACGCTCTTAAGCGCCATTAAAGCGACTTATAACTCTTTTTAAACTCTTTTGCCTACTAAAGCACTCCTTTACGTCTTATGGTGGCACAATGGTTTATATGAACTCCATAATACTTCTCATGGCTGTCTTGCTGCGGTACTGAATGCTCTTATACCACCATAAGCTATTCCATTGCTATTAATCGGCTACAGTACCACCTACTGTTAAAGGGTTTTCCAAAATGCTACTGTACGTCTTAAGGAATATTGTACAGCATTTGAACGACTCCTATACAACTACCAGGCTGCACAATGGCTGTATAATTCGCTTGTGTGCTAGTTGGGTATCAATTTACAAAAAGCAAAACCTCACCGAACAACGGCATGCTCTACGAGCAAACTTGAAATTGGCGAAATCATCATTAACCTGATGGAAGCCATATTTTAAAATTAGAATTAGAATAGAGATTTGACGTTTGGCGATCACTCAAATGTCAATCTCGAATTAGTTCCCTGTTTACTTGCGTCACCACTTAATATAATTTAATTTTTAACAAATAATTTAATGAAAAATTTTCAATATCATAATATTCTATTTATTACCAAATAGGAGGAAAGGAATTGATGTATACAAATATAATTATAATAAATGTAACTAATAAATAAGTAGAATTGACAACATTTCATATTTCTAACAGGTGGAAATTAATATAGAGATCGACAGGCCTTTGTGTCGTGTACACGCAGAAAAATTATTTGAATTTATTCTTCTGTATTTAAAGAAATATAGGAAAATACATAAAATTATAGCAATCTAAGACAATTAGGCCTGAACAGGGTTGTCGCCTTACACCAAACAGCAAAAAAATAACTTTTTTTAATTTGATGTTGACAGATGCATACCGAACCGAATTTTATTAACAGAATTTCAAATGAAAAACTACCCTTGTTAGTTAATTACTTACGTATTTGCTGGGATTAATTTACAAAAATGGATAGACTCGCACCCGTATGGATTGATGAGGTATATACTCCTCCAAAACACCTACCCCAAGTATTGTTTTGTGCCGGACTGCAAAAACGATTCGACGAAAACACCCGATAAACATATCTTTCATGTGCCACATAAGAATAAAGGAGATTGGTGTCGAGCAGAGGGGAAATTGCTTGTGCCAAAGATTCCATTATTTATCTGCAAAGACCATCTTGATATAATTTCAATAAGTAGTTACTGTTTCCAGAATCAGTAATAGATCAGTAGGTAATATGAATCAAACCAAACCGACAATTTTGAATTTTGACAATGTCATGTCAACCTCAACATCATTCCGTTTTTTTTTATTAGAAATCGGACTAAAGTAAACGTTCCATTGAGTCATAATTTTGGTGCTGCCACATTTTAAAATTAGTAAGTTTTTATACATTAATAAAAGAGAAATAATAAATCCGGCCGCAATTTTATTTTTTGGCCACTTGGTCGAACTTCTCCTTTAATAACTAAGCATCGGGAATATGAGATAGCCTCTAATAAACTAATTCATCTTCTTTACAACGCCAACTAAAAATGTTAAAGAAAGCATCAAGTCATAATCAACAATTATTATTACTTGTCCTCCTGATTTATACATTGCCATCTAATTTACTAACTCAGCCACGAAATTTGTAACTCATCATCATTTTTCGTTTTACAGCTTCAATACAAGCTCCTCAAAAATTATATATTCGAGCTTCAATAGACAGCATCATATATTATAACTTAACATCTAAAATAATACTTCATATTCTTTTATCATGAAAATAGCCACTGTAGGAACGATTTGGCGCTAGTGCGCGCCATGACAGCCACGGCCATTTGCACCAATCAGAGAGCGCCATTCGATTCTCGTACCGAACGACCCGCCATGTTTGTTTATTGTCATTCGTTCGTTCATATTGCGATAGGTGCAATTAATTAAAGTTTTAGAAAACTAATTATCCTCGCACTGCACACTAAGGTCCGACTCGGCCGGGTTAGGTTAGGCTAGTTTTTTTTTTTTATATTCAGTAAAACAGTTTTGCAAATACCTTTAAATAGTATATTGAATTCGCATTATTTAGTGTGCATAATTAGTGTGCAAGTCAGTATTTTTGGTGAAACTTTCAAATATTTGATCGAAAAAAGGGAATATACAGATATCGATTTAAATACATGCCCCTTTTATCTCGAAAAATAAATAGTGTCCCCGTGTGATGACTGATGAGCGGGTAACACCGCGCGGCGCCGCTAGTACCTACTTCAAAAAAAACAATGACAATTTTAGGTAAATTTTACGATCGATTAATGTAGGATGACTTACATTTTAAACATACTAAGTTATAAAATTAGAAGCTAGAATTGAGTTACTATTTTGGTGTCATATAATAATATTTTAGAAGTTTGCTATTTGAATGCATGCCTCAAATTTAGATGCTATAAAATAATCACCATGCTAAGTTACAATTACAGTGGCTTACAAAGAAGATAACTAGTGGCTGAGATATTATTATTCAGACGCGCGTTGGTTGTGGCTGACTTAGTAATTTAGAAGGTAACTTATATTTTCTGAAGCGAATAATGCTATTAAAAAGAAGCTTGTTTAATTAGTACCCTTAATAAAATAATAAAATAAATAGTTATGTCAGAAATATATAAAAACAGAGATTACTTCATCTTTCTAAGCAGCATTCAGAAAAGTAATATAAAATTGTAGTCTTAAAAATATGAAATGTTGTCATGTAATTGACAAGTAGTGTCGCGGACACGCCGCGGTGCGGTGCGCGCCCGCGCTGAACAACTTGGATTACAACTCGCAGCTCCTATCATTCCGCGCACAAAGTTACAATAAGTTTACACAACTGCTATACATTGGCAGGTATTACAACAATGTTTTTTTCATAAAACGATCGTTTTAATGCCAGCTTGTAAACTGCAGTTGCAAAGATACTTTTACATTACTTTTTTTACACACTTTTTTTAAACATATCGTAAAGTTCATATTGATAATTATTTATGTTAAGAATCGTAGGTAAACATTTTCATTTAGATCTATCGCCATCCTCCTCCAGCGATCCCTTAGTTCGCGACCTCTGCAGTATTCACTATTAGGTACTTACTATGAAGAAAAAGCCACGTGGAAAACTCACATTATAGCTGTTGATGTAATTTATAATTATAAGTATTATAACACTGTTAAAGAAAGTCTTCTTTAGTGGCATGTAACCAACCGTTCTAATCCAAACCTCATCAAGTACCAGCATTACTCATTATCGGATATTTTCCAATTTCGTAATAAAAACTTCATAAACAAAATCTAATTCCGCCCACAGATTGCTAATAAATAATACTTTGTTGTATCTGAACAATAGGTACTTTAATTAATTTGGGCAGAGAGCAATCGGAGAGTTTTATTGAGGGAAATTGGTAGATGTGTAGGTAAGTTTGGCACTTAGGGGGCATGTTGTAAGAAGTTCGTTCATTACTCACTGCCCGCAGGCCCGCACCGCCGCGCCGTGCGTCGGCTCAATACGAGTATAAGGCCCTGACGACTTTTATTGTTATTAAACTAAAAACTGACATTATTCTATTTCACATCCTATTTCACTTTAGTGCTCATTTCAACAATGAATAGAATATTACTTAGGATAGAATAAAATTGCCATTTATTTATAGTTTTATACATTACAATTCATTTTACATCTACATTTTATACAGTATCATGCTATCTGTTTCAATATCATTTTAACATTTGAATAATTATATTACGCATTACTACTTAAACTTTATTTAGTAAAATGGCCTCTTCTTGGGCACACCTCGGACAGTGGCGATCAAATGTATGAAAGAAACGCGTTGCTTCGCACACAGTCTAAGCTCGTGTAGGTGAACGCGTACCATGCTTGTGTGAGTGAGATAAGACATGCTAGGGTTGCCGCCATTTTGAACGCACGAGTCGGGAACACAATGTGCAGCAATATGAGATGACCTTGTAATAGCGGCGTCGAATTAATTTTGTGTGCTTATAATTAAACTAATGTTAAACTACGATTTCTAATTCCGCCCGCATTCAAATTCGATAACCTCAATGACTAAAAATTAATTGCGCGAATTAGGAAGAAATAAGAATCATATTACGCTGTAAGGTGGGTAGCTCGATTTATATTTATACAAATAGTTTCCTATTTTGAATCAGTATAAACGAAGTAACTAAATTTTTGTAAGGAGATTCAGGCCAGCAAAATATTACGTAAGTTGAAAACATGATTTTTTGTTCATAAGTATATATATTGTGTTGTTTTCAGTGTGATCTGATAGGTTTAGGTCGAAAACGGATAGGGCAAAAAAAATACTAAACATAAGTACCTATTGTAAGTTGGTTTTCTACTAAAACATAAAACACTTTGAAAATAACTGGGTAGGTATGTACTAGCCTTGATTCATCCAATGGGAATCTGTAGAACTTTCTTTTATTTTTGTTGTTTATAGAGCTTAAACAACTGTACACAGCACAACACACGCCCATTACAAAAGTATTTGTTTAATATTTGATACGTGGCCTTCGCTCTGCGCACCGCGTCGTCGCGTCCTTGCCAGCCGGTAACTGCGAGGTAACCGAGCGCGGGTGGGCGGCACTTTCGGTGGGAGGCAGGGAGTGTCCATACTGTACGTTAGTACTCTTTATTATACTGTGTCTTGGGTGAAGAAAGAGGGCCGGTATTCAAGACTCCGTGGGTTACCTACCCTGCTAGGAGAATAATGAAATATATAATTACAATTTACTCGACATATAACATATGTATATATACCTAACATTGTCTATGATCATTCGTTGTTTAAAAAAATAATTCATATTTCAGTTACATTTCATATTTTATATTATGAATTATGTACTGTACCTACTAGCATGCGGTTATTAGCATGGAAGAAAGAACCTATGGAATTGGCATGTAGGTTAAATCGTACGAAAACCGCTGTTGCCAAACTCATACAAACAAAGGCAAATCGTTACACGTCACGATATTGCAAATCTTTTTTTCATTGGTTGAAAGTTACAGCAATATCAACAATAAAATGTTACGTTAGTTTTTGACTGAAAGCAACATTGCCTCGCTTCATTTGCGATGTAAAAATTACAATGTTCGAAAATTGTAACAAATCTACGTTTGTTTTAATAATACTCGGAAGTCACCAAAAGCCAACATGAAGCCACCAAAATTCTGCTACTCGACAACAGATGACACTGTGGTTAATAATATTTTAAGTTAAAAAGTGATGGTACCTAAGATTGAGTATGAATCATCGATAGTTTCGTCCTCGACAAAACAATATGAAATTCCATTTATAATAAATATTTGTAGCTACATTCCAACACATTTATAACTCTACGGTAGTGATATATTTTACGTCATATGTTACATACCTATTGTCTGGTAATGAAAAAATAACATTCCTAATAAGCTTTTCAAAAACAGTCTTGCCAAACTAGCTGCTTCTAGTGATGAATTTTATCATTTCCGGCAGTTTATGTCTATCCTAACTTGCCTGCAATCCGTGCAAAGCACAGGGCCGGCTACTGTTCCTTTATCCTAATAGGCGGTGATCAGAATAGGGAGTGCTAATTTACCTGTACTTTGCACGAGGTCGTCACATATGAAGGTTCTAAAAGTTTGTCAATAAAACCACATTTAATAAAAAAACTTTTTGAAACATATTTAACATATAATACATATTTAAAATACTTTTTAGACGGAGCCAAAAAGAAGGGTATTTCTAAACGGTAAGATAAGGCAGCCAACTTAAGCTACAAACATTTTTTTTGCGTAGGTCTCCCCTTAATAAATCTTCCATTATTTAATTTCAGTTATTAAATTCGAAATTAATATCGACAATAGTAGCGATAGTAACATAGCCGCATCCCTACTTGAGTAGCGTTCACTTTGACGTCTTGAATAGCGAATTTTCTCGATTACTGTTCAATGTAGATAACAAACGATAATGAACTGTATTTCTTAAGGAATAAAGTTGTATTCTACTAACGTGATAACTCAAATAATGATCAACCAAATGGAGAAAAAGGAAAAAAATTGAATTATTATTTAAATAATAATAAGCAATGATACGAAATGCCTCCTTCAGAGAAAGTTTTGCCAGGGGTTGAATTTCGGCAGCTTATTACTGCACAACACGGCATGATTAATTTAAAATAATTATTTTTTTATTGCAAATTTCACACGTCAAATCTAGTCTGCGTTTTGAGAGCTTTGTGTTTTGCGTTATAAGAAAATATTTTTTTCCTTTAAAAATTTTAACTATCAACTTATAACCCTCATTATATACAATTGATGTGATACATTTTTTGATTTAAATTTATTATCAGCCACTTCAATAATATTACTTAAAAAACAGTTTTTCTTCTCACACGAATAAATAAACTGCTTTGTCCGATCAAAGTTACATTAGTTAGTCGCGGTACCCTAGAGAAGCCTATTGTGTATCGACAAAAATTTAGTTCAAGGATAGCTGGACATCGTAAGATGGCAACTTTTTACCCGACTAAGGTAGAGAAATACGCCGACGAACTTGCGCGCACCTTATAGTTATTAAAATAAAATGTTACGAAATATTATACTATTATAATATTGCATCAATTGAAAATCTATTTTCTATGGAGAAGGGAGGATTTTATTTGTTTCAGGAAAAAATGTAACTAGCTACAGTAACTTGGAACCAGCCGTACGGTCCCATCTGTTGGTAAAATTTTCATTGTCCTCTCATCACACCGAAACAGATAGTACGGGGATAGCCGGACATTCAAAGATGGTTATAACATAAGATACTTACCCGACTACGGTAAAGAAATAAGTTTTACGTGGACGGAGATACTGTGGTACCTTACTCCTACCTAGTACGTCACCCTAAGACCGCAAGTGGGATTTTATGGGGAGAAATTTCACTTCCTGCTTTGCAAGACGTAAAACTTTAGACAAACCACGGACGTTAATTCGTAAAGCCCCAGATCGCATGTTTATGGCCCTCCCTCACCTTCGGTTCGGCCACAAACACCTGCGTCTGGGACATTCACGAATTCACCACACACAGCCATTTACAAAGCATTATAATACCTATAACAAGCGGCAGTTTAGTTACTACCCTTTGTTTTATGTCATTGGGGGCAAACTAGCAAACGTATCGCCTGATGGAAAGCGATTACCGTCGCCCATAAACACCTGCAACACCAGAGGAGTCACAAGTGCTTGCCTACCCGGAGGACGAAGATAGAATGCCTCTATGCTAGTAATTTCACCGGCTATCTTACCCCCACACCGGAACACAACAATGCGAACATTGCTGTTTGGCGGTGGGTTAGCAGGCAAGACGGTAGTAACAATCCGGACGGACCCTGCACGAGGCCCTACTACTCCAAAAACCTACCTACCTGCGCAAGATGAGCCCTAATTCGATGAGGCATTACCATCTTTAATGTGGCAGTGTGCCGGTTTTATCACAACCAGAACAAGGACATTATTTAGGGTTTTGCTACAAGTGACATTGACAGTGACACATTCTCATTTTAAAGAAGATATTACAGCTCGATATACCTAGGAGGGAGGGAGGGAGATTTAGCGACGATGAATTCATCGTGTACTTATTTTGCTTAATTTTTGCACCAATAAACGGTTATTACTAATACAACACGTCGCTAAATCGCTGGTCTAATATTACAGGGTCTAATGTTACATTTTCAGAGTAGTTAAAATTAGACTTCAGGTCATTATGACATTATTCAAATTTGAACTCGTCAAAAGTGAAACATAGAACCCTGTAATATTGAGCCAGCGAAATGTATTGCAAGTTGCGAACTGTTGCGAGATCTCAGACACATGACATTAGAAATGTCTAATCTAGCCCAAAGTATTTATTGCGAACTGCGCTACGCCTTGCTGCGATTGACATGTAACAACACAACACGTAACTTCGATTAACCTCATAGTAGCGCCGCGACTACCATTTAGTTAGTTATAGGTACCTACAGATTGACATATACAATACCTACTGTCAATTCCAGTATGTGCCTGACGGCTGCATTGTCTAATGTACGATACATGACCACCCCCGGCCACACCCGGTCAGACGGCCATGACATCCGTATTTAATTAAATAACAATAACTCAATATTGGTGGACGTGTATTTAGATTGACTATGATAAGCGTGGATTTAATAATAATAATAGCAGTAATCAACAACATTCAACTACGAGCATTCGCCATGGAACGACAACAAATATATAATATGTTTGGGTATGACATAACATAAATTAAGCATAATTCACCTCGTAATCATTTTACATTCACCAAAATGGACGGCAACAGAACGGCCTATTTTTTTTTATGTAATTGGCACATTTTAGTGAAAAGTCGTGGTTCTAATTGTTGTTAACGAGAACCCACGGTCCCCAAGGGGTACGTTTAAAGTTAATTGCGACGTCGCCGCGGAACCGCTACGCCGCGTTTTTTGCCGAGCGCTGCGTTTTTGCCGAGGGCCGTAGTAGGGCGCCCTGTCTGCTCAGTGACTGTCACGTTGACGCTAAGAGCTTAATGACGTCCCCGAGGGATGCTGGCCAGGGGGACGACCCACCACGACTTATTTCAAAGCCAATCTAAAAATAAGACGATTGCGGCGACGGAAACCCAATGAGTCGGAAACAAGGCAAGAATATATACAGATATTGATATACCTTAAAGTAAAGGCGGGTCATGCGCGAAGTTTAACTTTGCCGTATATTGCCCCATGTGCCATGTGAAAGATACAGGCCTAATCTAGTGGGCCCAGAATGTCGATTTAGGTAGTTAAAACCGAATTATAGTACATTATAATACAAGTTGGTCAATAGAGTATTACGAAAAAATGCATTTATGCTTTACAATTGTCATGTCAACTGATTTAAAATACTCACGATTTTATGAGATTCATACGGATAACAAGGGAATCGGGGAGTATTATGATACACCACTGGCAACAGAAACGGATTAATAGTTGTATATAAATGAAGACTTGGCTTATGAAAAAACAGAACCAACCAACCAATCATAGCGTGATGAAGTCGAAAGTGTCGCCTGTCATTCCGGAATAGCATATCTTATTTTTATACGATGGTTAAAATTAAGAATAGGATAACAGATGAGAGAATTAAAGAATGGAATCATATCATATTTATATGATAAGTATTATGATAATGTAATTGGTGTACATTTTTTATTTTCTCGAAGTCAACGTAGAATGCAGTGTTTAATAAGTGACTGACTAAAAGCCATTATGACACTCACATATATTTGTCTTTGCTCGCTTCGTTCGCTCGTCTAAACAGTCCCACCAATCAGTTCATGTAACAATGATTTACTTATAAGCCCCTTGTCAAACGATTTAATTGAATAAAAAATTAACAAAAAAGAACCGACTTCAAAAAACTGAAAAGCCAAAAATATCCCGTTCATGTTACTGATTACATTTGAAGTCGATGCCAAACCACTCAATTGAAAAATGATGTCGCGCATAAAGACTTTAATGATAACCATTTGGTACTCGTATTTACGAGTATTTTTGTTCGATATTAAATATTATAGTTTACGTGAGGTTTGGCACAGACTTTAAAAAGTGGTTCAAATGTAATCTGTACATGAACGGGTTATTTTTGGCCATATAGTTTTTTTTAAGTCGGTCCTTTTTTTGTTAAATTATTTTTTGTTTGCTTTTTAATGATTCAAATAAAAAACTTCTGGCGGTGTGTTCGGGAAGGTCTATTTGCATGCATCTCGTTTGAATTATCCCCTAACTCCTAACCGTTATGGAGTTATACCTTCCATCATCAGCTCAGCATAGGAAGATGATGACTATTACCATATGCAAATTACTTAAATAGCTTTTGAAAATAAATGAAAAAAAATATGAGTGCCTATAAAATTTGAGGGTTGCCCTCGATTTCCCTGGGATCCCATCATTAGATCACAACTCGGTTATAATGGGACCACCTCAGGAGTAAGTATACTCTTTAAAAAAAAAAGGATTTTTAAATCGGTTCACAATTGGTTTTTCGGAAGTCGGTTAAAAACAAAACATTTGCGGTACCCGGTAAAAATTGTCCGATTTTAATCTACCTATAAGTACAGTTTGTGTAGGCGGTGGAAAAGCCACTCCTTTAACTCCACTTGGAAATATAGTTATTTGTGCAACAAGAGAGCAAAGTTGTTTTTTGCTGCGAGTGCTGATTTTGAGTCCCGAGCAAGCGAAGGATTCTAAGTTAGAATCCTGAGTGTAGCTAGGGACCAACAGCACAAGATGCAAAAGACTTTGCTCTCGTGTAGCACACTAGCACACACAACTTTTCACCTCAAAAGCGAGAACATTATATTCGACTCTTTGTACTTTTTCTTCCAACCATTCAGGTGTAGGTAGGTATATAGTCTTTGTTGCTGATTTCAATGATATTATTAATTAGAAAATAGATACCTGCTGCTTAAAAATTAATAACAATAATATAATTTGATTGAAATTATACGTTCCAACAAGACCAGTCCCTCACAACAGTCACAACCAACACGGTTATTGTCATTATTTGATCAAAATCGAAGATTTAGCAGGTACATGACGTGTATATTTATTTTGAATAATATTTTTACTCGTAAAGCACCAAACAAAATAAATACAAAAAAATAACAATAACAATTAGATCTCATTATTTTGTAAAGTAGTTTCGAATATGCAATCTATGATAAATTGGTGAAATTATAAATTATTATTATATTTACAGTAATAAGTTGATTTTTCTCGGTCGTTAAAAACAATATGTTGCAATCAAAACTTTTTCGGATGATTATTTTTATGAATTTTATGGTATAACGCGTATCCGAACGGTTCTCATTGGAGTTCGGATTCGAAAATCGAGTTTGAAATTGATATTTTTTATCCCTCTCTTTTTTATATAAATGTGAAAGAAACAGAGTGCATCGAGATTCGAATCATTCGAATTTTATAATTAACCTGTGGCTGATTAATGACTATTCGTGGCCAAAAATTAAAAAGCTACTTTTTACTCACGCTCGAAACAAAATCGCCATGTTTGAGCTGGTGAGGTGAAAAGGTCTTAATTTTATTAGTTATAATAGTTCTGAAGTGTTGAGAGAACCATACTGATAATGTTTTCATTTAAATCTTGCCAAGGGTTTGAGAAAATAGCAATCAATTTTTGAAATCTACAAAAGTCTTTACGACTTCTCGCCAGCTCTCAATTGCAGAGATGCGATGGTAAAATGAATTTCCTGGCAAAAGACTATCTGAAGCGGTCTAGTCTGCAGGAGTACGATTGATAAGTGGCCCGCCATCTTTAAGTTGCCTTCAAGTACATATCTCTTTAAGCACTTACATTTTCCAATTTTCGCAATGTGTTTGTAAGAACTTAGTTGAGATTTTATGATAAAACTGTTTTTACAATATTGGTACTTACGTATATTTTCTGAAAATGTTAGAAAAGCCGTAAAAATGTTTAAATGGTGAAATTTATCTAAAGTATTAGTGCGTTTGTCAATAAAATATTTCTAACGATTTTAATTCATAGTTATAAAATGAGTACTATCTGTCGTGAACTGTAAAGTATAAAATACTTGATTTTGCAAGTAGGTATACGATCGTGAGTAACTTGTATTAAATTGACATACAAATAGTTTGATCTTAGAGTTTTAAATATACCTACTCTACCTAGTTTCCACAAAATATAGCTTTGGAAGTCAGCCTTTGACAACGGTGATTGCAAAGTTACTGAAACGTTAGGAAATCGTCCTTGCCTTTGACCTTTACTTACTTTGCCTGTGAATATCCTGGGTGCCCTACGTTGTAGTTTCATAAGCTCGTTTAGCCTCTTCCAAGCTGCTTCATACTCTAGCGTAGTCTGAGCGAGTGTTGCAGATCAACCGACCTTATAACCTATTTAAAGGCATTGAAAATACCCCAAAATAATTAAATTAACTAAAAAAATCTATTGCAGATAACTTAACAGATATAGGTACCTACCATGATAAAATTTAAATACGAGGCAGCTATTTTAAAAGAAATAAAGATATTCAATTCAATTCAATTTTTTATTGATAAAATAAAATTTTACATGTCAATAGGATTACAATAAGAGTTATACTTAATTCAACGTACTTAGGTAGGTAGTTTACAGATTTGTGACTCGAGGCTGAGCCAGCGAACCAGTTACGTATTCAATTATACCTAATATTAGCAACCTATACCTACAGTGTTAGCTCTCGTAGAAGGCACCGACAGAGTAGTAAGCATCAGACGCTAGTTTTGTTTTAAGTTTGTTGTTGAAAGTTCCATCACTCGTTGCTTGTTTTATGTGTCTAGTGGGAGTTTATTATAAACCCTAGGTCCTACCGTGTGCATACACCTTCTGGATTTAGCAAGTCGGGTCTTAGGTGGATAGAGTTCACCATGCCTTCTGTAATTTGGGCCTCGTGCATTGCATTGCCACGAGTAGGAAACTGTGTTAAATTACGCCTTACATATTTTGCCACTTCGAAGATGTATAAACACGGTAAGGTTAGGATTTTTGTTTGTTTGAACAGTTCCTGGGCTGGATGGTCCCATGGGACTCGAGTTATACAGCGAATTGCTCGTTTCTGGAGTTTGAATGGCCTCAGTCGGTCGGCAGCGTCACCCCATAGGTCGATTCCGTATGTTAGTATTGAATGAAAGTAGCCGTAATAAGCTTTTCTGACGTAATTGGTACTTAGACTGGGGCGCAGTCTGCCGAGGGTGAAGCATGCGGATGACAGGCGGTCACACAGTTGATCTATATGCGGACCCCACGTTAGCCCGGAGTCAATTATCAGGCCCAAGTATTTCACCTGGTCGACCTGAGGGACAGGTTGGCCGTTGCACGTTATATGTAAATCATGCTCTCTTTTACCTCGTAAGCAGAAGCGGATTATATTAGTTTTATCAACGTTCAATATCATGCCGTTGGCCGAGAACCACTTTGCTACTTCATCCATTACTTTGGTCAATTTAGTTTTGAGTAGAATGTAATTCTCGGCTGCTACGATAACACAACCGTCATCGGCGAACATCACAATTTCCGCATCGTCGGTGGCGGTAGTGAAATCGTTCATTAATATTGAAAAGAGGTTATTACCAATCACAGAACCCTGCGGAACAGCGGTGTCCCCCAATTCAAGGAGATCGGATCTTACTCCGCGTACAGAAGTTAGCTGTTTCCGGCCCTTTAGGAAGGAGGTTATCGTTTCTAAGAAACAGCCCGTGACACCATACTGATCTAACTTTGCTAGAATGAGAGGATGACTGACCAGCTCGAAGGCGCGCGACAAGTCGCAGAATATGGCTGCCACCTGTCGCCCGGCATCGAGGTGGCCGGTCACCCTGGTCACTACGTCGCGCGCCGCGTCGATCGTCGATCTCCCGTGTTGATAAGCATATTGCTGCATATTCAATAAATTATTAGAGTAGAAGTGAGACATAAGTTTGTCACTTAGTATTAGGCGCTCGAAAACCTTTGAGAGAAGTGGTATCAACGATATGGGTCGATAGTTTTTTAAATTATTCAGGTCGCCTTTCCCTTTATAGATTGGTTGTACTTTTATGTCTTTTAACGTACTGGGGTATAGGTATACCCGCATCATATGCATCTATTTATTAGGTCGCAAAATATTTTTATAAGAAAAGTAGGTAAAATGTCGAGTAGACGGGACGACATATCGTTGATATCTTTCGAGTCTTTGCGTTTTATCCTTTTTATTGATTTAGCTATATGTTGAAAGGGAAACGATTCATTTTCAATATGCGTAACGTGTTTGTTTATGTACTTACTAAGATAACAGAGCGCAGCGGGAATGTCGGGGCTGGCGCAGGTACTCTTGTTCGCATCGACGTAATACATACCTAAGTCACAGGATAGAAACATACCTTTTAGCTTTTTTGTATGATTGTTTTTATGTGTATAGCTTTGTTATCTATTATTTAAAAGACACATTTAATAAAATTTAAAAATCCCGAATGAGGTGTAACCGTGACAATAGGTAATACTGTACGAGCAAGAGTAGACAGGTGATGTTAAAGTCGCCCGGCAAGCGAAGTCGTTCATATAACGCTAGATACGAGGATAATGATCTTGAGTTATGCGAGCCCCGCAGTTTCTATTTGATTTGGTTTATGATAGAAGGGCAATCATAAACTATCGGATGCGGAACCGCTTTACGCTTGACCTTGCAGAAATCAAAAAAAGATTACAATGTGGTCCGATTTGGCGATTTCTTTGCACCCGTGTGCCGTGCGTGTGTTAAGGTCTAGGGAATTTACATACATTCAGTAGCTTAAATTTACTAAATATTTATACTGTGTTGTAATGGTACGGACCACACGGACTGCTTTTGATCCGTTTCTATAACCTAATATTTGCTTTTAATTACACTGATGCACTGTACTGAACTAAAAATGTCGATAAGAAAAATTCGAGTAGCTATTCTTGTCACGCGATCCCACGGAAGCTAGTTTAGTGAATAAACTAAATGGGCTTACATTAGTAGTTATAAAGTTCAACCACAGCTAGGGCTGCCATCTCTAAATTCGCGGACAAAGACTTAAAAAAACCCGGACATTTGGCGTGAATCAGTTTTTCCCCGGACGTGTCCGAAAATAGTATTATTAAAAAACCATCGCTTTTTTCATTTTTCATTTACATAAAATGCGTCCCTTTTTACTTACCGTAACTTTTCGAAAACCCCCCGGACGGCCTCCAAACTAGGACAAGTCCGGGGAAACCCAGACGGATGGCAGCCCTAACCACAGCTCCTTCATCAATTCCTTGTGTTCGCGTAATCCCCAGACAGCACCGCTTGCAGCGGGCTGTCGAGCACAGCCGCGGTCTGCGCCCTGCGGATCCGAGACATGTATTCAGGAGATTTCGCCGTGCGGCCTGAAGTGAGAGGGAAACACGTCCACGGGGTAAGAATATTCGTATAAATAAATCTCCTTTCTGCCTACCGCTACCTGCACTCACAGATCTTAACACGGGATATGGGTTCGAACATCACGTCTGAGAAATACCTAATCTTCTGTACAGTTTCTTCTCCCACCGACTTGTCGCCGAAGACTTCTTTGGTGCCCTTTCCCTTGTATTGTATCTTTTGTGCCTCATTAATCTCATTACAAAATTGCAGATCAAAAGGCAAAAAGTCTAAAAATGTCGTGTTTATTTTATTTTTTCAATTTTCGAACGGTTCTCATTGCAAAATGCCTTCCATGTTTGCAAACCCGTGTATAACGGGGACCTTTCTTTATTTACCCTGATTGATAATATTTACAGGTCGTCGTCTCTTACGTTTCGAAGCCAGAGTCTCGTCCTACGCATGACGTGGAAACAAGAGTGGAATATATACTATCCTTGTCACTTTTCTGAATCCCACATCTTTAGCATATTCTCTCGCTTTTTGAGGGGCTCGATTTGAACGATTCCAATGCTAGCGCCGCTCTTCGGAATTACTTTAGTAGTTAGAGAGCCTATGAGCCATTTTCTATAACATCAACTGAAGATAACTATACTGAACAGCCACCCGCGCTCGACCCTGCGATTGTGACGTCATCAGGATTTCCTCCGAACTTCCCGATGTTTCTCTTAAACCCTACGCAGAAGGGCCACTTGATCTTTCATGCTGGCGTTGCCCGGATCGTCTTTGGTGCCCAGGCAGAAGCAGAAGCAGCCGTGCGCGCGAAGACTATAGTTAAATGTAACTGCAATTACTTTTTCATTAATTTAATCCTATCGGGGTCAATTGGTTCCTAACCCGATTTCATACGCACCTCCGTGGAATAAAACAACTACACGTAGGTTTTTATCAGCTGTATCAGGGACATACATGTTAGCAATCTTCTTTCAATTTCAATTATTTTATCTGATATAAATCCAGAAATAATAGTACATTACTGCAGACGCCGGGAAGGATGGGCTTGCCGGATGAGTAGGTATAGACAGCCGACCTTAGGGAGGCCGGATAGTGATACGAAGCCGGCAAGTCCTATATTCACGGCTAAGGGATGTATAGTGCTTTTCTCAAACATATTCAATGAAATAAAAAATACAACACTCAAAAAAACATATTTCAGCTGTTTAGCCCGTTTAACAACACTGACGTCATGTTTTAAAACAAATACTTCCCGGCCTAGGCCTTCAATTTTGTATGAAATTCCTTTACAGTTCTCTCGAGTTGTTCCGCCCGAAACGTGATACTTCGAAGCCTGTTATAACGCACGTTATGACGACATTTCATTTCATGTTTGAGAAATAGTACATTACTGCAGACGCCGGGAAATAAGGGCTTCCCGGCTGAGTAGGTATAGACGGCCGACCGTAAGGGAGGCCGTCTAGTGATACGAAGCCGGCAAGCCCTTTTCACGGCTAAGGCATGTATAGTGCTTTTCTCAAACATATGCAATGAAATAAAAAAATACACCACTCAAAAAAACATAATTCAGCTGTTCAGCCAGTTCATGAGCACAGTTGCCATGTTTAAAAAAAGTATTTTTAATTTTCCCTCCAATCCCTCTATATTTTTTTTCTTTAATAAGTCCACGTGTGTAGTGTGCGAATATTAGGGCCATTATACACAACCTGATAATAAGAATCTTAGTTTCTATAATACGTAAAATAAAGGCAGAGGATTTTTAATATTGTCTATGGTCTCTGGTGACTTATGTATAGACGGTATTTTCAGTTCGTGTGTACTAGGCATTAACACGGATATTGTTGGTCCGATGGCTGAATGGGTAGAAAAAAAAAATATATCAGCTGTTCATACACACAGACGCCATGTTTACATTAAAATTAAAAACAAATTACTTCCCGGCTTAGGCCTTCAATTTTGTATGAAATTCCTTTACAGTTCTCTCGAATTGTTCCGCCCGAAACTTGACACTTCGAAGCCTGTTCTAACGCACGTTACGACGATATTTCATTGCATGTTTGAGAAAAATAGATTTACGGGCATATGATGGATTCGTTCGTTGAGCGTCCAGTGCAGTCAGACCGGGACGGGCAGCGGAGCATGGAATAGGAAACAATTGCAAGTCGCGCAAAATATTCAACTGCATATTGCGCACTTGTTGACACATGTACTTAAACTGACTCGCTTTGTATGGTTTGACAGTTATTTGCTTGGAAGAGTTAGCGTGGTTAGACTAGAATAGTTTTAATGTTAATGTTCCTATCTCCGTACCTATAAGTGGACTAAATTTAAAATTTCAGCACGCCCTGTTTGAATCACCCCACCCAAATATTAGGCTCCAATGTGCGTACATACTTATCAAATTTTATAAATAGAGTTTTTATGTATTTCACGCAAAATAGGCACGTAGGATGTCGACTTGCGGAAAATGCCCAGCACAACTAACTAACTAGGGTTTTCATGTATTTATGAATATGAATTACATATTTACTAGTTTACACAGAAGTCTAGATGATTGAATAAGGTGTAGTTTGCCATATTGCATTTTGGATTAAATTATATGTACCCACTTATAGTAACATTCCGTATCGGTAGTAGGTATCCGATTTGTTTGCTCTTACATTTAATTTAACTACACTAATAATTTACATAGCATAAGTATTAGCCTACTATACTAGGCATGTCTTCGGGCCTTTGAGCAATACCGCGCCGTGTCGCTCTAAGATTTACTACTCGTATACTGCACCCTACAGCACCCCATATTAGGTATAGACAGGTACACATGTATAATACACTAGTGGCTCAGAGAACTGTACCCCTAGCTAAGTTGACGACAGCGGATTGACAATATTTCCATATTTCTAACAGGTGGAAATTAATATAGAGATTGAGAAAGGTGGTGTAACAACTAAAAAATATTTGAATTTATTTTGCTGTGTAAAGAAATACAGTATAGGTAACATAACCGAAATCTAGGACAACTATGCCTGCATAGTTGTAGTCTTCGACCTATCCGCGAAAACAAAACAAGTTGTCAATAATAATTAAGCGAATAAAGGATTTTGACCTTACAAACGGTCCGGTAGTTTTGAATTTTTGATATGTTGTCTAGGATGGTTAGTCAGTGTTTAAAATGCAAAATGCACGATTACCCCCCCTCCGCGCCCGCCGCCATATTGAAAAAACCGGCACTTTCTTCATATTTTTGCTCATATCTTCCTTTAGGAGCATTTTAGCTAGAAGAAAGCTTCGACAATGTTATAGAGAGTTAAATTTACTACATTTTACATTTTATATTTTGTTTCTAGGACAGATAGTTACGGAGATATGCACATTTAAATAAACTTAAGAAATTGCAATTTCCAACTCAAAAACAAACTTCTGGATTATATCTTCGTTTAGGAGCATTTTAGCTAGAACAGTGCTTGAGCAATTTTGTAGAGAATTAAATGTACTATAATTTACATTTCAAATTTTGTTTCTAGGACAGATAATTACGGAGATATGTAAAAAATAAAGTCACATTTTTCGAAAATGTATGTAAAAATGGACATGAGTTTTATAAGCAATTATATTTCCTACATGTTTTAATTTGTCCTAGACTAGTCCGTCACTGAATGACAGCGTTCTAAACCAAGAATTTTGAGAAATTTTCGGAAAATTCGACTTTTCCTGTTTCTTAAATGTGCATATCTCCTTAACTAACCGTCCTTGAAACAAAATTTGAAGTGTAAATTATAGTAAATTTAATTCTCTACAACATTGCCCAAGCTTTGTTGTAGCTAAAATGCTCCTAAACGAAGATATAATCCAAAAGTTTGTTTTTCAGTAGGAAAATGCGATTTTTTAAGTTTTTTTAAATGTGGATATCTCCGTAACTATCTGTCCTAGAAAAAAAAATATAAAACGGAGAATGTAGTAAATTTAACTCTCTATAACATTGTCGAAGCTTTCTTCTAGCTAAAATGCTTCTAAAGGAAGATATGAGCAAAAATATGAAGAAAGTGCCGGTGTTTTCAATATGGCGGCGGGCGCGGAGGGGGGGAATTGTGCATTTTGCATTTTAAACACTGACTAACCATCCTAGACAACATATCAAAAATTCAAAACTACCGGACCGTTTGTAAGGTCACACATAGTACTTTAGTCTCTATTCACCGTAGTATAATGTCAGTCAAGCTCAACGTGTTAGTTTTTTAGAGTTCAGTAGTCAACATCGTTTATTTTTTTTTGACACCAGACTAAAGTAACCTATACATTGTGTCATAGTTTTCTAGTTATTACATTTTAGAATTACTAAATTTTAGTAATGAGATAATTAGTAATCTCAGGAAAAATATAATAACAGCGATAGCTCCTTTTTCTAACCAGAGTACAGAAAAATAATAAAAATGTAGTATTAAAAATATGAAATGTTGTCAATTCTTATCAAAATGATTTTGACAGCTTATAATATACATATATATGCAGAAAGTCGCTAATAATCAGTACCGCTCGCTGCACGCTGGCTCGCTTCGCTTCCTTATCGCGAGCGCGACACGTAGTTCGGCAATTTATTGAGTTGACCTCTCTCTATTTGAAAAGGCTCTCTGCTGAGCCGGCACTCCGCGCCGAGAGATCCCTCTTCAAATATTAACACGTTCACTTCCAATGTCATCTTCATCTTCGCTATTTGCGAATGTAGGACAAACGCCGGAGCCAGGTTCTTTTTAAGCAGGGGTGAAATTTGAAGAAATAAATACCCGGGTATTGCCAGGAGATAGTCTTCATGAGAATAAGTTTGCAATGTGATCTTTAAGTTTGAATGCATTAAATAAAAATTGCTAAATTGAAGATATATCAAAACCGTCGTTTACAGGCCAAGGTTTGAAACGAAATTACAATCGATTTTGTATTCGCAATTTGAAACGTTGTAGGTACACTGTACCTACCTTGAGTTATATTAAAAAAAGCAACATAAGTCAACATCTGTATTCTTACATCATCCATCATACGAATTGCTGCCGCACTGTTTCTCTGGGGCACACATAGATATACGGGAGTCCCTCTCCCAAAGTACGGCAAGCTGAGGCGAGGCTTGAGGAGGGTCGTCGTCCTCTAGAGAATCATTCTATCCCCCAAAAACATGTTTTTTTAAATCATCAGTCTAAAAGAAAATCAAAGGAACGCCGTGCCTCCGCGAACACTTAAATGTTCCGTGTTTCAATCAAACTAAAAGAGGTTAAGTACGTAAGGTTTAACTGAACACTTTGTGTACTAACGTGATCATAAAATGACGATTTTATACTCCTGCATAGAACGCTTTGAGAAGGGGATTTCATTGAATGATGATGTACATGGATATAAACACCACAAACATTTCCAATTTACGACTTTATACTTTTAAGTGCCATTAACGCACTAACCCTAAAGTTAAAAATAGCGGCAGGATTGTCGTCAAACATTATTGCCTGCTGATGGGGTGCTGCTGCGCCCAAACAGTAAATATATTATTGGAAAGCACTTACAGCGCAGTCAGCGAGCTTGCACCAGTGGCACTTTACTTTTCAAACCATTTCGAGACCGTATGGACACCACACGCAATTATCTACAAGTTGCGGTTTAAGGCTCCTTATCCGTTCAAAAATGCTGTTTGTTTCAGACATTTTTCTCTATTATCAAACATGTTTAAAAACGGGACCCTATTACAAAGACTCGCTGTCCGTCTGTCTGTCTGTCTATCTGTCACCAGGCTGTATCTCATTAACCTTGATAGTTAGACAGTTGAAATTTTCACAGATGATGTATTTCTGTTGCCTCTATAACAACAAATACTAAAAGATAGAATAAAATAAATATTTAAGGGGGCTCCCATACAACAAACGTGATCGGTCGCGTAACTTTGCACCTCATTTGTATCCGACGCCATACATACCAGGTGCAAACTTAACTTAACCCGGCCAGTTAAGATGGGATAAGCGTTTGTACGGAACCCTCAGTGCGCGAGTCCAACTCGCACTTAGCCGATTTTTTTTTGGAGTTTACTCCTTAAGAATCGATTTTCATATATAAGCCCGGGGTATGAAAAATATGGCGTATAAAATCGAACGTATCTGCCGTGCTAATTTAAAAAGTCGTATCTCAGTATACGATCGGAGTAAAAATACGACTTCTTAATTTAGCAGGTTATGCGTTACGCGTTATAGGCTAAGATCCCGATATAAAATGACCTTCACCGAGATGTTTATTTTATGAAATGTATTTTATAATCAATTTAATATGTCAATAAATATATTGCATATGGGTTGCCTAACAAATTTTAGTCCAGGGTATGTTTAATTAATAATAAAAAAAATGTTTTAAACATTTCACCGGTTTGATTAATATTAGATAAATTCTATACCAATCGAAAGTATGAAGCCCATAGAATATGCAAACGTTAGGTTACCTATTCTTTTCCCGTCACAACTATCGGGTAGCCAGGTATAAACAGGTAAATCTATACCTACTAGCATTTTGCAACGGTCTGATTATTGAATTGAAACTGAATAAAATTAAAGATTATTTAATTATGAATTTATCTAATAATCAAATCCGTGAAATGTTAAAAAAATATATATTTTTATTTTTTACTAAACATACCCTGGACTAAAAATTGTTAGGCAACCCATATGCAATATATTTATTGACATATTAAACTAAATATAAAATACATTCATCAAATAAACATCTCGGTGAAGGTCGTTTTATATCGGGATCTTAGTCTATAACGCTTAACGCATAACCTGCTAAATTAAGAAGTCGTATTTTTACCCCGATCGTATACTGACATACGACTTTTTAAACTACCATTATGTTCACATAAACAAACCAAAAACAAACTATAAAATTGTCAATGTCAACTTCATGTCGAGTGTCAACAAAATTTTATAAATAAAATAAAATTTAATCAAATCTACGCTTAACGGGTAAAATGTGCTGCTTTTGAAACAATAGCGCCCGTCACACAATCAGCTAAAAGATACGTGTTCGTTTCAGCTCCCAAACAAACCTAACGAATTTTTGTGATATCCAAGATTACAACTTTTATAACGTGCAATGCAAAGACCGTGTTTTCTTGGTGTTTAAGCCGTGCTTGTATGGTGCTAAGATCGAAGAAGACGTCTTGCTGTAGAGAGAGAGACCGATTTAATTGTGACTCAGCTTTAAGCTTAGAAATAGAGAAGGCGTGAATACTTTTCCATCACCACTGCTCTCATTTTCCTGCATTCAGCCGCAGAATGGTTTTGATTTCGTGAAACTTTCCAGGATAAATACATACATAAATCAAGGATCCAACACAACCGAGCTATTCATTTTCTAGACGGGAGTCTTGCCGACCGACAAGAAGCTATGAAATTTAAATCGAAATTGTTATGTTTTTGATGTTGGCTTTTAAATTGTATCTTTTTTTATTATAATTGCTTGTATTTTTACTTTTATTTGTAAGTGTTAGTTATAAATATGAGTGATCCTTCTTCATCCTTGCGCTGTCCCCATTGTCCCAACTCAACTCGAACTTTTACCCCTCATGGACTTAAAGTGCATATAGGGCACATGCATAAACATTTTCCCCAAGTCATCCCCTCCAACCCTAGACTGTCGGTTTCACAGCAAGCTCATGGTAACAACCCCATTCATCTAGATTTTGGTGATCTAGCTACGTTAAAGCAGTCAGTAGGTACGTGTGTTACGGCATATCCCCAAAGGGGCGCGAAACTTGGCAGCGGCCAAATTGAGCGACCTCATTGATAAGTGTATCGACTCCAATGGCACTCTCGAATGGTTTAGTTTACTGTCTTTTGCCTATTCCGCACTCAAATCGCCTGAAGCGTCGGCCACGGGCAATTTAACCACGAAAGTTAAGAGAAATATTAAAACTCAGCTTCTTTTCATATCAGTGGGAACATCGGTGCAGAGACCACGCCTTTGAGATCACACTCCATACTGAAGACAATTGAGCGTAAAGTACATGAAGGGGATCTCAGGTGCATAGCGAGTGCTTATGTCGGATGAGGGCGTGGCGCCGTCGAGCCCTGAGACTTTAGCTACGCTGCAGTCGAAGCATCCAGCCCCGTCCCGGCCGCTGGTACTTCCACCGGAACCTGACATATCTATTTCTGCCTTACTTGTTAAGCCGGAGGAAGTGGTGCAGGCACTCAGCTCTTTCAACAATAGTTCGGCCGCCGGTTTGGATGGTATCCGCCCTGTTCATCTTAAGGAGCGTACGTCTGCATCTGCGGGAGACGCCGATTTTCGGCTCCTGGAACATCTGGCCAAGCTTTGAAATTTTTTGCTCAGTGGTCAATTAAACCCTGAAGTTTGCTCCTATATTTATGGTGCTTCCTTATGTGCGCTGTCAAAAAAAGACGGTGGTATAAGACCCATTGCCATAGGCAGCGCTTTCCGCCGCTTAACGGCAAAGCTAGGATGCCGTGCAGTGAGAGAAGAAATGGCAGCTTATCTGCAACCTTGCCAATTAGGGTTTGGCACAAGATTGGGCTGCGAGGCTGCAATTCACGCTACGCGGGCTTTTTCGGTAGATAGCAAAAACTTAGAATCCGTTTTAATACGTATAGTTAAGTTCATATCATTGTAATAGTTAAGTACTTATGCTTTCTGAAAAAATGACTGACTGTTGAGTTTCTTTCGGCGTTTCTTCTCAACAGTGGTCTCCTCTTGTGAAATGCCGGTAGACTCAGACATGTAAAAGTGCCCTTGTGGCCTACTTGCAGAATAAAGTTCATTATTTCATTATTATTATTATTAATTAAAATTGATTTAAAAAACGCGTTTAACTCATTGGGCGTGATGTTTTACTGTCCGAAGTGAAGGATAAAGTGCCATCACTCTACCCCTTCATTTTCCAAGTATATTCTTCCGCTTCTAATCTTTTCTACAATGGTCCTCTTGTTCTTTCCCAAGTTGGTGCACAGCAGGGGGATCCGCTAGGCCCTTTAGTTTTCTGTCTGGCCATACAAAAGGTAATTTCAGAGGTTAAATCCCCATTGAATATCTGGTACCTAGATGACGGTACCCTAGGTGGTAAACCTGAAGAAGTGGAACAAGACTTGCTCATGCTCCTGCCTCGTTTAAAAGCTCTGGGTTTAGATATTAATTTCAGCAAATGCGAATTTTTCCCCTGCAGTACCAACTCACACGATTCTTTCCCCTTATTCAGTGCTCTGCTCCCCGGACTGAAAGTGTTGTCAGCGAGATCTTTCAACCTCTTGGGGTCCCCAATATTCCCAGAAGCCATTCCTGAAGCCTTCGAGGAGAGAAAGCTGCTTCTGCTGATGGCTGCGCAGAGGTTGAATGAACTTTCGGCTCACGTAGCCCTCGTTATGTTGCGAGTTTGCTTTGCCGTGCCTAAGCTGACATATTTCTTGTGCACCGTGCCAGCCTGGCTGCACCCTGTCCAGACAGACTCCTTTGACTTCGTGTTGAAGGAGAGTTTGGAAAAGGTGCTGAACGTCTCCCTTAACCAAGGTCAATGGGACCAGGTTTCTCTGCCGATTCGAACTGGTGGTTTGGGCGTGCGTCGCGCGCGAGATGTGAGCCTCCCGGCCTTCCTGGCTTCGGCGTGTGGGGTGGTGGACCTTGTCACTCAAATTTTATCTTTTGATGGTGACAAGGCTATCATTCCTTACGCCTCCGATGCTTTGACGGCCTGGACGGCTCTTAATCCCGGCGTAGCCATACCCGTAGAATTGTTCCGTCAGCGTCTATGGGTTTATTTATATGAGAGTGCGCGCACCACGATTTTCATAAACCCATAAGTAAGCTTATTTCTGCGACAAAATTATCGCGCGACTAAAAAAAATCGTGGTGCGCGCCTGGCCTGAAGAGAAAACTCCAGTCGTGCGTCGGAGCTGACACACACACTTTTTTTTACTTATTTTCGACTGCACGCAATGAAAGCATGAAATAGCTATGTTACTTTCTAGAACTCAGGAAAAAGTATTAATACTCTCCAAAAAGTTGGTTGCATTTATCAAAATATTTGTCATAAAATACATTTTAAAAGGAAGAAAGCCTCTTAACCCGGGGATAGTGGTGCTACTAACAGCTTCATATGGCAAAATTGTACTGTATACACTTATATTATATGTACGGTCTCAAACCGCACAATACTTATTGCCGAAACGCACACTCAGCATTCCCGTTCATTTCCATATTTACATTTCATAACATTTCATATTTCTAACAGGTGGATATTAATATAGAGATGGACAGGGCTTTGTGTCGTGTACGCCCAAAAAAATCTTTGAATTTATTCTTCTGTTTTTAAAGAAATACATAAGAAATATAAGAAAATAGGTACATAAAATTACCGCAATCTAAGACAATTAGGCCAGAATAGGGTTGTCGTCTTAGACCAAAGAGCGAAAAAATATATATATTTTTTTTTTATTTGACGTTGACACCTCTGTCATCACAGATGAAAACCGAATTTTATAACAAGATCGTCGACATTGGCGAAATACATCTTGCTAACCCAGCAAAAAGTGAAAGCCACAGAAAAAAAAAATAGATTTTAAATGAAATGAAAAACTATCCGTGTTACTTAATTACTTAGGAATTTGCTGGCATTAATTTACAAAAATGGATAGACTCACACCCGTATGGGTTGATGAGGTATATACTCCTCCAAAATACTGCACCAAGCATTGTTTTGTGCCGGACTGCAACAACGATTCGACGGACGGACGGACAGACGGACAGACGGACATGGCGAAACTATAAGGGTTCCTAGTTGACTACGGAACCCTAACTTGTTACTCTTACCCTAAATGAGAGAGATATGAGGGATGAAAACGTATAAAAATATCACATCTATCAGCCATTTCAAAAACTGTTTGCGAGGTACGTATACACTACAGCTTGTTAAACCACTAGTTCGTTAACTATAAGGATCTTCCAAAATAACTCTCGTAGGTTATATTGAATTATGTTATGAAATTTCATCCAATCCGGCAAGCCATTCCCCAGCAGGTAGTTTGTAATGTACGCACGACGTGTGTTGCTGTCACTACAGTTTATATCAACGTAATTCGATTGCTCGACGCGGTTGTTCGATATTTGACAGTTATATTATAAACGAGTACATCTCTATTACCCAGTACGTTACGTATATATAAATGTGTATTCATTATTTGAGCCTCCCCGACGTTTCGGAAACTTTCCAGCAAGTTTTTCCAGAAAGGATGGAAGGTTTTCCAAACTATAAACAAAAATTCTAAATTAAAATAAAACATCCATTCCCCATTGTTACCACAGTACCGAAGTACCTATAGTCTAACTAATCTCCTATTAATTAGCCTGCTTATCGGTTATTTCCAATTTCATTCTTTCAAATCCGGTGCTCAGTATTTGATATAATTTGTGGACAGTGTAATGTTTTGTATAATGAAGTAATTGAACCTTTGAAAAAATCCGGCGTTCCCTTTTACCATAGCAGACCGAATCAAATATTGTCACAGAATAGATAATAGATATTACTTGAGATGAAAAACTTAATTAAGTAGGTACATTTAGAACCCCTACAGTACAGAACAGACGTTTCATACGTTGAACACCCGAACAACAGCCATCGCATTGATTAAATAAGGGTTCCAAGTTGACTACGGAACCCTAAAAACCGGCAAAGAGCATGTCGGGCCACGCTCAGTGTAGGGTTCCGTAGTTGCCCATCCATCACTATAGACGGGCTTAAAACAGCGGTTTTTAAGCCCGATGTTTAAATTACGAGAAAGATTTTAAGCTCTAGACAAAGGTGGTAAATGCCAAAGTAACTGTAAATACTTATTACCTTCTGAAAGTTATCGATTATACGCGCCAGATTGAGAGGAATGTTTAAATACAGTATGGCACTTAACTAATATGTGTAACGTTCGAAGTATAAGGACACCGCGCGGCAGTTACGTCATTTTAATGAACCTTATGAATTTTTGCGATAACTCAAAAACAGCTCAACCGATTTTATTCAATATAGTTTTCATTGCTTATAAGGCCTCATTTTTATGAATTTTTCTATAATTTTTTGACCCGTGGTTGAAAAGTTACAGGGTGGGGATGCTATTTTTTGGATTTCTGGAGCGAATATTTACAAAACTGCTGACTTTATCAAAAAATGATGTTTTGAAGACCCCTATTATTTTTAAAAGACCTATTTAACGGCACCCCAAACACTAGTGTAGGAACGAAAAAAAATATCCCAACTTTAGGTGTACGGGAGGTACCCGAAAAAAAGTTTTTTTTTTTAGTTTTTATTTTACCGTTTTGTCGGCAAGACACATACACATACTCATACCAAATTTCAGCTTTCTAGTACTCATGAACATGGAGCTAAGCCGCGGACGGACAGACAGACGGACGGAAACTATAAGGGTTCCTAGTTGAATACGGACGTTGAGTTGATGACGTCATTATAGCTTGCTTAGAGACTCGCTGTTATGCAACTCCAGCAATATTAATAAAAACAACGGTAGGTACTTATTGGTAATAGGAATTCACGCTTCTGCCTAGAATATGCGGCTCCCTTGTGTGAAATGACTCGGAGTCGGAAGTCGGACGCATTCGCTTAAAGCGCAGCACTCAAAGGAATAAATACCCACATGCCATTGAGCGCATTTCGGGAATACCTGTACGTTCACACGTAACGATTTAGATGAACCGTTGGATTGAATATTTATAAAACCGCAACTGTGAAACGTTATTCTTTTTTTTATCCTTATAGTTTCGCCATTTCCGTCTGTCGGTCTGTCTGTCTGTCCGTCCGCGACTTAGCTCCGTGATCATTAGCACTAGAAAACTGAAATTTGGTATGAGTATTTGTGTATGTATCACGCCGACAAAACTGTAAAATAAAAACTAAAAAAAAATTTTTTTCGGGTACCGTACCTACACCTAAAATTGGGGTGAATTTTTTTTCGTTCCAACAGTAGTGTGGGATATCGTTGAATAGGTATTTTAAAAATAATAGGAGTCTTTAAACATTATTTTTTGATAAAATTCGCAGTTTTGTAAATATTCGCTTCGGAAATCCAAAAAATAGCGTCCCCCTCTCTAACTTTTCGATAACGGGTAAAAAAAATATGGAAAAAATCATGAAAATGAGGCCTTATACGTGCTTAATGAAAACTATATTGAATAAAATCGATTGAGCCGTTTTTGAGTTATCGCAAAAAATCATAATTTTCTTTAAAATGACGTAAGTGCCGCGCGGTGTCCTTATACTTCGAACGTTACACATATTAGTTAAGTGCCATACTGCATTAAAACATTCCGCTCAATCTGGTGCATATAATCGATAACTTCCAGAAGGTAATAGGTAAGTAATTATAGTTTCTTTGGCGTACCTTTATATAGAGCTAGAAATCTTTCTCGTAATATAAACCTCGGGCTTAAAACCGCTTTTTTAAGCCCGTCTATTTGTGAAGGATGGGCAACTTCGGAACCCTACACTCGTGGCCTGTCATGCTCTTGGCCGGTTGTTTTATTAACTAGTGGTCTGCAAACTGTAAATATAGAACTCGCGAAATTGTTATGCAATTGCAAAAAAAAAACATTTTCAACCCCCATATTTTATTAAATTTCAAAAAATTTACACAAGATTTCATGAGAATCGGTGGAGAAATGTGACCCGTACGCCAGAACAGTCGGAAATCCGAACATCCAAACATCCGGATGTATGAAAGAAATTTTGGCGAAGCAGAAACAAAGACGCTTTGCTCACTTCGCTCGCTCTGTCAACGAGTTTAAAAAGCAAGGTATTATTATTCGCATTTAATGTGTTCGACCTTTATTTGCGTTTTGCTCGCTACGCTTAAATACGCTTCAAATAATCACTTCACATTAGAATGGTACCTTCAAATTATAAATTATTAATGCCTCTTACCTCAGCGCACATCAGTGGTCGTCGCAAACAAGCGAAGTTTGCAAGTGGTTTCCTGTATGTATTTGTATGTATCCTGTATGTATTTGTATGTATCCTGTATGTATTTGTATGTATCTTTATGTATCTTTATGTATCCTGTATGTATCTTTATGTATTATTATGTATTTGTATGTATTTGTATGTATCCTGTATGTATTTGTATGTATCTTTATGTATTTGTATGTATCCTGTATGTATTTGTATGTATCCTGTATGTATTTGTATGTATCCTGTATGTATTTGTATGTATCCTGTATGTATTTGTATGTACCTGCATATTAGAGGAACTAGATAGTAAAGTTGCATTGAACTGAGACACTTAATGTGCCCGCTCTCGAAGACTCGATCAAGAGAAGAGAAACCGCGCGCCTCGAACAGCTGCCTCCGAACATTCGGCCTTTTCGAGTCACGATTGAAACATTCACACATAACACTAATCCGAGTTAATAAGTCTCATTGTAATCTATACCAACTGTAAGTAATTTCAGAACTACCTATACTAAAAAAAAATAACAAAATAAGAACCGACTTCAAAAAAACTGAAAAGCCATAAATAACCCGTTCATGTACCTACAGATTACATTTGAATCACTTTTTGAAGTCGGTGCCAAACCTCACGTAACCTCACGTAACTACCTAATGTAAAATACGTTGGACGCTTTTCTGAGATTATTATTATTTTCTCGCAGTTTCAATGAAAAACAGAGTGTTTAACACGCGGTTAGTTACCATTACTCTACTCAGACATATTTGTGCTCGCTCATTTCGTTCAATCGGCCAAATAATTACTTCGTGTCACACTGGCTTATTTTAGCCCCTCGTCAAACAAACTAGTATACATTTGGTAAAGTTATAGCAAGGACAATCAGAAAAATAAAAAATACTGTTTTGAAGACACTACCTACCCTATTTTCAAAAGTCTAAGCCAGGTGTCGCATAGCATGGCAACGAACTAATCACGGCCACTTTTCTTGGAATGAATGGGGCTGCGTCATAGCCAGATGCTGGCCGTTATTCTCTATGGCACTCGGTAATGTGATGTCTGTGCACAGTATTGGTCGACGAATAGATATTTTCCTCTCATTCACGGGATTCCAGGTGTATTAAGGATAGTAGATTGTTCATCGCATATAAGGTAGGTAACCATTTTGCGAGATATTTCGATATAAGTATTTAGAATTTATGGCGGTTCCCAGTTTGATAACGTACCGAAAAAAATAAAATAAAAGAAAAACCGACTTCAAAATAGAATGAAGAGCTAAAAATAACCCCTTCATGTGTCATGATTTTGATATGTTTAACGTGGCAACACAATCTCGACGTTAAATTGGTTTTCGTTTGCGACTTCTACTGGCAACATTCCTATTTCAAACGGACCAATTACGAGCGAGAGTTGTTGACCAATAGGATTCGAGCATCTGTCCAGTAACCGCTGGCGCATTGGAAAGCGCTGGAGACGAACAGTTCTCGTTGGACTGTCGAAGTGGCCAGTCGCCTAACCAAGATAGCTGTTAGATTTAGTGATTGTGATTTGTAACATTAGTGTATCGAATATAACCTGTAAAAGTGGTGAATAAACACGGTGCACATTAAAAGGAGTTTGATTTATGAAACATGTATCTACAGATTACATTTGAATCACCTCTTGAAGTCGGTGCCAAACCACTGAATTATTTATCTGATGAAAACAGATGCCACGCATGAAGTCTTTATAATAGTTATTACTATTTGGTTATAGAACACGAATATTTCTGTTCGATAAAGAAGTTTAGCGTGACGTTTGACAAAGAAATAAAAATAACAAATCTTATCACAATTTCCTTCTTAAACCATGAATACCAAGATCAAAGCTTAAAGAAAAATTTAAAAAGGAGCTACCTGGTGGAAGGGACCGGGAATCGAACCCGGTACCTCTGGATTACCGGTCCAGCGCGTTAGCCACTTCGCTACCCTCGCTCCACGTAGTCCTGACAATTTTTTCCTTATGCTTTGTGTGTCGATCTTTGCATTGTTTATTTGAAAGGTTTTTACTCCTTAGCGACCTCTATGTGAATACGTTAATATTCACATCTTACCGCACCACTTTACAGCGGTGAACGAGCAAGCGGGAGAGGGCGCTGTTAGTTAAACATGTAATGTCTCATTTTTTTAATGTGAGTACACCACAATTTTTATTTAAACCATGAATACAAACCACCGCTGTTCACCGCTGTAAAGTGGTACGGTAAGATGTGAATATTAACGTATTCACATAGAGGTCGCTAAGGTGTAAAAACCTTTCAAATAAACAATGCAAAGATCGACACACAAAGCATAAGGAAAAATTTGTCAGGTCTACGTGGAGCGAGTTCTAGAGTAGTAGGGCCTCGTGCAGGGTCCGTCCGGATTGTTACTACCGCCAAACAGCAATGTTCGCATTGTTGTGTTCCGGTGTGGGGGTAAGATTGCCGGTGAAATTACTAGCATAGAGGCATTCTATCTTCGTCCTCCGAGTAGGCAAGCACTGTGACTCCTCTGGTGTTGCAGGTGTTTATGGGCGACGGTTATCGCTTTCCATCAGGCGATACGTTTGCTCGTTTGCCCCCTATGACATAAAAAAAAAGCGAGGGTAGCGAAGTGGCTAACGCGCTGGACCGGTAATCCAGAGGTACCGGGTTCGATTCCCGGTCCCTTCCACCAGGTAGCTCCTTTTTCAATTTTTCTTTAAGCTTTGATCTTTGTATTCATGGTTTAAATAAAAATTGTGGTGTACCCACATTAAAAAAATGAGACATTACATGTTTCATAAATTTATAATTTCCTTCTTTCTAATGTTTTATAAAAATTATATACCTACTACGAGTTACGATGTAAACTTACAAAAGTCAATCAATCAGAACAAGCGCGCCACACACCAAAAATATCGTAATGTTAAGTAGGTACAAAAAATATGTTATACTATTAACGCCATCTTACAACCATAGAATAAAACTATCTTAGCATGCAACTAACATCTGTACTTTTTGATACTTTTGAGGTAGGCGCGCTCATACCATGTGGCGCGTTTGACCAAGGGGGATTCACTTCGCGCCGCGTGTCACGAAATATACCTACATATTTCGGATCCCAATTGTGACCCGGCTCACCCATCACTCCGCCTTTATTCGGCTAGGGTCGGGTTCGGCACATTCGAAGCGGAGCAAACGCATCAATTATATTTTTATGATTATTTGTTATTACTAACCAACTTTAAAAAGGAAGAGTTCGTCTGTATTGAATCTTTTTGTACGTATGTTCACCGAATTTATCCGTGAAATGTAAACTGATTTTATATTTATTCAAAAGAGTAAAGAGCAACTACGGTTTTCACATAATCATTAAGTCAGGCTCTGAGGATAGGACACTTACGAGTACCTACTAGATCTCAGGATAGTTTCAACGCAGACATGTCACATTTCGGCTCACATCAATCAACTAGACCCTCTAACATAAAATTGACCTGATAATTGACCCTGGATTTTCAACCCTCACATGTCTCCGTTGAATCAATCCTGAAATCCAGTGTACATTTCCAGGGTTCATCATCAGAATAATGCACGACGGGCAGGTTGGCGTCCACATCCAATACAATTCTGCTAGATATCACGTAAAAGCTAGTTACAAAAACTTAATTTTCTATATGAGGACAAACTCCAAAAGTCCCGACGAGAGTTATTAGCCTTCTACGTGGGTGTTGTTTGATGCTTAATAGTCCTATTTGTTATTTGTTGGGTTTTTTTTTCGTGATTTCGTGGTTGTCCCATAGTGAAAGTGGCTCAGTGTGGCCCTTCCCTCCCCGGTACCCCGTTCACTCCTGCTCCATGACCCAAAAATTGCCGTGTATATGCGAGCTCACAACGTTTAATTTTTATTACATTATTTCTTAGAAACAAATACAATAGCACTAATTAAATAGTTAAAAAATCAAATCAATTCTTGGAAAAGAGAAGGTGCTCAGTATCGCACGCTTACCCGCACCGCATCGCAGCCATCTTAAAACAAAGACGCCTGCATTAGCTTGGGCACGTGCAAAGGATGGAACCATCTCGTTTGCCACGTATAGATCTCTTGAGTGAGATTGCCGACGCTAAGCGACCCATTGGATGACCTATGTTATGCTTTAAAGACAACGTACAGCTCCTCCGTATAAACTGGATATACCTGAAGACCGTGACCTATGGAGGAAGACTGTGCGATAGTGTGGTTGCACATTATGAAGCATGGTTTGTTTCTCTTTCCCACAAGCGCAACCTAAGACACCAGCGTGTAGCTCTTCCCCCTTCATCAATAGGCGCAACATCTATTTAATTTTGTCAATAATTGTTGGAATAGAAACTCCAGCCTTATTTAATGTTCTGGTCTTTGAGTATTTGTCTATGCTCTAAGGTTCTGGTCTATGAATGTTCTGTCAGTTGTTATGTGTGTCAACGCCGAAATGTCTCGGAAATAGGTCACGTTCTCCGTGTTTTAATACATATATATTACTAAACTGGTGTATTTTCTACAGGTTATGCGGCCCTTTACGCTAAAATTTACGCTTAAATAATATAAATACGCCAATTTCATAAAACAAAAGAACGTACTTCGCTTCGCAACGGTATGCCAAATTTTCGTTGATGATATATTGACGAAAAACGTGCAGTAAAATGTCATCCGTTAATAATATGCCATTGATCGAAAGACTGCAAGGCAGAGAAAATTTTGCGAGTTGGAAGTTTGCCGTACAATACAAACGTACTTAGAGCATGAAGACCTTTGGGACGTCGTCACAGGCTCCGTCGCCGCCGGTACGACCGTTGACCCGAAAAAGGATATTATGGCAAAGTCAAAAATAGTGCTTTTAGTGGATCCGATAAACTACATCCACGTGCAGGAGGCTAAAACCGCAAAAGAAGTGTGGTCCAACCTCTGTAAAGCCTTTGATGACTCCGGCCTCACCCGTCGAGTGGGATTGTTACGGGATCTTATAACAACGACTCTTGACGGCTGTCAAAATATCGAAGAGTATGTGAATAAAATTTTGACTACAGCGCACAAGCTCCGAAACATCGGTTTTAAAGTCGATGACGAATGGCTAGGGACCTTGTTACTTGCCGGTCTCCCTGATCAATACAAGCCCATGCTTATGGCCATGGAAAGCTCCGGTGTCGCTATAACAGCCGATTTCGTAAAGACGAAACTGTTACAGGAAGTCAAGACTAATGACAGTAATGATACAAGCGTGTTTTATGCTAAAACACGGTCAAAGCAGGGGCCTCCGTATAAAGGTCACCGAATTCCAAGATGTTTTTCTTGCAATAAACTTGGACATGTTAGCAAAGACTGTAATGTGAAGAGCGTTGAGAAAAATGATAACTCGTTTGTTGCCATCTTTTCTGCCACAACCAGCTATGATTCCGGATGGCTAATAGATAGTGGATCGGCTATGCATATGACGATGTGCAAGGACTGGATTTATGACAAAAAACCACCTCCAATCAAAACGATCAGAGTAGCGAACAATAAGGAACTCCGAGTTGAGTGCAGCGGCAAAGTAAACATCGACGTGCTACAGAACGGATCGAAAAGCACAATACAAGTGACTGATGTTCTTTATGTGCCTGAGCTGTCAACGAATCTTCTCTCCGTCAGTCAGATGATTAAAAACAAATGCGGTATAAAGTTTAACAGCAATGGTTGTCGAATTTTCAACAAACATAAGAAAGAAGTAGCAACAGCAAAGCTTGTGAATAATATGTATAGGCTTAATACTGCCTCCGTTCAAGCTTTTTGCTCCGGAAGTGCTACCGATGACAGTTATCTATGAATAGAATAGAATAGAAAAAGTTTTATTCAAGATAACACATCATTACAATTCACAGCTATTAGATAAGTGTTAAAGACAGTGTACATAAGAGATGTGCATCCGAAATGGTCTCCACTCAGCAATGCTGTTGGCTTTGCTAGGTATAGCAATGCCCACGGCGCTGGTTTTCTGTGGAGCTAGAGGGACGGTTTCGCGGGACAGCATACTGAGCGACTTGTGTCAAAGACGAAGTATAAAATATATAAATGTGTATAATATGCGTATGTAATATATATATATATATATATATATGTATAAATACAAATATAATATAAATATTGCGATAGTTTTTCGGAGTTAATATATTATATATTTTTATAATGTAGGTAGGCGGTTGATTTTTGACGGCAGACTTAACATATCAGCATTTTATTTTATTTCGAGGCAGCAGTACTCCGAGAGTCTAGAACATATTTTTTAAGTTTAGTTTTAAAGAGACTTTTTAAATTACAATCCTTAATAGGTGGTGGAAGATTGTTCCAACATTTCGTAGCGGCATACCGAAAGCTGCCACGAAATGCTGCAGTACTGTGCCTCGGACATATTAATCTGGAGCTGTGTCTAATCTGCCGTTGTGAAAATGTTAACTTATCAAATAAGTACTTGGGCTTCTTGCTGCGGTAAATACCAAAAAGAAGAGTGGCGAAGTGGAGGTTACGTCGTGCGCTCATATTTAATAACTTATTATTAATGAGATGCGGAGTTACGTGCGATCGAGGAGGTATTGGAAAACAAAACCGTGCGCAAGCGTTTTGGACGCGTTGTATAACCTTTTTAGTGCGAGCCAGCAAACAATTTCCATACACCGTGTCAGCGTAGTTGAGTTTTGATAGTATTAAAGAGTCGCATAGCTTCACGCGCATATCTACACTGAGGTAATCACGTGCTTTGTAAAGGACCTTCAATCTGTAGAAACAATTTCGTGCCATTTCCAACACGTGATTTTCGAAGTGCAAGGAGCCATCCATCAGCAGTCCCAGATTGCGAGCTTCTGAGACCTGTTCCAGATTGCTCCCTGCAATGTTAACGCAAGGGTTTGAGGCGATTATCTGCTTTACTTGTTTCTTGGAACCCAATACAAGGAATTTCGACTTTGTGGGATTGAGGACTAAGCAATTATTTTCTGACCAATCGGCAATGCGACACAAATCTTCGTTCAATTTGGCTACAGCTTCGCGTGTGTCACCTGGCTTAAAAGATATAAAGAGTTGAAGATCATCCGCGTATATGTGGTATTTGCAGTGTCTGATGTCATCGACTATATTTGCGCTGTATATATTGTAAAGCACTGGCCCCAGGATAGAACCTTGGGGCACACCTCTAAAGACTTCAAGTGATCCCGAAACTGATGTTACACCTTCAGCATTACGAACTTCAACAAGTTGAGACCGGTCAGCGAGATAGCTGGCAAACCATTTTACAGCTGAACTACTAAAGCCATAAAATGCTAATTTTGATAACAAGATAGACGTATTAATTGAGTCAAATGCGCGAGAGAAGTCCAGGAGCGCTAATATAGTCCCTCTACCTTCATCTTGTGATGTCAGAATCTCGTCCACCACATCCAGTAATGCTGTGGAAGTGCTATGTCCTTTTCTAAAGCCTGATTGTCTATCCGGTAAGATACTAAGGCATCAAAGACTTGGTCATCTCAACTTCTCCGACTTAAAGAAGCTTGAAGATCATACAGAAGGCGTGAAAATGTCTCCGAGCACCAAGGTCACCTGCGTTCCTTGTCTTAAGGGTAAACAGGCAAGGCTTCCGTTCTACAATGAAGGCTCCCGGGCAAGTCAAAGTCTAGCAGTTATTCATTCTGATATAGTCGGGCCAATGGAGGTGAAATCATTTGGAGGTGCAAGGTATTTTCTCACCTTTATTGATGATTATTCTAGAAAAGTAGTAGTTTATACACTCAAGTCGAAGTCAGAATGCCTAGATAAATTTAAGGAATATAAAAGTCTTGTTGAAAATCAAATAAGCAATAAAATTAAAATTTTAAGAACTGATAATGGGACTGAGTACACCAGTAAAAACTTTACTGATTTTTTAAAGTTGTCAGGTATACAACATCAGACGTCAACACCATATACGCCTCAACAAAATGGTTTGTCAGAACGTATGAACCGGACTTTACTCGAAAGAGCACGGTGTATGTTAATTAATGCAAATTTACAGAAAGAGCTGTGGGCTGAGGCAGTTTTAACATCTGCATACGTAGTAAACCGGTCACCGACACGCGTCCTGGACTATCAAACACCTGAGGAGAGATGGAGTGGCTGCAAACCAGACTTGAGCCACATGAGAGTCTTCGGCTGTGAGGCGATGGTGCACGTACCTAAAGAAAAAAACAAAAAATGGGATCCGAGGTCACGTAAGATGATTTTTATTGGCTATTGCGAAAATACAAAGGGGTACCGATTTTTTGACCCTAATACAAAAAAGGCAATAAAAAGTCGAGATGTAGTGTTCCTTGAAAACTCTGTTAAGAGAGATATGGTACCAGTTTTCTTATCAGGTCCTGAAAGTCATCAAGTAAGTGATGGTAGCCAATCAGATGACGATTGCAGTACGGATTTGTCCACTCATACAGCAGTCGAAACTAGTGAAGCCTTAGATGACGATGAATTTATACCTCAGCAACCAATTGATCCTCCCCCGAAGTTAACTATGACACTTCGTCCTCGTAATAAGATAGATACAATGCCCGAACCTGAGATTTGTCTGTGTACTAATACTGATGCATCGTCCTGCCTGGTTCCAGAGACGTATGCTGAAGCGCTGTCATCCAAAGACTCGAAGTTATGGATCGAGTCAATAAAGGAGGAGCTAAAGGCTCATGAGGATAACGGCACATGGCAGCTAGTTGAGAAACCAGATGGTGCCAGGCTCTTAGGATGTAAGTGGGTATTCCGACTGAAGGACGAACCGACGGGACCAAGGTATAAATCAAGGCTCTGTGCGAAAGGCTACGCTCAGAAAAATGGTATCGATTATACGGAAACATTCGCACCAACAGTTAGATATGACTCCATCCGTCTTCTGTTATCTACGGCAGCTGAGAAACGTTTAAATATGATGCAATTTGATATAAAGACTGCTTTCTTGTACGGTGAATTACAAGAAGAAATATTTATGAAACCGCCAGAAGGGCTCAATGTTGAAGGGAATTTAGTATGCAAGCTTATAAAGTCATTGTATGGATTAAAGCAAGCGCCAAGGTGTTGGAATGCAAAATTTGACTCGGTTTTAAAGAAATATGGATTTGAAAACAGTCATGCTGACAGATGTGTCTATGTGAGCAATAGTAGAGCAGCAAAAGTGTATTTATTATTATATGTGGATGATGGATTGTTGTTCTCTACGGATCCTAATATACTGACAGAAGTATTGAGTGATTTTCAAAAAGAATTCAGCGTGAAGATTTGCAAATCATCGAACTTTATAGGAATGCAGATTGAGCAATGTGACGATTATATCTTTATACATCAGCGAAAGTATATTGAACAAATGCTTACGAGATTTGACATGTGTAATGTCAACCCGATTAGCATACCGTGTGATCCACATGCCACGCTAGAGAAAAGTAGTGTGCCGGAAAATGATAAGCGGATACCATACAGAGAAGCGGTAGGATCTCTTATATTTGCAGCCATAGTTACGAGACCAGATATAATGTATGCAGTCTGCAAGGCAAGTCGTTATCTCAACAGCTTTGACAATACGCATTGGAATGCAGTCAAGCGGATCTTCAAATACTTAAAGGAAACGATGTCATATGGACTCTGTTTCAAATCAAATCAGAGTGCTACCCTGGAGTGTTTTTCAGATGCCGACTATGCAAATGACTCCTTGACGAGACGGTCCGTTACAGGGTATGTTTTCATGAAAAATGGAGCCGCAGTGACATGGAGCACTCAGCGACAACCCACGGTCGCGCTGTTGACTACTGAAGCCGAGTTCATGGCATCGTGTTGCGCCACCAAAGAGGCATTATGGGTGAGACAATTAATGCTGGACGTTGGTGAGTTTCAACAAGATTCTATTGTAGTTAATATGGACAATCAAAGTGCTATATGTTTAATTAAGAACTCTGACTTTCACAAAAGATGTAAGCACATAGACATTAAGTACAATTTTGTGAAAGAGAAGTATTATGAAAAACTTATAGATCTTAAATATGTTAGTACTGATTGTCAAATAGCAGATATTTTTACGAAAGCTCTGGCTAAACCCAAAGGCCGTTTCCGATTAAGGGAAGAAAATATGCCCTTTCGTGATAATGGACAGATTTTTTTTTCTACAGTCAGTTACGTCTAGTAGAGTAACTGTGTCAAGTTTGGTTAAAAAATTCTTTGTGGTTCCGCAGAAAAAAAATAAAAACGGAAATAATGAAATATGGTTTTTCTCCAAAACTATTTAACTTTAATGTACTATTATTTTTTAATTCTGTAAAGCTTAGTCAAGTTCATGTTTTAAGTGAAAATGGTATCTCTATATCTAACGATTATGTAAAAAAATAGGTAAGTCAAAATTTTAATATATATATTTTTTTACTTTTGTGAGAGATACCACTCTAATTGACATTTCTAAATAAGCCTTAGTTAACGTCTTGTAACACATATTAATTTGATGGACAAAATCGGAAAGCAACTGTGTCAAAATGAAATAAATAACTGGGCTGGAATTCATTACTATTTAATTAGGAAACTACTCTAACACTGCTAAATAACCAAAACATAGTATCCTCTTTACAAATAAACAAGATTTGACAGTTACAGTGACATTTGCTAGAAAATGTCACCTTTTTAGTTACGTAATGAAAAAAAATACACTTATTCTAATCCTCATCGCTATCTTCATTGACAGTAACGTGAATTCCGTGATTCAAAAAAAGTCCGCTTAAAGTTTCAGCAGGCCGAACGATTTTGGACAAATATCTTGCGTGCGACAAATAATAAACAATAGCAACAATGTGTGAAAAACACCCTACTGTTCGCAATGTTCGCATTCCGTTGGCACATTCACAATAATGCCGCCTTATGGATCCAACACCAATGCTGTTTGGGACATATTCGATAAAGCATCTGTAAAGATTTTTTGAAATATGGCGAGATTGGACTTTCTGTTTCAGTATATTAGAATTTTCCTTCACATATTCCAAATTCAACGAACCATCTTCATTAAATATTTCTGATAGATACGAAATCGCTACTTATATCATTGCGAGGTGATATAATGATGTACTCGTAGGTTTCTTTCTTAATATTTTTTTGATTGCATTCGCTTTAGAATTCATTTTGTAAAGACGAGTTATCTTTCTAATGTCCCTGAAATGTCACGTTACATTTAAAAAAACAATTCATCTTTATTACTGTCATAATATGTATTTATTTTAATTTCGGTAGAAAGAGGATTATTGCGTGGCGAAAAAAGAATAGTTTGTAATTACAATTTCAAGATATTGAAGTCATACCCGAAAAGTCTTTTAAATTCCATTTTACAGTTAGTGTCCGATTAAAACCTTTAAATTGATAATCTGGTATAATGTTAAGTAAAGCTTATATACCAAATAGCAAAAATGATTAATATATGCATAATTTTTATGTTATTAGAAAAATAATGACATTTTCAATAACAATAAAAGGCAAATGTCACTAACTGTCAAATCTTGTTCATTTGTAAAGAGGATGTATGCTTCGGTTATTTGGAAGTGTTAGAATAGCTTACTAATAAAATGTAATAAAATCCAACCCAGTTATTAAATTTATTTTATTTTGACACAGTTGCTTTCCGATTTTATACATCAAATTAATATGTGTTACAGGACGTTAACTAAGGCTTATTTAGAAATGTCAATTAGAGTGGTATCTCTCACAAAAGTAAAAAAATATATATATTAAAATTTTGACTTACCTATTTTTTACATAATCGTTAGATATAGAGATACCATTTTCACTTAAAACATGAACTTGACTAAGGTTTACAGAATGAAAAAATAATAGTACATTAAAGTTAAATAGTTTTGGAGAAAAACCATATTTCATTATTTCCGTTTTTATTTTTTTTCTGCGGAACCGCGAATAATTTTTCAACCAAACTTGACACAGTTACTCTACTAAATGTAACTGAGTGTAGAAAAAAAAACCAAGTCATAATATTAAAGGGCATTTTTGCTTCCCTTAATCGGAAACGGCCTTTCAACATTTCAGGGGTAAATTGGGAGTTGTTGAAAACCCAAATATTTTAAAGTAAATTTCGGAATAATTTTGTTTCCATTTGTGGTTAATGTATTGAAATGTTGAATTTTCATGTTTTTGTAGAAATGTTGCTTATGTTACGTAATGCTATTTTTGTTCCTTGGATTATGTCCATCTTCTCTGAGCTGAGGTTTAATTTCTAATTTAACAGTTTGTTTTGTATATTCTATAGCTAACTTATTTTTTACTCATGGCGTGTAATTATTGTTGTATTGTGTTAGAAGGCTGAAATTTAGAGGGAGTGTTGGAATACAAACTCCAGCCTTATTTAATGTTCTGGTCTATGAATGTTCTGTCAGTTGTTATGTGTGTCAACGCCGAAATGTCTCGGAAATAGGTCACGTTCTCCGTGTTTTAATACATATATATTACTAAACTGGTGTATTTTCTACAATAATGCTGCCTGGGCTGTCACTCTCCTATCGCGCTATCCAGCCATCTTCGTAAATGCCGCACTTTATTAGACGCTGCTTAACTCATTTGTTATTGATCTAAAAGGAGGATGAAACGTGAAAAATACAATAAATTGTTATTTGCACCAATTCTTGTAAACATTGCATCCCAGCGGCAAAGATTTTTCATTATGACATAATCATATAATACATAGGAGTACTTATCTATATTTCGATAGCATGTTTACTATCATGAAACACTGGATGAAAAGCATTGACTAGACTTGCGGCAATTTTGAAATTTTGGCGTAATAGTTTGAAACATTGTTTAATTCGCCCATTGATTGCTTTAATTACCCAACGACGTATTGTCTTGAAAAAGGACTATGAACTCTCATCATCAACCATTTTAAACCTATTCAACAAGGAATAAGGTTGAAAATTCAATATCCACGTAATGTAGTTCTAACCTTTTTTGTGAGTAACTGGTTGGCGCTTACGAGAACAAAAGCAGATAGATTGTATTAGACACAATGCCATTGTGAATGCAGGTAAGTGGATGGGCTTAGCTTAGAAAAAATGTACTATACACAGCTCATTTTTCCATACAGATTGAGGTTTCGTTCCTGTCTGTTTCCTCCTCCAAAACGTAGCCAATTTTTAGGAACTTATTACTTATAGGAACTGGATGGAATAATGGAAAGGAAATGTTCTGTGTCGGACCGTTTCGATTTTTGTTCTAATTATTATAGAATTTGTGTACTAGGCGTCCGTTTTCGACGGAATTTTGTAATATAGTAGGTAAACAAATTTTGTAATAATAAGCGCAAAAATCAAAACGATCCGTCACAGAATATTTAACCCCATTAAAATTTCGTAAAGATTGGTTAAGTTTTGGAGGACGAAACAAACGAGAACGAAACCTCGATGTGTATAACCCGTTTACGTTAAGTATGGACCTCATTTGTGTTCAACGCCACAGTTACCAGGTGCAAACAGTGTAGCAGCATTCAAAAACCGTATCACAAAGTTCCTGATAAATAAACAGAAGTTCCAACACATGCAGCCATAGTTTCATCTATTTTCACACACACACACACACACGCACGCACGCACGCACGCACGCACGCACGCACGCACGCACGCACGCACGCACGCACGCACGCACGCACGAACGCACTGCATCGCAGAGTCTGTTTGTTTTCCTATTTGTTGTAAGCTGAGTGACGACCTTTTTAGCATTCATTTAATCTACATCATCATCCTCCTAGCCTTTGTCCCATTTTGTGAGAATGAATTCTCAATTGGGGTCGGCTACCTAAAATCCCAAGATGTGGCGTAGGCACTAGTTTTTACGCAAGCGACTGCCATCTGACCTTCCAACCCAGAGGGGAAACTAGGCCTTATTTGGGCTTAGGTGGTTTCCTCACGATGTTTTCCTTCACCGAAAAGCGAGTGGTAAATATCAAATGACATTCCGTACATAAGTTCCGAAAAACTCATTGGTACGGGCCGGGTTCGAACCCGCGACCTCCGGATTGAAAGTCGCATGCCCTAACCACTAGGCTACCACCGCTCCACCGCTACATATAAGTAATAAATACCTACTTATTTAAGTGCGGCTCCCAGTAGGTATTATGCGTTAATCATGTTTATGTCTATATTATGCTAAATAAACTTATTTCTTTCTTTCTTCTTTCTTTCAAACTTAAGGGTCGTTCTCAAAATATTTGCACCGCCGCCTGTCAACAGGTTTGTCTTAGAAGAAGTTTTTTACACCGCATTATTTTAAATATCCAATTATCAACACATATCAATAGACACTTTTTACATAGAGGCCAAATGATTTTAATTAAAACTAAAGTATATTAATAGACAAAAAAACGATTTAAAACTAGGTTTTGTCGGTCACTTGCCGTGTCCCAACGCGAGGTACTCATGTTTCGTTGTAATAAAAACATATACATTACCGACTTAGCTTAAGTTCAGTACTCCATTTTATTTTCATATATGATGAGGATTGAATACTACCATATCGAATAATAATACTATGCTTATGTTGCGAATTATTTGCAATTTAAGTTTGTCCACGCCATTTTTTGTCGTTCACTTGTCACGAGACAAACATTACAATTGTGCGACTACTATTTCGTTTCCCCTGCCTCACCCCGCATAAATTGAGACCTTCAGTTGCCACCTAACGCTGTCCCGAGTGACACGTCGTCAGTGTGCTGCACTAAAAAAATATGATACATACACTTACGCGAGCGGGAGTTTGTAATGGGTATGTAGTCTATATTCTGCCTTCCATATTTTGGTTGACGTGTGTACTATCGCATTCATTTTAACTTATAATGCGTAAAGTATGGTCTACTTTTATGTGTATGTTCATCAACGAAATACTTTATTTGTTTTGATGACATAACTGTCATTTTGTCCATCTCCTGTATGTCGTTCACGTGTCTATAAAAAAACAGGTGAACGACACACACGGCAGGCGAACGACAATTATTTAAACACTTTTACAACAAACGATTAAACAGGTTTTATCGGTCACTCGCCGTGTCTCAACTCATGTTTCTTTGTTATAAAAACATATATATTACCGAAATAGCTTAGTTTGAGTATTCCATTTTACTTTCAAGCTGTCTTAGGAATCGTTAGCAGGCGGCGCCCGCACCAGATTTCGAAAGCATCAATCCTCTGCCTGTCAGCGGCTTTGAGCGTCCAGGTCTCAGCCCCATAAAGAAATATGGAGAAGACAAGTGTATAGACGAGGTGCATGTTAGTCCGGTTAGGGATGTTTCTATTTTTCTATATTTTGGCCGAGTTGGTTCATCGCTGTTCTGGCCATTCCGATTCGTCTGCGAATCTCTGGTTTACATGTGCCTCTACTTGTGACAATGGAGCCAAGGTACTGGAAGTGATCAACAGTTTCGAACTCTTGAACCAGGTTAGTACTTTGTCGACTAGTAAATGGTCGGCTATCATCAGCTCGGTCTTTTTTTTTATTAATATCGATACCCATTCTGAGGCTGGTTGTTTTGACTCATTCCAAAAGTTGGGCCACTTCTGCTTCGGGTGATGCAAAATAGGCGATGTCTACCACGTACCTTCAAGGGCTCCATATCTGTTAAATAGTATTGGGGATATGATGCATCCCTGTCGTACGCCTTTCTGGAACTTAATGTTCTTGTATGTGACATCTCCTACCGTCACCATTCCGTATCCAGACTCGTAAAGGCTTTATAAAGTGTTACCAAATGTGCTGGCACCTAACGCAGCCGAAAGCTTTCTGGTAATCAGATGTGAAGGAATTCCTCGAAGATGACGAAAACAGTAGTAAGAAAATCAGCGGGTAAGAAACAATATCTCAAAAGAGGCAGCATTAGGATGCAGAAACGTTATTTAAATGATTCGCTGTTAACCCTTCATAAGAGATTTATAAAATCACGTGGGTATGCTTGAGATTTGCATCTCTTTGCCGGTTATGACCTTTCTGGATTGAACAGGCTTCAAAAAAACCTCCTGAGAAATGTCCTATGAGATTAGAATTAAATGCTTGTTTTCTTTATGCAAATTACTAACATAAGGAAAAAATATAAATAAAAAACAATCAAAAAAGCACTAGTTGACTGTTCAACGTAGGTTTTATTTAAAATGTAATTTATCTGCAACCGTCGTCGTTAACCTGCTAACAAATTCAGTTAAGTTGGAACATATTTGTCGCAAACCTGCACCCATTGTCGATAACCTGGTAACAAATGTCGTTTACCTGACATCGATGTCTTTCACCTGTCGACCTAAAACTTCAAACACCTATATCTTCTAAGATATTCAATTTTACTACTTCCCTCGACGTGATATCAATTGTCTGAATATATTTCTAGCGATCCTATGAAAAATAAAAGAAGAAATCGCAACTTAAAAAAAAAATGCAAAATTAACGCAGCGGTGCAAATATTTTGAGAACGACCCTTAACGTAAGCTGATAGTATGGGAAATGGAGCAGTGTTACATCCTCTTAAAGTCCGGGGCGTAGGTAGGTATTGTTAAAATTTGTAAGTTGTTCTTGGTTTTCATAGCGCACCCAAATCACAGCAAAATATCACGAATGATCACGATGGCGGAGGGGGGTGTCGAGGAACAGTTGGAAAGTCAAAAAATAACAAAATTACTTACTCAATAATTTTCGCATATCAAAATAATCCGGTCTGAGTCATACATTGTACCATTTTTAAATAAAAAAATATTATTAAGTTATTGCTGTTTTTTTTATTAACTAACCTAATTCATCATACTAAGTCCGAAAAATACACGTGATCTTGAATGGGGCGCTAACGAAACGCTACCCGTTATAATCAATTAATCACCAAATATCACCAACGGGGAGGGGTCATACGTAGGCCAAATATGATCACATATGATTTCTGGACAAGCCCAGTATGTACCTAACAATGTGTTTTATTCAGAAAGAAATTAGTGGAGAATAACCCATAATTAACATGAACACAAGTTTAACAACAATCTACGTAAGTCAGTGTCGTTAGCAAGATTTTTGCCGCGCCAGTGGCCGGTGTAATGCTCGTGCCGCCGACGGCTGCAACTGATCGCCAACGCTTTTCCAATTTTCCGCGTGTCCGCCGCATTCGTCACGGCCGCACTTCCATGGAGCCCGCACAATGAAAGATTGCCGTAACAAACGAGCTGGGTGAAATATGGTGCCGCCGAACAGAAACGATTGAAACGAGCTGTCCGGCTACATTGCCACACAGAGACAGTAGTTCTAGTTCGCAACAAAATTGAATGCTACATGTAGTTAACGAGGAAAGATAAAAAAACCCTGACCCGACCACGACAAGGAAGCTGGTGGGTTTTAATCTACTAAATCGATTAGCTACTTTTCTCTTTTTGGGGTGTAAAGTAAAGCAAGTTATCGTTTGACCTCGAATTTTCAATGAAGCCTAATATGAAGCATCATGCTTAACTAGGAAATTAGCTATCCACTCTTGACTTGACTAAACTTGAAGTCAAAATCAAATTTATAATTTCCTTTCACTGATAGACAAAAAGTGAATCAAAGTAATGATTGCACCCTTACCACGCGAGAACCATGATGCCAAAATTGAGATATTGGAATATTTTTATTCAAATCCATGAAAAAATAGATGTAGGAATAACCCCCTTGTTCCTAGAAAGAGATGAGCGATTTAGCTGTAAGCTTTAAAAAATTTAAAGGATAAAAATGTTTTATGCCATAAACGGGCCTCACACAGCCACCTAAACGGTGTCAACGGAGCACATAGGCCTTTTTGTTTGACTTCGCAAAGTTGCTCCTAATCTATCTATTCGGGTTGTAAAGGTAAAATAGACTGAGACAGTTTCACTACTTCTTATAAAGATATGACATTGCTGTTCTTCTTCCTAATACGATATTGTTCTTCTTCCGAATATGATATTGTTAATGTCCGACCAAACTAATTAACCCTAACCGCAAGGCGGACACAGCCTAGAAACAACTGAATCTCTAATGCCAGTATCGAGATCTGCATGTTATTGTTTTTTAGAGATTTGATTATTGGTCGTATATTTTATTAGAAAGTGAGAGAGACAGAACGCAATGATGGTCGAATTTTAATGTATAATACGGTGAATAGAGACTAAAGTACTATGTGTGACCTTACAAACGGTCCGGTAGTTTTGAATTTTTGATATGTTGTCTAGGATGGTTAGTCAGTGTTTAAAATGCAAAATGCACAATTCTCCCCCCTCCGCGCCCGCCGCCATATTGAAAAAACCGGCACTCTCTTCATATTTTTGCTCATATCTTCCTTTAGGAGCATTTTAGCTAGAAAAAAGCTGCGACAATGTTATAGAGAGTTAAATTTACTACATTTTCCATTTTATATTTTTTTTCTAGGACAGAGAGTTACGGAGATATCCACATTTAAAAAAACGTAAAAAAAACGCAATTTCCTACTGAAAAACAAACTTCTGGATTATATCTTCGTTTAGGAGCATTTTAGCTACAACAAAGCTAGAGCAATGTTGTAGAGAATGAAATTTACTATAATTTACATTTAAAATTTTGTTTCAAGGACGGTTAGTTACGGAGATATGCACATTTAAAAAACAGGAACAGTCGAATTTTCCGAAAATTTCTCAAGATTCTTGGTTTAGAACGCTGCCATTCAGTTACGGACTAGTCTAGGACAAATTAAAACATGTAGGAAATATAATTGCTTATAAAACTCGTGTCCATTTTCACATACATTTTCGGAAAATGTGACTTTATTTTTTACATATCTCCGTAATTATCTGTCCTAGAAACAAAATTTGAAATGTAAATTATAGTAAATTTAATTCTCTACAAAATTGCCCAAGCACTGTTCTAGCTAAAATGCTCCTAAACGAAGATATAATCCAGAAGTTTGTTTTTGAGTTGGAAATTGCAATTTCTTAAGTTTTTTTAAATGTGCATATCTCCGTAACTATCTATCCTAGAAACAAAATATAAAATGGAAAATGTAGTAAATTTAACTCTCTATAACATTGTCGAAGCTTTCTTCTAGCTAAAATGCTCCCAAAGGAAGATATGAGCAAAAATATGAAGAGAGTGCCGGTTTTTTCAATATGGCGGCGGGCGCGGAGGGGGGGGAATTGTGCATTTTGCATTTTAAACACTGACTAACCATCCTAGACAACATATCAAAAATTCAAAACTACCGGACCGTTTGTATGGTCAAAATCCTTTATTCACTGAATTATGTAGTTCAATACTTAAGAAAAACAAGTTATCAGTAGAGTACTTAGTACCTACTTAATTATTTGAAGTCTTATGTACAGAAAACCGTCGCTGCTGAACAATCAGCGATGTGGTTATCATAAGTCACAAATATCTTGATATTGTCAGTGGGTGTATACTTACTTATAAATTAAATATCAAAATAGTGTTAGTTTAGAGCGGAAAATTCATAACAGCGTTGCTAGTAAAGCGTATAGGGTGGCCGTGGGCCCGGCGCTTCAATTGCCCACTGGAGTAAGGCGAGTGGCGAGCGCACCCTCCCTGGCCGGTCGTATTTGTAACGCTCTTTACTAGCCGCCAAGAAAGATAACATCGATTAGAAAGTATACATCGATTACCCTTTAATATAATATATAAAGCTATGATTGTACTCTAGGGAGTACAATCGTACCATTTTTTTGGCCTATGTAATTTCTATGTACGCACTTATTTTATTTGTGCACTAACGTCGGTACTAATAACAAAATAAAATAACGGTAACATGTTTGCGATCTTCATATAGACATAAATTTTAGGTCCACTTAGTACGTAGGTATATTATAGTTGGGTCATTATAATATAATAAATATATAAACAAATATGCACTCCATTATCTGTGGCATGACGTAGAATACCGAGTAAATAAACAGAAGGGCTACTCCGATGTTCGATATGCGAGCGTCGTCTAGTGCCTTCCCGCTCACTCAATCATACTTTGACAGCAGATCGAGAGAGACGGCACTATTCGCAGTCGTCGGAGTTGCCCTTCAGTTTTCTTTTCGGGATCGGTGACGTCACTATAATGGGCGAAAATGGCGGACAGTTTTTTAAGCATTTCAAAATATAGAATAATAACATATGAACTGAAATATATACATATATTTAGGTTTAAATAAAAAATACTATACAAAATAAACATTAGTTTTATAACGAGCAGCGGGCAGACCACGCCGCCAGAGCCATGACGTCACAGCGCGCGGCACCGGAGCGCGGGCGGCGGAGAGAGCGACGCGCCGGGTACCGTTAGGCGGTGGTCTGCAACAAACGCCGTAGGTCGCGTCCGGCGTCTGCTGGAAGCCGCGTCGCGGACGCTGCGCTGGACGCGGCTTCCAGCGCAAACTGTCATGGTCGCTCTGAGACGCGGCGTCCAGCGCAAACAGATCAGTTTTTCGCACGCACTCAACGCGAATGGACGTGAAGTGAAAATATGGACGAACAGACAATTTTAAGAGTTCTTCTTGAAGAGGAGGAGGATGATTTTATGTACTTAATTATAAATTACAAACAATGAAAAAATACTTTAATACACCGATACACTTTCCATACACCCATACACATTGTAGTACCATCGTGTCCACGGCACTGATGTCATATAAAAAGAAACTGCGACCGAATCGCTGTACTTACCAAAGTGAGCATATTTATTTTATTTATCACATTGTACCTACGCAAGCCGCATAGCCACGGCAACCGATTTTTATGAATAATAGGTAGCTATCTCGATTAAAAAAGCATTCGATTTCAAATCGGTTCAAAGAGCTACGATTTCACAATTAGACAGACTAACAGACGGACAGACAGACACACAGACAGAACACCCCTCGGTACCTAGGCCAGGTATAAAACGGATTCTCACCTAGTAGACCAATAACCAAGCTCATTTCTTCCCAACGTTTGTGTTTCAACACATTGTTTTTGTAATCTTTATCGCTGGCATCAAATAATATTCTGTTAAATTTGACTGGTTCAATCAGTAATTCATCTTGTTTTTTTGTAAATTTCACCATCTTCGATTTTTCAATCGCAAAAACGCGACGGCCGTTCCGCCTGAATGCTCCGAAATGACTGCGTAGGCGGCGTTCGACCTACGGACGCCGCGCACGGCGTTCGTGCGCCGCGTCTGGCGTCTGAGAGAGACCACTATAGTGTATTTCCATAGTAAGCATTCGTACGTCGCGTACAGCGTCACGCCGGACGCGACCTACGGCGTTTGTTGCAGACCACCGCCTTTAGGCCGCTATATAAGCCGACGCGCGCCCAGTACGGGAGCGGTGTGTTACCATCTCTCGAGCAGTAAGGTCGTGTGAGCGGCTCCAACTGTGAGGCATTGTAAACCATCGCTCCCCGCAGCGCAGAGTGTTTGCCACGCTCCTTGCGATGCCGTAGGTTCTCCGTCAATCTAGGTAATGGTGTTAGGTCAATATCCAGGTGTCCTAAGCTAAGCCCTAGAGCCGTCCCTAGCGCAGTGTTTACCACGCTCGTTGTCGCTACAACCGGGGGCTGTTCCCAGCGCAGAGTGTTTACCACGCTCGTTGTCGCTGACACGGGAACCTAGTGCTTACGCTCCTGGACCAGGCTGCCGGCGCGGTGTGTTTACCACGCATCTAGTCGTCCAAGCAGCCGGGAAATCTATCCTTAAGCGCGGTGTGTTTCTGGCCGCACCTGCGATTAGGGGTAGCTTTCCACGAAGGATACCGACCAGGCTCCCTTGCCCACGCGTACTAACCACTAACTGTTCCTCCGACGGGACACTAACCTGACGCGTGGCTGGGACACCGGGTCCCCTAGGGAATTTAGGGACGTTAGGATACGTAGTCTAGGTACAGGGTAGGATTAAGGTTGACTATAAATAAACAGGCATGAAAGCCCTCAGTTTGTTAGTATATGATATCCTAGTTTGATTTATTCCCCGCTCCTTGCCTCCCGAACTAAGCTAGCTCGGAAAACCCTCAAGATCCCGTCTGGATCGAGGGATATGTACTAGTGTCTAGGCCCGTTACGTCCTAATCGACCTAGCGGGGCTAAACACTACGTCACATTTGGCGCCCAACGAAATAGCTCATACAGGAGTTTTATAGCTCATTACAGGCAAGGACTATCCTTAATCTAGATCTATCTTAATCTCTTACCGTCCATCCGTTTAATCCGTACAGTTACAAACCGTCCATATACAGAATATTGTCCATACCCGCGCCAGAGATAAATTATTATAATTATAGGCCTTACAGAGAAAGGTAAGTTACAGCTTAGGATACCTAGGCGATGCCCACCGCCTGGATTTACCGACTAAAGAAACCAGAACTAATGAGAGAAGCCGAAGAGAGAGGCTTACATGTAGAAGGATTAACCGTAGAACAAATACGAAAGGACCTCGTAGAAATCATCAAGGAGGCCGAGGAATTCGGAACACCAGGAAAACAAGAACAACCAGGCATGTCTGAAAACGGTCGTCCTAAGGATGAGGACAGGAGAGAGCTGTCAAAGCAAATAAAGGAGTGGAACCTATCGTTCAAGGTAACAGACAATGCCGTCGAATTCCTAGAAAGGCTAGAGGAATTGATGGAGGCCAGCAACGTCGAGCAGAACGATATACTGCAGGCACTTCCGAGGATTTTGCAGGGAAAAGCATTACAATGGCATAGGAACAACGCCCAGTCATGGAAGTCATGGGACGAATTTATTGAGCTTTTCAAATTGTATTATTTCCCGAGCAACTATGAGGAGGACCTCATAGCGAGGATAGTGGCACGGAAACAAAGGTTCAGAGAAAAGTTCACTAACTATGTCACGGACCTGCAGACGCTGATGAGGCGATATGGAAGCCTGACAGGAGAACAGCAACTGCATCGGATCCACGAAAACATGCTTAAGGAGTATAAGTTGTATATAAAGAGACAAGACTATACGAACTTATCCGGACTATTAAGATTAGCCGCTGAGTATGAGAACATTTCCCCTTCGGAGTATGGAGAGGGATACCAGCGAAAAACATACCAGGAAGAGACCGAAGCACCAGACAGATGGAGACAACACGAGGAGACGCGGGCAGGACCTAGTAACGAGCTTCAGAAAAAAGGGAGAGAGCCCAGGAGAAGCGAAAATTGTACTGCGAAGATTCATCCAAATTACAATTCAAACACGTGTTGTTGGTCATGCGGAAAACCAGGACACAATATAAAGGAATGCCGGGGAAATCAACAAGTGTTCTGCAGCCAGTGTGGGAAATTAGGTACCCTAAGTAGAAATTGCTGCAAAAGGCAGAAATGGGGAAAACAGGAATACTTGGAATCGGCCAATGAGCAGAGGAGAGATGATAACCGCATGTAACTGGAGGCCGAAATAATGGGGAATAAATACCAGTGTTTGGTAGATACAGGGTCTACAAACACCTACATAAATCAGAATATATACCGCGACTGCTTGGCAAAAGCAGCGACGAGGGTAAATAAACCAAGAGAGCTAGTTCTCGCAAATGGGGTAACAACACAGACCGAGAAAAGCGTGCTAGTCGACTTAGAAATTAAAGGCGCGAGAATAAGACACTGGGTACGTGTTCTTCCAACTGCTACCTGCACTATCGTTGGGATGGATGTCCTCCACAGGGTAGGAATGCAAGTTTCGTGGAAAGGCGACACGCAATCTCGGACATCGCAGGAAGATCGATGTATACAGGAGAACCGTCCAACCCGTATAAGTACGCGACCTGATCCAGATACCCAAACTACCAGAACCACTACGGAAGAAAAACCAGTAAAAGCTAGGCGTTTGAATGATAAGGAACCAGAAAAATCTAAATATTATCCCCAAAACCCGAAACGTAACCAGAAATCGAATAAATTATCCCGAAACCCGATTGGAGCGTCACAGAACCAGGACTGGCAGGAGTACAAGCCAGTAGCAATCAGAAAAGCGCAGCCAAGAGAATCCCGCATTTATGAGAACCATAAACAGTATAGGGAAATACGCCGTACAACCAGAGATCCGCCAGCCTTCATGATCATGAGATATGATAAGGAATTTAGCCCACCTACCAATAAGACCCGATTCCCCATGTCGCAATTAAGAAATAACCATAGAAAGGTACCTATCCGAAACACGAAATAGTTACTATAATAGGCAAGTAACGAATGGGAACCCTAAAATGGACGTATGGAGGAAATTATATCCTGTCCGTAAGTCAAGAAAAAAAAAACGCAGATCCGAACAAGCCGGAGAGGATCCGTGACCGAAAACCGTCGAAAACCCGTGTAAACAATAAAAAAAAAATTTAGGGGGAAGCCATATGTTTAGCCAGAAAAAAATACTTAGTAAATAACATTCCCAGTATTATATATAAATCGGAAACACCGAATTGAAAATTTCTTTTTTTTTTAAGCCCGTTATAGTTAGATACTAGTTGGTACGAAGTTACAATACAAATTATAAGATGTAAAAACTAAAAATAGACGAAAGGAAACGATACGAAATGTTTACTCCGCCGTTTTGAACAAAATAACGCCGAGTAGGTAGGTACTAATAGTTTAAAATGTATACAAGATATAAAACACGGAATAAGGGGTACTTCCACGTTTTTAAAGGGAATTATACCAAAAAGAAAGGAAAAAATATCGTCCGTAATACAAATCCAGCGTAATGAAGACAACCGGAAATTATACCATAAGTGTGAACGCACAAGAATAAAAATACACGGCGAGGCGTCGAAAAACAAATTTAAATTTAAATAGTACGCTAATCACGGTTAATGATTTGGATATCACGTTTTTTTTTAATGTAACCAACCGGTCATTATTTATCTTTATGAAAATTACTTAACTTATTTTCCGTGAAGATTCATGAACTTTCCCGTCATCCATAGATTTGGTACATATCTCCCGCAGCTGGCGAACATTATAATATAAGCATAACTTAATGCACTGACCTGTACATTAGTACAGTATTTGTTTTCCGAGACGTAGTCCCCGTCTAAGAAAAGACCAGGACATCCAGAAACCTTACCTTAAGGATTTTAAAAGACAACAGGGATGTTTGTTTTTTTTCTCGTATTAATTTAGTGTATTTTTGTTTTTTTTTCCTTCTATTTTAATTCAATAATATAAGTTGGTAAAGTTAAAAGAGTTGTCCTGAACACTTATAATTAATAAAAATATAAGTAAACAAAGGTAGTAAACCAGTTCGGTATAAATTTAGTTCGTTAAAAATCGTTCATTATAACCTGCTCGTTATAAAACGCGCACGCGTTGACCAGACCTGTAGAACCATCCCGTACCTGACCCTGCCTCTTTAGTAGAACACCACTGATCGGGGATTTTTACAGGTAAAAATCTCCAGAAGAAGGAGGGCAGTATAACGAGCAGCGGGCAGACCACGCCGCCAGAGCCATGACGTCACAGCGCGCGGCACCGGAGCGCGGGCGGCGGAGAGAGCGACGCGCCGGGTACCGTTAGGCCGCTATATAAGCCGACGCGCGCCCAGTACGGGCAGTTTTCGGCGGCTCGTTCTAAAGGACGGGCCGTCTGCCCCAGCAGTGCAAAGGGCCCCTTCGGGCCCGCAAGCAAAGATATTAATAAAAAAAAAAAAAAAAAAAAAGTACGGGCAGCGGTGTGTTACCATCTCTCGAGCAGTAAGGTCGTGTGAGCGGCTCCAACTGTGAGGCATTGTAAACCATCGCTCCCCGCAGCGCAGAGTGTTTGCCACGCTCCTTGCGATGCCGTAGGTTCTCCGTCAATCTAGGTAATGGTGTTAGGTCAATATCCAGGTGTCCTAAGCTAAGCCCTAGAGCCGTCCCTAGCGCAGTGTTTACCACGCTCGTTGTCGCTACAACCGGGGGCTGTTCCCAGCGCAGAGTGTTTACCACGCTCGTTGTCGCTGACACGGGAACCTAGTGCTTACGCTCCTGGACCAGGCTGCCGGCGCGGTGTGTTTACCACGCATCTAGTCGTCCAAGCAGCCGGGAAATCTATCCTTAAGCGCGGTGTGTTTCTGGCCGCACCTGCGATTAGGGGTAGCTTTCCACGAAGGATACCGACCAGGCTCCCTTGCCCACGCGTACTAACCACTAACTGTTCCTCCGACGGGACACTAACCTGACGCGTGGCTGGGACACCGGGTCCCCTAGGGAATTTAGGGACGTTAGGATACGTAGTCTAGGTACAGGGTAGGATTAAGGTTGACTATAAATAAACAGGCATGAAAGCCCTCAGTTTGTTAGTATATGATATCCTAGTTTGATTTATTCCCCGCTCCTTGCCTCCCGAACTAAGCTAGCTCGGAAAACCCTCAAGATCCCGTCTGGATCGAGGGATATGTACTAGTGTCTAGGCCCGTTACGTCCTAATCGACCTAGCGGGGCTAAACACTACGTCACAGTTTAATACCATTTAACATAAGTCAAGTAGCCTATTTATTAAATTCGCCCGCCGTCCTGCGGGACGAGGGCTGCCCTCGGAGCCGCCGGGTTCCACTAAATTTATCGCGATCTCCGCTTTGTTTACTCATACTCGTAAATTCCTTTACAACAATGCGAGCTAGTAAGTACCTATTATCCGTGCACTGCGCGTCGTAGTATTCATTGAAAAATAAGTAGCTGTTATATCGCGGTACCGCGTGAGTGTCAGGATGGCGGGTGTACATCAACAAATGGAGCTGCGGTATACGTCAGGAGTTATTGCTAGCAATGTGCCAAATGTGCGCCAAAATTGGAGCAATGTGCTCTTTCAACTCCAGAGATATTTAAGAAATAAAGGAGGCCCGCCATCCTGACGTCTGGTTGGCGGGCGCATTTCCAGTTCTAGCTAATGGCTGCCTACTCAAGGGCGAAAGAACTGCTGGAGGTTAGTGCTCACAATGTGCTTCCACATGTATGAAGCACAATCAAATTCAGAGAGTAATATGCCAGCACTAAACTCCTGACTTATATTATACCGCAGCTCCATTTGTTGAAGTACACCCGCCATCCTGACACTCACGCGGTACCGACCAGGATAGTGAAAGCTCAGTAACTAAAATCGAGTACCTACCTACATTAATAATAAAGACAGAACAGGTGCGAATCGAACTGGGGCCTAGGAATGTTTAGAACTAAACTAATCCTATTTTGACTATAGCTAGCATGGAATGGATGACACATAATAAGGTAACTGACTCTATGAATTTTCAGAAAGTTATAATACCCGCGAGCCCCAAACTAAGCAATGCTTGTACTATGGGTACTAACTAGACGACGATATATGATACATACATAATGATAATGACTATAATGAGTTTTAGCCCTTTGACCGCCAAAGACGGCAAATCACGTCATCGGGAATTCGTGCCACTGACGTCTATTGACGTCAAAAATTTCAGTGGTCAAAAACATGCTAATTCAAACCACTATCTGTGTTTCTTAATCTCTGTTGATTTTGGAGCACTTTTTTTTTTGGTTTGGCGTCAGTGGCACGGTGAATTGCTGTGCCGCTCGGCGCTCAAAGGGTTAATGAAAGTTTACAATGACGTGAAAAAATTAATGGTTCAGACAGGATTCGAACCTGCATTTCCAACGGCTTTCCGGGCCAACACGGGCGTCCTACCAACTGGACCACCGAAACAGATGTCAGAGCCATTGAATCTTTCAATCGTCAATCGTTGCTTCAACATGCCTTAGGGTGGCACCGTAGCGCCATCTACCGCAAATTTGAGACGATGGTGCCGAGTATAGTCTAATTTACATTTAATTATTTTCATTTATTATATAGATATTCAATTATTTTAGCCTGATCATTACGCCGGTCCTTGATAAACGGTTTAAATTAATGATAACTGCTGGAATCCTGGAACCGAAAAGATTATACCTAACTATTTTAATGCATCGTTGTAGCGTAGTATATTATCTTTAAGCAGAGTAGGTATTGTTTTTCAAAACACTATGATCGCCATGTACAGTCAACCAAAAATGTGGTCTACCACTTTTCGACTCTATTTTACATGTAATAGAGTCCAAAAGTGGTAGACCACTTTCTTTGCTGACTGTACCTATTAATTTTAGCTAAATCCAAGCTAACTTATGAGATAAAGTGAATGAAGTGAATCAAACTTCAACAATCATGCCAGTAATACATTTATTTCATTATTAAGTATATTTTCTTAATAAATTAACCACCTGACTTAAAATATGCACACAATTATTGGCTTTCAGATATGACGATGTACCAGCTTGCACAAACTCATTGAAGGGTGAAAAATGTGTAATGTGTCGCATGACATAAGTGGTTAAAGTTTAGCATTTCCATATTACAGAACTGGCACATATTTTGATGTTCATCAGTAATAAAGTACTACACCATAAAAATCCTATCAATGAAGTCTAACACCCATCGTGGGTGGAACACGGGAACACGGGAACTTATTTTGGTCTCCGATATATTTAACCAAACTTTTATTCGAAAAATAACGCTTAATCTCGGATAATAGGCATAACGAAAAAACAAACGTGACATATTGAGCTAATGTTATTCATATATAACTACAAAAATGCTGTAGAATTTAACATAAGTCGTCATCCCTATTATGTCAGAACCCTAACCCTATATTATAGTTTCATATAACTATCCGAGAGTTGCGTTATTTTTGTAGTGACGTTGTAGTTAGCCTAAGTAGGGATCGGAATTTTCGGTGCATAGCTACTCTGAAGTCAGGATCTTCAGAGAGATTTTCCAAGTTTAAAGGCGCTTTCACATATAGGCGTTTTTGTCGCGCGACTGCAGCGCTCCAAGCTAGGAGTGGCAGATACGCCGCATAGTCGCGTGCGCATAGCTGAAATCCAATCTCGGCCTGTCTTGTGGGATTCAAGATGCGATGATTTTAGCAACAAAATGAAGAAAAATAATGCCTGAATCCATATCGGAAATGAGCTAGTCACCCCAAGTTTAACGCGCGACTGTGAAGCGCGGCCGTCGCTACTTAGCCGCTGTAATGTGAAGGGATGCGCTGTGCAGCGCTTCAGTCGCGCGACAAACACGCCTAATATATGTGAAAGCGCTCTAATGATTTTAACTTTTAGTAGGTACCTAGTGGCCTGATATAGTACTATTACCAAATAAATAACACCTCGCTAAAAATGGGAAATACACTTAGGAGAAATGGTATAGCCATTATGCCATCAGATCGACTGAACAAAGACATTCTTCGTTCGTTCTTTTATACTCGTATAAGTAATTTAATAGTTTCTGCACCCCATAGCCTTAAACTGCGCCGCATTACTGACATTCTAATGAAAATTCCCTTCAGTAAAAGAGTATTCTGACATTCAAAATTATTAATAAATTTAAACGTCTTGTTGCTTAAATTTTAAATTATTATGAACCTATATATTAAATGAATAAATAAAATATGTACAATAAAAATTAAAACACAGAAATACAAATAGCTCAGATTTCAAATTTACAAAGGGCTCAAAAGTTTAACCACTCAATCAATTAAATATTGTATCAAAGTTTCCGTTGTGCGACGACGATTAACCATCGAACAACGTACCTCGAGGCTCTTTTTTGAAGGTCCTTATTGTATCGTAATTTTTATCGCACAACGAACCTTTTTCAATCGTTTTTTTTCTCGTCTTGTATTGTATGGCTAACGGCAACAAAATTTCCTTTTTGGTCCTTCTCCTTAGCCAATTTTGAATTAAATGTGTTTCCTGGTGTATGTACTTACTGATCTATCAAAGCTACCCTAATGGGTAGCCTAAATAGGCCTTAGGCAATATACATCATTGGAAATGGTTCACATTGGCGAGCAGATAACGCAGCCGTTACTATTATAGAGTTACACTAACTAATAATATCACCAATTGAAATGTATACCTTGGACGTAGTATTAGTTATAACTAGACCCCGGATTTTCTTCGCAGTCACGTGACCATCGGGTGGTTTGGGGAGTAAATGGACCTGTGTTCATTTATAAAGAAAAACTAACAGTTTTTAACCCAATAAATTATAACATTTTATTTCAAAAATGATAATTACATTTTTTTCGTATTTTTTTTAAGAAATACACTACTTGTTATTAAATTGCAAACAATAAAAATTCTAAATCTCAAATATTTGAGATGCTTTTGTCTTTGTATACTTATGTTTATAAATTTAAATAATTTACGACAATAATTATATAATTAATTGAATTAATTGATCAATATTAGGTTTTGGTATATTAATGCAAACCAAACATTTAATTTGTTACGGAGAGTCAGTTAACGAAAGAACAACGTCGATAAATAAATCAATTGACAATTGACCTATAGGTAATATTAACTAAAGAATATTAATTAATTTATAGTATTAATTAACACCGGTCCGTTTACTCCCCAAACTACCCTATTGTGACGTCACCGCAACAAATGTCCGTGGTCTAGTTATAACAGACACTTACATACAAATATCGAAATATCTTACGTCGAAATATCGAGCGTCTTAAGCGCTCGAATTCTTGTTCTCTGCTTAAGAGGATTTATTCCTTTTAAAAAATATTTTTTTCATATTATGACAAATATATATTTATAATTTCAACCAACTTTTAAAGTGAATAATACTTTTCCCTGAGTTCTAGAAAGTAACATAACTATTTCATGGTTTCATTGCGTGCAATCGAAAATAAGTAAATAAAAAAAAAAAAACAGTTTTCTGCGTGAATTTTGTCAATTTCGAGTAGTTTTTAAACAAAAATTATCAATGAAAAATTCAAACTGTAGGTTTAAAATATATGTCAATATATATACCTACAGGGTGGAACATTTCTAAAGACTGGGCTGACAGGATAGTAGCATCTGAGTGATCTACAATCGACCTATGATAATTGTAAAGCTGTAAAAAAATGTCATCAAAATAAAATATTTTAATATCAGTGACAACCCTACTAATTCAAAGGTTTTATTGACATTTTAAATTCAGAGATAGGCGTTATTAAGAGGCCATAGTCCTTAATTTTTTTTTTTTTCATATTACGACAAATTTATTGATAATTTCAACAAACTTTTTGAAGTGAATAATACTTTTCCCCGAGTTCTAGGTAGTAACATAGCAATCTCATGCTTTCATTGAGCGCAGTCGAAAATAAGTTGAAAAAACTAATTTTCCGCGTGAACTTTGTCATTTTCGAGTAGTTTTTGAAACAAAAATTATCAATGAAAAATTCAAACTGTAGGTTTCAAATATATACCAATAAATCCCAATAGCCCTGTCCAAGGTAGTAACATCAATAATATGTTAAGAAACATGTTTGATCATAGAGAAAATGTCTACAACAATCAGCATTTAAAAAGGAATAAGGCCTCTTAACAAGCGATGTTGAAAAGATATGTGCAGATTTATACACTAACGTTTAACAAACTGTATCTCAAAAATGAATATAAATATTTACAGCCACTCAATTGCTTTTGGTAACTACGGCTGTACGGCTGTTTGGTACTGTCTACGGCGGCTACCTGTCACCGCTCTTATTTTATTATATAAATAGAGTCCAACTGAAAATTCCAAGCAATTGAGTGGATAGTTCATTGGTGAAAAATTAAGTACTCAGTCTGAACAATTCCCAGTTTGCTTAAAAGTCCCTCGATCTATTCCACCCTGTATATACATCTCAAGCCCTGTTGCATGCAGTAACATTGATGATATGTTAAGAAACATGTTTGATCATAGAGAAAAATGTCTAAAACAATCAGCATTTTTGAACAGATAAGGACTCACTCACTGCAGTTACCGTATCAGGCCGTTGCTTCCGCGGCCGTCCTCGCAGATTCGCGTTACCTTGGTTTAGATGCTATACCGGTTAGCTAGTTATTCATCCTTACATAGGTACCTACAATATACACCAATATATGATATTTTATAACAATTCGATAACATAGTAATATTATATTACATGATTACATATTTTTTAATTCCATTAAAATACCTAAGTACATTCATACAAAAATAGATTTTGTATAGGTACAGTTTGCAGCAATCATCAGTTAGATTTGCAAAAAAGTCGTAAGCTAGTTTGGTGGGTCAATAGACAAACATCGGTAGACGATAGACCACTTACAGAGCGCCTCCGCCTGTGGCCTCGGCAACCAAGAAATCATCACGCATATAGTCGACAATCCACATATAGTCCTACCCTTTTTTCTTGAGCGCAATATTAATGTCATATGACAGCCAAGTTCGAGGTGTTAAGAGATCTAGTCTTATACCTTTTATTACTTTTTCTCCTAACGCCTGGCGCGCCAACAGGCTGCATTTCCTGTATGTGTCCGTCTACTCAATCCGTTAGACACATATGTAGCGTAGCGTTATTTTTTTGCATTAAATTGACAAAAGTTAATTCCTGATTTTTTTTCTAATTTTAACATTTTACTCTAATTTGAGGCTAGACGAAAGCGAGTTCATATAGAGCAACCCGGTGAATGGCAATGTTGGTCACAGTCGAAATAGAGCCAGCTCCGGCTTGGTAAACGAAGACAATGATTAAGAAGTGATTTATCAATTAATGAAGATATCGGTACTTCCAAACAGTCACGGTCCTTACTCCATACGTAGCATACATGTTAAGTTTAGGTATATATTTCCTATACAGATCATTACAATGCTTACAAACACTCAATACACCGCCGTTTCTGATCATAGACTACAGCTCTCAAGAACCCATCACAGATATACATCTTTTAAGCAATATCTAAGAAGCTGTAACATCACATCTTTATTGTAATACACGTCGCGATTTTAGGCAATAATTATTATAAATTATTACCTAAGTGAATGTCGAGTACAAACTATTGATATGACGAAATAATTAATCTATGCATTCCATTCTTATACAAGTAGTGCTAGCCACTTTCCGTGTACCTAGCCTAGGGCGTTAGCGGAATTAGTTTTCAAATATGCAGATTTCATCTTGCTTACAAAATATGCAGATTTAATTGGTCAAATATCATGTACCCAGTAACTTGGTGCACTTGCAGTTAACATTACAAGTATTTTGGCAACTTATGTGGAAGGTATTCCTACCCTCCTGAGATCTGTAAAAGGTAGAAAGCGTCTAAATGGCGGGCGTTTTTGCATAACCCTGCACTTTAAAGGAATGTACAACTATTGAAATAAACTCCCTTAAGTTGGGAATCGTCTTGACACGGAAATCTGTAAGTGTAATAACCTCAAATAATATAATAAAATATAAATGCTAACCCCGCTATCGCTCCTGGTCTGGCAACTCGTGGTATTACTTGTTCAAGCCACTGCCACGAGCTAAAGTAACACATACTGGTCATGTATTTCGTAAATTGTAAATTAGTACCTTAATTTAATGAGCCCGTTAATATAATGAGACGTGGAGTGTATATAGTTTGTACATAAATTATTATTAATTAATTGTATCAGGCGTTACTTTGCGGCAATCCTTATTAATTAAAACAATAATATGCTTTGCTGATCTGCGAATAACGCGCCAGTCCATTAGTGATAAGTGATATCCCGTTATACTTATTTGTTTTTTTTTTTTCATGTTTTCATGCATTTAATTGACTGGCACGTTATTATATCGCGGATTAGCAAAGCAATATCATTGTTTTAATAAAATTATTAATATTCAATTTATTAATATCCTATCAAATTGCCTTGAACAGCATGTCTGTCTTATATAATTATGTCTGGCGACTTTGCACTGACTGGCGACTACTGAGTGAAATTGTGAATTAAACTTCAACATAGAAGCTGAACGTGTTTATGCTATATTAAATTAAATCAGATTAATTTAAAATAGTTGCAACAATATGTGAAATCGAATGACCTATCATGCAGTAGGCGCCGCATCGTTATCTGTATTAGCGTTATTTAGTATAATTGTCATCTCGCTTTACCTAATTGTTATCACTTGCGTAAAGTTAATCCAGATAATATGTACATCCTTGACAAAAAAAGGCCTACGTTTTGCAAAAAATAAAATAGTGTACTTGATACTCTTGGCGTCATTATTATTCATAAGAACACCTCTCTTTTATGTATGATAAGTAAAGGGAAACTGAAACGCGTAGCTTTTTATCCCGTATTGACATTGTGACAAGAGCGAAAAAGGTACGTGTTTCAATTTTCTTCAACATTACAAACAATAAAAAAAAGATGTTTGCACCAATTATAAATTATAGTCAAAAGCTTATTTTCGTATTTACTGAAGTCGGGTAGAAAGTATCATATAACCATTCTTACATAATCTAGCTGTTCCTGTACCAATATTAGTAAAAATGTTAGTATCCGTCAAGCTTCTTTGATGAGATTAATGACATACCTACATACAAAAAATACTTTTGAAATCAGTGACTTCCAAAGATTATTTCCCTTATTTTGTAGACTTTGACATTATTTTATACGATAGTAAACAATATGAATCAACCGTTTGTGCCCAACTAAGCAGGCAATGTGTAAGATGAATATCCCAAGTGGTCTGCGTATGAAGGCAGTTGCTTGTTGGCTGGTAGAAAAATCACGTTTTATGTTAAATTGTCTGCCTTATCACAAGGATACTTCACCTAATTAGCCTGTACATTTAGTCTACAAAATTGCGTCCATAGTTACTCGGCAGCAGCACAGTCCTTTCTCACAGCTAGTTCTATTTCAATTCAAACTGCAAGTTAATTAAGTACCTAAGACGCAGTTTCACACCGACACAGGTTTTAGTAAAGCAAGCCGCCGCGGCCGCGCTCGGCGCGCGCAGTGTCCGTACACACATTCTTATAATCTTCAGTCGGGTCCTTCCCTTAAAGGAGGGATTGTTCCACCATGATTTTCTCGTAGCCCGTCGGCGGTGGGTACAAGAAGTTGTCGAGTATAATGTCCAGTATCGCTCCGTCGTCAACTGAAAATAAGGAACATACACAAGTAAAATATGGTAATTTCGGCCTCATTACATGAACTATGAACTGCCTTTTCAAAAATGATTTTACGATAATCGTCAATGCAGAATCGATTAATTCTTGCATATTTAGCCTGATTGGAAATAAGACGATATTTATTCATTTGATTTATTTCTTTCAGACCCAGGCGACCGTTCGGGCGAAAACAAAAGAGAGCACCGGGATTAGGGCGTGTCCATGCTTAACTATTAAAAAAATTATGAAGGAAATTAACGAAATGAGTGATGTATCGCGAGAGCCAAAGATATGAATCGTTCTCTTTCATTTGAGTGACATGATTTGCGCATCTCTAATTTCACGAACTCTAGAGAACGCGAGAAATTTGGCTTTATTCGAGCCGAAAACAATATTAACAGGTTGTGTTACACGGCAAAATATAACATTATTATATTTTGCCGTGTAACACCATCCGCATGCAGCATTCCGTAATGTAGCACAGTTTAGTTTAGTGTCAAAGTAGTCAGTTTAGTGTCAAACCGTAAAATTTTCAGTCAAAAATATACCCAACTCGGTTTGTAAACTGGTTTGCCCAAACCGAGTTGGGTTCGATCATTTGCCGTAGTTCGGTTCTCTATAAATCGATTCACACCGCATCTCATCCGAGTCGCGTCATGCGGGCAAGTTACGGCGTGCGGATATGGAATTCGCCAAAGCCACACGAACATTACACTACGCATGCACTGCACAGAGACACTAATTAGTTAAATTAAGTTAGCTTAAAGTAAATATACAATAAGTTTATGTTACTAATAGATTATTCAGATGAAGTACCAATTCTGGAAGAGCGAGTTCTCCTGACACAGGTGTATAACACCTACTAGGAGTCCTCAACCCTTGTATTCATTATATGTATTCTTTTGAACCAATAAAAACTTATTTCATATTTTTTTTTACATATGTATCAGTTCCTCCCCAATCCCTATCCCTATTTAATCATGACAATCTCCCTCAGGACTGTATGTAAAACGCTTTATTATTAAATTGTTATTGTAATAGTAGATTGTACAACAAGCGCATAAAACGCACCATTTTATCCGGATGAATATAAAGTCGAGTGTAAAATGCGTTTTATGGACGAGTTGCACACTCTACTTTTCACTTCGATTGCGAGAAAATTAAACTACATCATGTAAATATTATACTTAAAAACAAATTTAATTAAAATTTTAAAACATTTATATCTACGATAAATTATTGTTGTAGTTTAAATAATTAGTATATTGATTTACTAAAATAAAATAAATTAAAAAAGTAATAAATGATAGTAAATAAAAATTACAAGTTTATTTCAAGAAGTTTGCTGTGTAATTTGGCTGTTGGTATTTTTGCCTTTGTCTTAGAATACTAACGAAACGAAAAAAAATAAAGCGTTTATTCTATGAAGTTTTATTTTTTTCGTGTGGCTGTTGAACCGATCGCCTTGGTCTTCGACGACGATTTTACTTTATGCTCTAGAGCATAAAAAGCGACTTTATGTCGCCTACGCACAGCATAAAGTCGAACTTTTAGAGCATGAGAAGTGAAAAAAAGTATTTTCGCCACCATAACCTAAAGTGGATCATGTCTTAACTTACTTTTGTTTTCAGCAATAAAGTTTAAGGCCGCGGTCGTTTTAAACCGCCGCCAGCGGCCAGCGTTCCCCTGCCGCGTGGGCAAAAACGACCGCTCCCGAACATTCCCGAACATACCATACAGATGCCGCGGGCGGCGGTTTGAAACGACCGCGGCCTAAATATATAAATAATCAAATTAACTTACCGTAGAGAGCGGGATAAATCGTCCCTCTGATATTTCTAACGGGTATCTCCATATTCTTGCCATTGACGAAGAAGTTGAGCTCAACATGGTCATAGGCGACCCCAATGGTGTCGCCCTCGACCGGCATGACGGCGAAGGGGTTGGCGTCGGCGTCGCGCTCGGGCGGCGGCGGCGGCGGCGCGTCGGTTGCCACAAGCAGATCGGCGGTCGGCGAGTCACGTGGCGCTGCTGAGAGGTGGTACAGTTCCACGTTCCCGTGCCGGACTGTGCCGTCGCTGTTCAGGCACCACGACTCCTTGTCTACTCCACCTGTAATCGAGACATTCGGGATGTTACTTTCCTGCCAGATTAACTCATACGAATGATTCAAGTTTATGTTAGATTTACGTCATAGTCATAGTTCTGACACTTCTGCTGTACTGCTGCACACTTCAATGTACACAAAAATTTAGAGAACAGCAACAAGTCAGCACGAATCGACACATACTTTTAGCAGATATATCATGAAAAACTTCAATACTCGTTTTGTGTAATGAAGTCATGGGGAGTTATGACTGCACCCACCAAGGGCGCGAGCGTTGCGGAGCGATGCAAGGATACATAGCGAAGCTATGAAACTGCGTTGTCAGTGTGCCGGTATTATTTTGCAGATGCGCAAGCTCGCGCCTCTTGCCCTTGTTTTGTTCAATAACAGAGCGATCAGCATAACCTGCACTGATTAACTTCGATCAGCCTCGGTTATGATTATGACAATTTAACTAGGGTTATGATGATAACTTCCTTGCCCGCTATGTAGCTGTGTGCGTGTGGATTGACTGAGCACCCTTCAAAAATTAAAAAAAAATGTGCTGATCATTTAGTAAAAGTTCTAAAACAATTGTAAAACTAATTGATGAATTTGTAAAACGATAAATAAAAAGAATACATTCATTAACGTATGCTCACTCAGTTCTCACAAACAACCAACGAAATCTGTGAATGTGTTTATTTAACATATAATATTTATATTCTAATTTTTAGTAAAAATTATGCTTAAGGTAGGTAATAATTTGTAGATCACCTGGTTACGTATTTAAAGTTTTACAAATTATTTCGTATGCCCACTCAATCCGCACACTTTCGAAAACCCGATTTCTGATGAAAATACTGCAGATTGAAACTTCTATATATGTATATAGTTTAGTAAAACTCATATGGGAATTTGTAAAATACAAAACAAACCGCTAACGTGGCAGATTTTTGGATAATACATGTTTGTAAGTGCTCACTCAGTCCACACATTATTCGTAAGTTAAAAATGTAAATATCTTAAGATTTGTAGTATCTAGGAAACTACAAAGTAGTTCAACTTTTAGTAAAAAAAAATACTAAATATCCACCATCTAAAATGTCATATTCGTTGTCTGCTTTTAAAGATATTCAAATTTCATTTTAAAATACAATCTAAGATACAGTCCACTTTTTAGATTGTATTTTAAAAAGTGGAGTGTGATGGATGATGGATGATCTTTATTTTATCGAAAGTTACCACTGAATGGGTAAACCAAAAATTCGTTAACATTTGAAATGTCCGTTACGTCTGCACATGCAAGAGGCGGGTATGTCACAAGTAAAAGCCATCATAAGGGTTTTAGTAGGTACATTTTTCCGTAGAACAACGTGCGTTTTGAGTACGAGAGCATTATCGAATACGATTTAAGTAATACCCGAAGACAGAAGGGAATTTCGTACTCCTAGCCCCTAGCCTGGTATGTTGAAACAATGTAAACACGGTACCCCACAACGTCGTTTTTCGCCCCTGCATTTTATTTTAAGAGCTATAACGAAAGACATTGTTCTAGCAAGATGGGGCAACTTGTCACATTTTCAATGACGCAATTGCAGCAGTTCGGCATTATCTCGTTGCTCGAATTTATCGTGAATGTTTTTTTTTCAGTGGCGATATTTTAAAGATAAAGTCAATATCAGTAAACCAAGTTCCATCGCGGAATGAAAAATCATACGCGAGAAAATTCAAGGAATTGCCCACAACACTTTAATGTTAGTCTTACATTTTTTTATTTTTTTATAAAAGTTTATTCTCTATGCAATGGTTTTGATATTCAAAATGACATTTAAAATATTTTGGGAACAATTTAAATGCTCACCAAAATGGCTTTTATACCCCCAAAACTAAATTCCAAATAAATTGAATTGCCTCCATTTAATATAAATTCACTCTATACAGTGCTCCCCAAATTAAATCATTTTGTATACCAAAATCGATATACATCATTACACCAGAATAATTTTATGTTGAGTCAGAATATCTTTTTGCTTCCCAAAATGGATTTTTTGCTCACCAAATATTGCTTTCATAAAACATCAAAATTATTACCAAAAAATATCTTTTTGCTTCCCAAAATGGATGTTTTGCTCACCAAAATGGATGTTTTGCTCACCGAATATTGTTTTCATAAATTAGTGTTTCAGCTAGGTATCCATCTAATAAATCCTGATCAATCACCTTTCAGAGCAGATCCGACTCGGCCGGGTTAGGTTAGGTTAGTTTTTTTTTTATATCCCTAAAAAACGCTCCATAATGTGCGGTAGTCATTATTAGCTATGCTATATCAATTTGAAATTTTCTCCATACAAATCGTTTTTTTTTCGATATTTTCCGAATTTGACCGAATTTTCGGACAAGATTTCAGATTCATATTTTTGAGCCCCGAGAGCCCCGCGATACCGAGTTTTAGCTGCCTAGCACCAATTTGAAATTTTGAATCGTTGTTTTTTCGATATTTTCGGAATTTGACCGAATTTTCGGACAAGATTTCAGATTCATATTTTTGAACTCCGAGAGCCCCCCGATACCGAGTTTTAGCCGCCTAGCACCAATTTAGAAATTTTGAATCGTTTTTTTTCGATATTTTCCGAATTTGACCGAATTTTCGGACAAGATTTCAGATTCATATTTTTGAGCTCCGAGAGCCCCCCGATACCGAGTTTTAGCCGCCTAGCACCAATTTGAAATTTTGAAAAAAAAAATCTTTTTTTTTTCGATATTTTCCGAATTTGACCGAATTTTCGGACAAGATTTCAGATTCATATTTTTGAGCCCCGAGAGCCCCCCGATACCGAGTTTTAGTCGCCTAGCACCAATTTGAAATTTTGAAAAAAAAAAAGTCGCCATCTTGATTTTTTTTTTCCACAAGTGTCTAACAACCAATCTTTAAAAACAAAACCTGCTTTTTGTCAAACTAGCCAGCTGTGTGAATGACCTTGTTGTTGAAACCAAAAAAAAGTTACTTTGCAGGCCTAGGCCTGAAAAGCAGTATGAAATCCCTTTACAGTCTTCTCGAGTTGTTGCGCCCAAAAAGCGATACTTCCGAGCCTATTTTAAGGAACGTAAAGACATTTCATTGGATGTTTGAGAAAAAGCCATTTTGGTGAGCATTTAGTTTTTTGCCTCAGCAAAAATGACTAAAATGGAAGTAATAATATAAAATATTGGTGACATCCATTTAACAGTAATTTAGATTATTTGGTCTGAAATTAACTTTTTAGGTGTGCATATATTTTTATAGGATGTAAGAAAAAGAATTATTTGCTTTATTTATAGAATAGTTTGGGGTACACTATTTGGTGAGCATTCATCCGTTTTGGTGAGCATTAAGAATTTATTGGTAGTAATTTATCAATATATTTGGTAGGCGTTTAATCATATTTGGTAGGCGTTTAAACCCAAGCCAAATATTTTTATAGAATCTTTTTATCAATTTTTTTTTAATGTAGAAATACCACATTTTTATTTTTATAAATAGTGACACAAAGGTAAATTATGAAAGAAAAATTTAATGTGAGTTACTACAATCTAAGCAGGACAGGGGATCGTGCATGTAAAGCGCACATCCTAGGGTGTCCTAATAGGGTATGGCTAATGCGCATAAGCATTTCAAACACATATGACGCAGAGGGCGCTCCAGTAGCGTAAGAATTATGGAATGAAAGATTTGGTGTGATTGACGTAACGATCTAATAGCTCAGTTGGGAGAGCAATACGCCGGAAACGTAGAGGTCACAGGTTCGAGTCCTGCTTAGATTGTCACATTCAGTTTTTCTTTCATAATTTACCTGTGTCAATATTTATGACATTTATAATGCTAACGATCTTTAAGTCCATCCTGTACATAAATCCACGAACTCGCTGTGCGCTGATGGAATTTGCAAGTTCTCTAAACTATGGCAGGTCATATTTCAATCTCCATATTATTAAAAAGTCGCCTTGCACTGCTAAAATAAAACGGATGGTACTGGTGCAACTGATTTTCAAACAGGTTAAATAAATTGAGAATTCGCCACTGTGTTACGTCATAGGCAACTTTCGCTTACACATATGGCTAGCCAGTTTTATGGTAAATTTGCTATGGTTATACATACAAAGTACACTCATCTTGCTTTCGCCTATGCAGGTAAACAAAAGTGAATAGCAGCAAATAAAAAAATCTAAAGCAACGCTTGTTTAACACCCAATTAAAACATCTATTTCGTTATTAAAACAAATGTTTCTTCTTAGGACAGGATTAAAAACGTCATCCTAAAATAAAATTCAATGACGATAAATATGGCAGCACAAATAATCAACACTTGGCGTACTAAGGAATGCAATCAATAAAAAAATAATAACCCATTGTAGCCCTGTTCTAAAACTAATATCACCATCAAAGCAAAGAAACTATTAAGTAGTTCAAGATTTTTGTAAAACTACTAGTTTTTAAACGTAACGCCGCCAAAACGTTGTGGGTAAAATTACTTATTGTGAAACAATTTTTTATATGACAGCTAAGCGAAATTACATACAGGGAGCTTATTATTAATTTATAAAATAGAGACTTTTTATTTACTTAGTTTTGAACTTATCTGGGCTGAGACAAAAAGACTGTCCTAAAAAGTGCACTAATTTTATATTTATCCTTGGCGGGCTGGGTCCCCAGGTAACTGGGTCACACCTGTCTGTTTGACGAATCACATATTTAATATTCGTAACTATTAAGCAATAATATCATGTCTTTAAAACATAGCCAAAATTTGTATTCAATCAATGAACTCTTGAAAAATAGGTGTCATCATATTGGTACAGTCATACTGACAGTACAACATTCTGTCTGACTAGACTACTTCATTTAGGATGGTGATTCATGCTGTGTGTGCTAATGCTGAGCCATAGATGGATATAGTATTATGTACTTGCAACCTTTGCTAACAAATTATATAGTATAATCCAAAATAATCAAAGCTTCTACTAAACGAAAATCATTAACTATTAACCAAATATGGACAAAAAGATAAATTTATGGACAAAATTGCAAAAGCATTGGCATGGCTTCCATAGAAACCTAGTATAGATTTTAATTTTTGAACTGAGCCGATCTACTTACAGACATCAAATTAAATTTAAATCAACGCTATAATCATTATTATTATTACCTTTAAAGTTTAACACTTAAATGCCTATGCCTAAATGTATTTACAATGTTAGCCATGAGGGTTGTAAAGTTGTTTAGTATGCAGGTATCTCGTCTTTATCAAGTTACTTGGGACAAGAATGGGATCTGAATATAATAAGGAACATTTAACGAATTTGATGTAAGTGATTTGTTATAAAATTTATGATTAAATAATAAATATAAGTAAACAATAAATTATTACAAATACATTTGAAAAATGCTAATATGGAAATGATTATTTTAAGTATCATAATTTAGAAGAAGTTGTGTTGAGCAATCTGCTTACTATACAAAATTACAGGTCCAATTTACCGTGAACTTTGTTGAGGTCTGTCTCCCGCGTAGCAAGACCAACCGCCCAAACCCCACCCTGCTGCAGCTTCACCTCAAAGTATGCTTTGTTCTGTACTAGAGGCGCATTACCCAGTGCACAGCCAGAGCCACACACGCGCTGCCCGCCTTTCACCACCACAACCTCTTGTCCTGTAATTAAATGCAACTAACTTCATAGGAAATCATGAAAGAATGAATGCTTTATCTAAGTACAACATTTAAAACATCTTTCACTGGAATTGGGCGGACAGCTTGACAAATAATTGATTCTATATTTTCACAAACAAATACTTTTGTAGTACATGTAAAACTGTTAATAAAATCAACAAGTACTATCTTACAATTTGTTGATTTGAGATGCACAATCGAAAATCACAAAATACTTATTTAAAAATACACACACACTTTTTCTCAATTGCTATATTAATCAGACCCGATGTCGTATAAAATATTCAGTAAACTAAAACTGCGAAATACCCATGTGTAATGTATCCAGCTGAACAGGGTTTTCTTTGATGCGCATTGGTACGGCCGGAGTCAGACTAAAGCCGTTGAGACATCCTTTCAGACAACAAAACATTTTTAATTCGATAGTTTTATGTTATAACTATCACTAAATTATGTTTGTGTGTTTGATTATAGGCGTATAACAATATTGCAAACAATAGTCATCTTCTATTTGACAACCCACGCAAGATCGATGACAGTTGCATCGACTGTCCTGTCCATGACGTTTCAATAAGCGTTCCAATACTTACTATATTAACCCTTTAACGCGCAAGATATTTTTTTTAATTTTTCTTTTGTTTTGGGCATGAAAATAAGTTAATAGGGTAATTTTAAGCCTAGGAAAAATAAAATAAAAAATGTTGTATGTAAACTTTTTTAGAAAATGTATGTTAAGTATACTTAACATTGTCCAACATTGAACAAACCACCCATGTTGAGCATTCTTAACATTGCGCATTATGTGGAAGTTGCAATAGATGACTCATTTATGTTTTCTGTGAGAAAAACATATAATTTTAGCTACATGAAACGAGTAAAAACACTATTTCTTCGAAACAAGACACGTCTTATTTTATATTTTGAACATTGCAAGTTTGTGGAGCCATTATTGCAATAATCGTATCGTCCGTAGGTCGTGAACCCTGGTAAGTGTCCCGTATTATCATATTGGACTGCAGTAGGAGGTCTCGGGACTGCAGCTGTTTTTTGGCATACATTGCCTTGTCCGCGTCCAAAAGTCCAATTCTATTTTTCTTCAGCAGCTCTATTGCTATTTGAATCCGATACTTCTTCAACGTCATTTTCTTTCGTTCTCCGTTATACGGTTCGTTCGTTCTAGCCTTCTTTGACAGTAGATTTTCGGAGGAGCATTTGTCCTGACGACCCCTAAGGCGGTTGTTTTTTACTGTCCCAAGACTAAACATTTCATATTTATTGCGGAGTAGACGTATCAGCTCCAGGGACGTGAATAAAATATCTAAATATACGATAGCTGGCTGGCTGGTTAGTCTGTTAATGAACAGTATCGAAACGTGTCTTCTCCAGCGTATGGAAGGAAGTCATAACCGAGTCCAAATATTCCAGCACGTACAAATAATTTGAATCCCCATTTCTTCGGCTTTTTTGGCAGATATTGGCGTCTGCAACCCGCTCTCGTTCCTTTATATGGCACCATCAATTCATCCATGCTAAACCGCCTTTCTTCTTCAAGTTTCAAACAATTTTGTCTAAGTTTTTCCATGAATGGACGTATCTTGAAGTAAAGGTTATTATCGAGATTGCAATTATCCGCGAAATGTAGATGCCTCGTCACGTTTTTAGGTGTTTTAAGGGCAAATATCTGCGACCGGTGCGTTGCATGTCTCACGAAGATATGTCTAGGTTTTTCATCTGTGCTCTCTAACAAATTTAGTATTTCTAGAGAAGGTGGTATGGATCGCGGTTCAAAGTTTGCATCAGCATCAGACAGGTTCTGAGTGTTAATATTTTGGCTAGCCTCAATTTTTCGTCAGAATGATTGCTGCTGTCTGAATATTCTGCAATTCTTGGCTCATTTTATTTAACCATGGAGCACGCACCACATCCAGGCAACATGTCAATAAATAAACATGCAATATTAGGCACAAAAACAGCTTTTGGCATATACATACGGAAAATATATTATGTACCCTTTATCATTTATATAACCTTAACTTCGCAATGTTAAAAATACTCAATAATTTAAGCAGAGTGTATATTGTGCATAGATGGACAATGTTGAGAATACTCAACATGCAGTGAAGTAGGTGTGTCTCTCAAAATTTTGCAATGTTGAGAATACTCAACACGCATATTGGGAACCAAATAACGTTCAAGTCTTACACCCAAATTGTTAGAAATATACCAGAAAACAAAGCTCATACCCTTAAAAATCAATTGTAAGCGTAATTCAATCGATATTATGGTGATAAATATTTATTATGAATTATTATTTACCTTACTTCCCACAGTCATCGGTTCTTTCGGCACCATTTTGCCACGAATTGACAAAATATGTGCATCTGGGCAATAAACATAGTCGGTAAAGATTCGTTTGGAAATAAGGAATTATTTTATAACTATAAGTTGTAAATATAATCGAAAACAACTTGGCAGGATTTTTTTGTTTTTGGCGTTGAGTATACTTAACGTTGCGAGAAAGAGGGTTAATAACACTATTAAAGCTCAAGACCATTATCCCCGTTATACACGGTCTATGTACACAGGGTAATACTTGTGAAAGTGTCCATCCAATTTGGTTTTTTTTTCTACTCCAGTATTATGGAGTGTAGAGGAAGACCGCTATATCAAAAAGTGTCCGGTTGAAACGCGTTAAATTGGTGGCGCTACTGTAGTAAACTGTAGGTACCTATAGTTACGTTTTTTTTGTTGGAAGATATATTTATTTTGCAACACATATTTGATAAGTACATAAAATAATAAGAAAATATAAGTTTAACCTTAATCTAAGAAACCTTAAATATAATTAAACAAAAAAGGACATAAAAACACTCATTTTAAAGGGTCCGCTTGCGGTATGGTCTCCAGTATGCTGGCGGTGATAGTTAACGTGACCGTACTCACTAGAAACTAGCGCCCTTAGGTTACTTTCTAAAACTTCAATTCGCCATACAAATAGTTCACGCAGTCGCTAGCGAGTACGGTCACTGTTAGAAACTCATGGTAAGTCTACTGGGGTGATGGGGTCTCCCGAAGCGTCGATCAGCCGTTTCGACAAGGCCTTCATGAAACTTCTCATGTCAGTATTGTCAGCTGAAGCTGACCATGGGCCCAATATATCTTAACTGCAAGCGCCGCAAATTCGTAGACTGTTAAGTAACTAGGTACAAGTATTTGCGGCGCTTGATAATTTTTTGGTTTCAATATTTTTAATAAAAGTCATCGTGTCGTGAACTAAATTATACATTTTTTCTATATACAGTACATTCCTGTACATAAATACATTAAAGGGCCTAAATTGGAACTTCTCTGGGCACCAAAAATATTAATATATTTTTTTCAACTCAATATTCTTCACTACGTCTAAGACTGAGAATTTTTTCATATAATCTCGCTACTATAGCGTTATTGTCACCTAATTGTGGACGGCATTGGAATGACTACTTCTGTTAGACACTTTTTCAAATTTTAGGGTTCCGTACCTCAATCGGAAAAAACGGCACCCTTACAGGATCACTTTGTTGTCCGTCCGTCCGTCTGTCTGTCTGTCAAGACCCTTTATCTCGAGAACGGGTGGAGGTATCGAGTTGAAATTAACACCATATATCAGGTCTACGGCACAGTATATATATATAGGCTAAAGCAGTATGGAAACTAAGGCCTTCTTTGAAGATAAATACCTACGCGCTAGGGTTGTCACCCGCTGCCGGCGGCACCCTAGGTTAGAATTTTTATAATGTACTTAGATTTTGTAATGACTTTATTGTATTTTACTTTTTATTTACATTTATTGTAGGGCAGTTAAGATAGGAAGTTTTTGCACGGAACCCTCGGTGCGCGAGTCTCACTTGCACTTGACTTTTTTTTAATGTGGATACACACCACAATTTTTATATTAGGTATTATATTGTTATCAACTTTTATATTGGTTTCAATGGTTTAAATGTCATCCTTTACAATATTAATACTTAATACATACGAGGGCGGTTTGATAAGTCAGTGACTTTAAGTAAAAAAAAAACTTTTTCATAATCGAACCTTTTTATTCTAATTCTTAACTCTTTGGTTACTGGCTGTCATAATTTTTTTCTTATATTGCGAAAATTAAAAAAGAAATCGAGGCATATGTCAGATAAGAGCGGGAAATTGACGGAAAATGGAGAAAAGTGAATTTCGTGTGCTAATTAAGCATTACTTTTTACGTGGTAAAACTGACTGACTGAAAGAGACTGAAGACCGGTTAAAAAAATATTATGGGGAATCTGCTCCATCGCATGGAATGGTACACAAGTGGTTTACAGAATTTCGTTGTGGACGTATCACCACCAATGACGCAGTACGGTCTGGAAGGCCGATTGAAGTGACCACTGATGACATGGTGAATAAAGTCCACGATATTGTTTTGGATGACCGTCGCATGAAGATACGTGAGATAGCCGAGATTGTACACAATTCATCTGAACGAGTTTTTCATATCTTACATAATATTTTAAGTATGAAAAAACTTTCCGCAAGATGGGTGCCGCGCTTGCTGACAGCCGACCAAAAACGAATTCGCGTAAGAACTTCCGAGCAATGTTTAGCCAAATTGAAACATAATCCTAATGAATTTTTTCGTCGATTCGTGACGGTGGACGAAACATGGATTCACCATTATACGCCAGAGACGAAAAATCAGTCAAAACAGTGGACTTCTGCTAGCGAACGGGCCCCGAAGAAAGCGAAAAGCGTTAATTCGGCTGGAAAGGTAATGGAATGGCCACTGTCTTTTGGGACACCCAAGGTATTATTTATATCGATTACTTGGAGAAAGGTCAAACAATAACTGGCGTTTATTATGCTGCTTTGTTGGAGAAATTTAACGCAGAAGTTGTGAAAAAACGGCCACATCTGTCAAAGAAGAAAATACTGTTTCATCACGACAACGCCCCTGCACACTCGTCGGCAGTCGCAACAGCCAAATTAGTAGAATTACGTTATGAAATACTGCCGCACCCACCCTATTCTCCAGATTTGGCACCGTGTGATTTCTTTTTATTCCCAAACATGAAGAAATGGCTGGGCGGGAAAAGATTTTCATCGAATGAGGAAGTCATCGCTGAAACTGAAGCCTATTTTTCAGGGTTTGACAAAAAGTATTTTTTCGAGGGGATACAAAAGCTGGAGCATCGTTGGACGAAATGTATCGAATTGGAAGGAGATTATGTAGAAAAATAAAATAAAAAAATTTGAAAAAGTTTTTTTTTTTTACTAAAAGTCACTGACTTATCAAACCGCCCTCGTATATACATAGCACACGCAGTATTCGACGTGTTTACGCACGTAAGCCACGGACAGCCGAGGGGTTAGGGGGAGAGCGGGCGGCACATGCGGCGGCGCCGGCACGCAGCACCGTCGCGTCGGCCGGTCCCGACTCCCGAACATTCGATAATACAACGTTCGCGCGCACTACTCGAACGAAATCACTCGCGTGTCTAGCTTTTCTCATAGTCTGCCTGTATCTGGTGTTATTATTATTTCCCCATATAAAACTGTGCTGTGACTTTTATAAGAATTATAGTGTTTGTCACCATCGCCAACCGTTGTTTTCCTGGACGCTACCCCACGAACTAACCTAAATACAATAAATTGATACAAGTTTAATAACGATGAAAGCTTCATAGCTATCAATTCTTATTTAATTATTTTTCACCATTACAAACACGCGTGCTTAAAAACCGGCCAAGTGCGCATCGGACTCGCGCACCGAAGCTTCGGTACAAACACTTAGGTATCCCATCTTAAGGCGACTCCGTATGTGGAATGGTGATTTTTAAAGTCCTAAGGCTCGTAATCTAGCCAACAGAAAAATCTGAAAAACATATATGTTATTTTTGAGTATTTCTTCTAAAAAATTGTAGTTGGATTTTTTTTTTAAAGCAATAATTACTATGGAAAAAATAATGTTGAAATAGGGTCGTTTTCAATTTTCAATTCCCTAAGGCTTCTAAACTACAAGTGATATTTACACGGCTCTTTTGCAAGAACATTGACAATTCATTGATCTTTAATCGTATTGTTTAAAAATTAATAAAATGGAAATTCGGTTTAATAAAGCATCAAAAAAACTGAATTTCCGCGAGCGCGGCCGAGCCCGGGCTGCGAGCTCAGTGTAAATCTAACCGTCGAAGGGGAAGGCTGTGTCACTTGCTCCCGCGATCCATCTAGTTACGGAAAATTGTTATAGTACCGGATCCCGCGTAGGTTCGATCTGTCTTCGTGCGTTTGAAGTGTATTTTAAGAGAGTGTAGTTCGTTTTTTCACACGACTACGCTATGCGACACAACAAAAAGCACTCATTTTCATATAGAATTAAATTCAACTGTTTTTTTTCGTATTTAGGTATCTATTAATTTTAAGTACTTATAAAAAAAATTGTCATTGCTTAGCATTCCCGGACACATTTGGATACTTACATATTCTCAGTCATGGGCCCACACCAGACAGGATTCCCAGAAAATAACACTTTTGGTGTGGGTTTTAGAGAATGTGTAATATTAGAGTAGGTACCTTAGGTATTTCGGTTGGTAAAAAAAAACTGATAATACAGATATTTAAGTATGATAACGTCTAATGATCTTTATTAATTCAACCCTAAGAGATATGAATATCGTAATGCAGAACAAGTATTGTTCGTTTGAATACCATTGTAATATTCGGTAAAACGCTAATTTACGAATACGAATATTTATTGTAAGTATTCACATTCGTTGCGTCACTAGTACAGTACATGACATATGATATAAAAATACATTATCAAAAATTACAATCATTTTCTAGTTCAAGAAGGCAAGTGACAATTTTGGCATGAGGGCTTATTTATGTAAATATAGTCAGAATACATATTTGCATCAATAAATTTCCCACTTCATATTTAAATCTAAATGAGCGTTAGTAATTATTGACATATCCGCCGGGCCTAGCTAGACATACCTAGCCTGGCCATAAGTTCTGTTCCAATTGTTTACCGTTTATAAAATAAAAACCTGATTTTTATTACATATCGTTTAAAAGCCATATATTAATGATCGGATTACAGTTGAATTAATGAAAAAATATATAACTTTATTTAGACTCATCGTAATGACTTGATTTTTGACTAATGCTCAGAATTTCTCTCTCTAAGTTTGCCAGAGGGCAATGAAACGATATTGGATCAAATTAATCGATCGCGGAAGGAACGCCAAAACCCAAATAGCTTACGTAACTCAGACAACCGCTAAACTAAAGTAGGGCTGACACGTTTGCCGCATGTCAACCGATCTGCAGATCAAGAAATCTACACCCACCCAATAAAATTCGGAACTTAAAAAAAGATACGGCTCTTTATGCCGCAAAAAAACGTATCTACGCTGGAAAGGAAAATTATCCAAGAGACACGGAGCTAACTTTACAGGAGATCTAAAAAACTACAAACTTTTTCAAAAAAATAAAAAGATGAAATATTCTGTGGACCTACTTTTTAAATGAAGCATTTTATACCTAATGTCGGTTTTGTTATTTTGTCTATAAATGGAATAATTTAAAATTTAGCATCGCTTACGCAAAATGGCTGTCAAAATAGAATTAGGTAAAATTATCTAAACGTCACGTTTCCCGAGATATTAGTCAGGTAAAATAGTATAATCTATTACACAACAATCAACACAGTTAACAATATATATGTGTATGCTCATTTTATAGTCAGGTAAATATATAAATGTGCATAAATCAGCATGAAATAAATCAAGAAAAAATATCTAATCGCCTTTGTAGGAAATATTTCAGACATGAAAGCTATTTATCGTACAATAAAACCTCACGATTAATGTTTTAATAAGAGGAAAATATTTATTTTCAAACATTAAAATTAATGAAGTGACATTTAAATTTCTCTAAGACAAAAACTTATGGTCCAACTACGCAAATACAAAAAAAACTGCTTTAGAAATGTTAAAGATTTATTCATCAGATATCACGTGAAATTTCAATTTTATCAATTTTTATGTGTGATCTGCTGAAAGATTTCCAGTAGTTCTAGACCAATGTATGGTAGCAAACGATAGCTATGACTAATGAGAACAGCACAAGAGTTCTCAAGACTGCAGTCACTTGGTACTCATTAAGGAATTTTAAATCACGAACTACGTGAAATTTCAAGTTTTACAATTGCAATGAGATAATATCCTATCCTAACAAGAATAATAAAACTACCTACAACTCTGTGTCGTATAAGTGACGTCTCGTAAGACACTGTTTGAGTGAGATGGCGTTTGGGTCCATCAAGCGAGTCCAAAGTAATGCCTTAGCGCCACAGACACAGATTTACACCCCAGGTGGGCCTAACGGCCTTTATAAATATATTGAATTACTACTAAATGTGTGATATTTTATAAAACAGAATTGTCTAACTACCAATTTAACGAAAATATTTGTTTTTTAGTACATTCTATGCGACAAATACGACTCAATTGTCATTCAAGCAATTCAAGATAAGCGACAGTAGTCGATCAAAGTCATATCAGGTAAAAAAGGATAAGCGAAAATGGTTTCATAGTATCAAAGCAGGTAAATTTGGATAAACGCCAATAGTTAAGATACAACAATCAGGTAATTTAATCTATGTTATTTTTTTTATACAATCTTATATCGATTCTGTTTAATAATGTGGACATACCACATTTTTACTTTTTGGCTAATGCGCATAAGCATTTTAAACACACATGACACAGAGGGCGCTCCAGTAGCGAAGAATTATGGAATCAAAGATTTAGTGTGATTGACGTAACGATATGATAGCTCAGTTGGTAGAGCACTACGCCGGAAACTTAGGGTCGCAGGTTCGAGTCCTGCTTACATTGCAGTGGATCACATTCAATTTTTCTTTCATAATTTACCTTTATGTTAATTTTATCATAAAGACATAGGTAAAATGCCTCAAACGACATTAAAATATATTTTACGATCAGGTTAAAAAAACAGTTAACCAACAAGTGCAAGGTTAGTTGCAATAAAGAAAAATTATCCAAGTTGTTTGATCTGTTTTGACAAATAAGTAAAAAAGCTCTAACGTTCATTATTATGCAAAAAACTTTTTATGTAATCTCCATTTTGCTAAAAAAACATCAAAAATCAAGTCGTTTAGTAGAAAAAAAAGTAGAGATTCTCTAAATCACCGACGGGATATGCGACACAAAAGTCGTCAGACAGATGTATACGAGACCCAACCCATTCGATGCAGAAAAATCTGCCGATCCCAACAGTGTGTATAACTCAATATCCCCAAAAATGTCGCTTAGATTAGTTCTCCTTTCCAGCATCGGCATATTTTGACACTCAAGAAAATAACATTTATAGGGTATCCATTGACCTTGAACATTGAAATTAGCCAAAAATTCGTCTAGTAAAATATCGTCAATATCAACAAGTATAGGGGAAAATCTGAGAACATTACTAATGTAGTCATAAAAAACTATCACTGTTTATAAGTAGGTAAAGGACGTAAATCGGTTTTCCAACAGTAATGTTGAGTTTGTCGCTCTATTATTTATAGTTTATCTTTTCATTAGAGCAGCATGACCCGGGGGATAAAGCTGTGCCTCCACTACTATGTTAAAATATCGGTTCATCCGCTGGGTCACGATATGATTTATTTATTAAAAAACGATATTTTTTATTTCTGCATGATTTTACACGTATAATCAAGAATCTTGTCGGCATTTTAACTATTTTTGGTAGGTACCTACACATACAAAATAAATTAAAAAGTATTTTTCGATGCGAGACTTCCAAATGGCCAATTTCACTTATTTTTTTGGAAAATACCTTTAACTCATTTTATTTTTAATATTCTACTGTAGTGGGTAAATAGATATTTAGTAATCCGCAAAAAATATATCATTGTTTAAATTATTTATTTTACTTCGAGATTTTTCAATGCCTTTAAATATTATAAGGTTTGTTCATCTTCAACTCTCGCTCGGACTATGCGAGTGTATGAAGCTGCTTGGACGCCACTCAACGAGATTATGAACGAAGTAATGTTCCGGGGGCGCACGGTCGGCGGGGGGAATAACGTTAGGCTCCGCCCAGATCCTCAAGGACGTTGGGATTAGGAGTCGCCTTAACTGGCCGGGTTAAGTTAAGTTTGCACCTGATATGTATGGCGCCTGATACAAATGAGGTGCAAAGTTAACGCAACCCATCACGTTTGATATATGGGAGCCCCCTTTAATATTGTTGTTATTCTGTTTTTACTATTTGTTGTTAAAGCGGCAACAAAAATACATCATCTGCAAAATAATCAAGCTGTTTAGCTATCACGGTTCATAAGATACTTACAACCTGGTAACAGACGGACAGCGGAGGTTTATTAAGTAATAGGGTCCCGTTTTTACCCTATGGGTAGGGAACCCTAAAAATTTACACCAAATATCACATAAATATATATCATTGTAGGCGCTTGGTAAAAACTGTAAGCCTGCCATGTATTTATTTAAATAAATAAAATAAAATAAATAAACAACCAAACGATTTATTTAAAAGTAAATGCATTTTATTTATTAACTAGCAACCCGTTAGGCTCCGCTTGGGGGCAATGCTGATAAATTATGCATGTATTATACATATCAACCTTTCTCTTGAATCACTCTACCTATCTATTAAAAAAAACCGCATCAAAATCCGTTGCGTAGTTTTAAAGATCTAAGCATATATATAGGAACAGACAGACAGGAAGCGACTTTGTTTTATACTATGTAGTGATAATAAAGCATTCTTACCTTTCAATATCAGCAGGAAGTTTAAAAAATGAAAGCTCCGGTTTTAAGGAAGCAGAGTTCAAGCAGCCGTATACAATGCAATAAACTCGTTAGACTGGTAGAAAAATCCAAATATCGGCTTCCTTTACCGTCCTAACGGCATTTTGTGAGCCATTTTGGCAACATGACTTTTCCGACGTAAAAAAGCCTGCTAAATTCGATTCTAGATGTTGCCAAGCCGAATTTTGCGCCCCTCCCCTCATTTCCCCCCTTTTTACCTCAAAATATGTCCCTGATCACGGTTTTTACGGTTTTATACAAAAAGTATTACAGCTAGAAAAAAAGTGTCAAAGACAAGACTGATCTCTATAAAATTTGCTATAACATGGTGTATAAACTTTTTTAGTAGGCCTTATGGTTTGTGAGCAATATCTTCCCGAACTTCATAGAATGGTAGAAAATTCTAAATATCGGCTTCCTTTACCGTCCTAACGGCATTTTGGGATCCAATTTGGCAACATGACTTTTCCGATGTAAAAAAGCCTGCTGAATTCGGTTCTGGGTGTTGCCAAGCCGAATTATGCCCCCCTCCCCCCATATCCCCCCCTTTTGACCTCAAAATATGTTCCTAATCACGATTTTTACGGTTTTATACAAAAAGTATTAAAGCTAGAAAAAAAGTGTCAAAGACAAAAATGATCTGTATAAAATTTCCTATAACATGCTGTATAAACTTTTTTAGTAGGCTTTATGGTTTGTGAGCAATACCTTCCTGAACTTCATTATTTTTTTTTTAATTGATAAACGTGGTCGATGCAGTGAAATACACTTATTTTAGGATAATTGGCATCGCACAGGATCCAGCCGCTCTGCTGCTCTTGACGCTGACATCCAGTTGGCGTGCTGCTTATTATATGTCAAGACTTAAAGAGGCTTTCAGTCATAGGCAGTCGTCGGATTTACACGCAGAACTGTATCCAAGTCGGGCTAAAAGCAGAAAATAAAAATGCTTTACTTCTGACCATGAAGTCATTCAAAATGCTCACGCCAGGTTCTCCAGAAACGGGCCTCAGAAATGCAGTTACCCAGGATCTTGCAGCAGAAAAAAAATGGCATGGTCCTTGAATCAATCTTCTTCCGGATCTGGCGAGCTAATAAAAACCGTTTCTGTTTCGTTGCAGCCGTAATGTTAATGAGGTGAGCATCCACAAGTGATTCAAGAACTTGCGGATTTTCTACTGTTTCGGTGATTAGCCTGAAAATATTAGACTTTTCTCGCCCCTCAGGGATCCATCCGGGATGTAAATAGCCATGGAGACAGCTCATGATTCAAGATCTCTCGCAGACTTAAAGTTCTCCCAGCCTTGTCAACAGCTGTCAAGCGTTGTTGGACGCTACGGTTTTTCTAATTTGTAGTTTTAGCAATGGCAGATTTTGAACGACCTGCCAAGGCAGGGGTATTTGAAGGTCGCGCCTTTGTTAATTTTGACCTTCGCGCAGTTGCTTACCTGCTATTGGTGAGCCTTTCGGAAGTAAACTTCGTTACTTGGAGTGAGCCAAGCTGTTTGGCAGTGAGAAGTGACACTTTATTTTTTTCTGCTGCAAGATCCTGGGTAACTGCATTTCTGAGGCCCGTTTCTGGAGAATAAGCTGGCGTGAGCATTTTGAATGACTTCATGGTCAGAAGTAAAGCATTTTTATTTTCTACGTCGCTTTTAGCCTGACTCGGATACAGTTCTGCGTGTAAATCTGACGACTGCCTATGACTGAAAGCCCCGTAAGTCTTGACATTATAATAAGCAGCACGTCAACTGGATGTCAGCGTCAAGAGCAGCAGAGCGGCTGGATCCTGTGCGATGCCAATTATCCTAAAATAAGTGTATTTCACTGCCTCGACCATAATTATCAATTTAAAAAAAAATTATGAAGTTCGGGAAGATATTGCTCACAAACCATAAAGCCTACTAAAAAAGTTTATACAGCATGTTATAGGAAATTTTATAGAGATCATTTTTGTCTTTGACACTTTTTTTCTAGCTTTAATACTTTTTGTATAAAACCGTAAAAATCGTGATTAGGGACATATTTTGAGGTCAAAAGGGGGGGATATGGGGGGAGGGGGGCATAATTCGGCTTGGCAACACCCAGAACCGAATTCAGCAGGCTTTTTTACATCGGAAAAGTCATGTTGCCAAATTGGATCCCAAAATGCCGTTAGGACGGTAAAGGAAGCCGATATTTAGAATTTTCTACCATTCTATGAAGTTCAGGAAGATATTGCTCACAAACCATAAGGCCTACTAAAAAAGTTTATACACCATGTTATAGCAAATTTTATAGAGATCAGTCTTGTCTTTGACACTTTCTTTCTAGCTGTAATACTTTTTGTATAAAACCGTAAAAACCGTGATCAGGGACATATTTTGAGGTAAAAAGGGGGGAAATGGGGGGAGGGGGGCAAAATTCGGCTTGGCAACATCCAGAATCGAATTCAGCAGGATTTTTTGCGTCGGAAAAGTCATGTTGCCAAAATGGCTCACAAAATGCCGTTAGACTTGAAAATTTTTATTTGAACTACCAGTCTACGTGGCATCTTTAAAAAATCGCGGACAGCGCACGCAACACGCAATAATCACAAACAATGACCGCTCGTCTCGATGCGCCACGCGCCACGCGCGACTGACAGCACAGCACTGCTATGTACGCTTATTCGCCTCGTAAACGCTTGCGTCCGTGTGTGTGCGCTGTTTCGACCGTTTGTTCGTAGTTTCCATACTGCTTTAGCCTATATATACTGTGTCTACGGTCCCTTGAAGCTGTAAAAAAGTAAAAATTCCATGTTAGCGCGAAAAAAAGATACGGCCGTTTATGTCGCAAAAATCGTACATTTCGATGATTTCGACACTCTCAAGGGAATCAAAATGATAGACTATTACCGATGACCTAGAACTATGAAATTTGGCAAGTAATATCGTCACATACTACAAATACTTATAAAAATCTGAAAACTATACATTTGTAATTAAATCATAAAAAATATAGTCCTTTTCAAACATCATATTTGGAGAACTCGGTTGCGTTAAGTTTGCACCTCATTTGTATGCGGCGCCATACATTTTAGGTGCCAACTTTACTCAACCGGGCCAATTAAGATGGGATAAGTGAAAGTTTGTACGGAACCCTCGGTGCGAGAGTCAGACTCGCACTTGGCCGGTTTTTTTTTCTTTCTATCCATATCCATACTTCCATACTAATATTATAAATGCGAAAGTGTCTGTCTGTCTGTCTGTTACCTCTTCACGCTTAAACCGCTGAATCGATTTTTATGAAATTTGGCATCGAGATAGTTTAAGATCCGAGGAAGGGGATAGGATAGTTTTCATCCTGGAAATTATCCCTAAAAAGATTGAAAAGTGAGTAAGTAATTCATGATGACATTGATGACCATGTAGGAAGGTAGGAAATGTAATGATTAGACCAAAAGCACAATTGCTCTTACATTTGCTTAGGCGCTTTTAATAATCCCTTTTATTAATTAAGGTGATTAGGTGGATATCTATCGTGTTGTACGAGGTTGCTTCCATACTTTCAAGTTCCACGCCGACATAGTCGCGGGCAAAAGCTAGTTTTCTATAAAAGATCCTCCTCCTTTAAAGTAATTCCACCCTCCTTACTCCAGTATATTTTTCTGTCATTTATAGAGTCAGGTCAGGACTAATCCACATGTTCGTATGTAGGAATGTACCTATAGAGGTATACCTACGCTACTCAAGCGGGTGCGCAGTGCGCACCATGGCACAACGGGACTAGCACTGCGCACAGCTCGTCTCCACGCGATTTTGCCTCTAGATCAGGGTTTCTTAAAGTGTGGTCCACGGACCCCTTAGGGGTCTGTGGCATGTCTATCAGGGGTCCGCAGTAGGTCAGTTAAATGTTATCATATTTATTAGGAAATTGTGGGAAAGATTTTTTTTAATTTTAATAAGGTTGTTTATTCTTTCCCTAAAATATTTTTTGAGAGGGGTCCGTGGAGTTGTTTAAATTGTGAAAGTGGTCCGTGACTGCAAAAAGTTTAAGAAACCCTGCTCTAGATAATGTTTGTTATATCGGACGAAGCCTGGACAGGTCGCTAGTTCTTAAATAATTAATGTCCAAATATTGTAAAAATGTTTTAAGTTGATTTTAAGTTGAATGTATGATTAAGGTGCTAGGCAAACTTTAAACAAAATGATGCCTCATTCTGTGAATCGTATAAAATAAAATAAAAGCTAGTTATTAATCTAAAATTCCTTTTTTTTTTATCTTCTAATTAAGGAGCTTTGATCATTTTGATGAACATGCCTGCAGCTCCAGCTGGCCTAATACACATCATCATACACGAAAAAATGGTTTCCTAAAAATCACATAGTACTAAATCATTAAAACATGCCACCGAAGGTCACGCAAAATGAATTGTTCAGATAATGACCCACCCCTTTTCTCGAAGTGTTTCATCATATTTTCAAACTCGCATAAATTAGCAGAAGTGCATGCATACAATCTTACAAATAGATGAATTATGCTTCTTCGTAATGCCTTTACCTATCTACTGATAAGGATAAAACGTTATTAGTTAGATCCCACGAAGAAGCTGAGCTTTTAACTAGTCCTGTAAAGCTTTTAGCCTGTTTTTTTAGTCTTAGTTTTTGCATTGAGGCCTATAATAAAAACAAAGAAGATTATAATTTTTTATTTTGTTTAATATAAATAGAGGATTATTAATATAGCTGTAGTTAAACAAATAAGATGAAAAACCCCTAAATGGCATTCATAGGTAACACCTGAAAGTCCTAAAACAAAATGTTGGAATGGAATATGAATACCCCAGCTACGTCAAATTTGCAGCTCATTTGAATGTGATGCCCTAACCAGGATTAACAGGTGCAAACTGCAAACTTAAAGTAGGTTCCTAACCGGGTAGGTAGTAGGTACACCGGTTGTTTTCATTCTAAGCGGACAATAACAACAAAACCTTCTTACAGTTCCATCATGGCTGCATCTGCATCATCTTGGGTACTTATATTCTTTGCTGCATATTTTACAGCCACCTACTTTGTTGTGCTTGTGTACATGTCTTGTTATAGAAAAATATTACTAGACCAGAGTCAGATGTCGTTGTCTGTCCAAAGTAATAGAAGTACTTAGGTATATCCGAGGGACAGGAAAAAACGTACCTACACTGATTTGGAGAGAAATTATCAAGCCCATAAAGTGAAAGTAAGTACTGACATTTTGGTTAAACTCGATCGTTACTTCAATCGCTTACCCCGTGCCGCTGGAACAAGTTAACCTTAAACTTAAACTCGACATACCTATAAGTAAACGGCACGTCAATGTTCAGTACTCCCATCCACATCCTCATACTGCCATCGCACCAATTATTCCATATTTTTCAAATATATTTTACAAAAACAAGTTCAGCTGGCGAGGAGGTATCTGGGATTTTCCTTCACAATGCTTACAAGTACTTTGTCAGCATTTTTTAGAGGTTTCATCTCAAAAATAAACTATGCAATCTAATATTTGTAAACCCGCCTATTCAAACACAAAATGATTCCACGCTAATTGAGAAAACCACTAAACATAATAAAACAAACACGAAGTGCCTCGTCCCAAACCCAAGTGCTTTATCATCTTAACTTTAATGATCGTTAACGTCACATGAGTCTGCCTCCGCACTTTGTTCCAACTGCGTACTTTACTTACTCTACTGTTTCACCATTGCCTTAAACAAAATACCCATTAGTGACCACTTTTCATAAGGTGAAGTACCCGTACAAAAATGCAAGACTAATCGCAAATAAGTACTTACAGCTCTATTTTTCCTGGTTATATTTAACATAAAACGTCATGATGGCAAAGATAGCACGAGAACTGGATGTAAGTAAATATTGACCCAGTCTTAATGTTTAGACATTATTATTTGCTCCACGGTCGATTTCAATATTGATCTATCGTCCCAATTAATTAGATTATGCAACAGACCTGAATAATAAAATGTCCTTTATTAATGACAAGTTTTTAGTGTAGTGTGTATGAGGCAGACGGCTCGCGGGCTCTCCGTCCTCGTAAGGATGCCTAATTACGTCATCACGTTATAACTTCTCCACGTTATACCGTATCTTCAAGACAAGCGTGAAAAGGCTGTTGCTGAACCAGCGAGCTACATCTTCGACCCCAAAGCTTCACTTTCCATTAGGTGTTACAGAGGTCAATCTCTAGTCAGTTAAATTAAAAAAAAAACCGGCCAACAGCATGTCGGGCCACGCTCAGTGTAGGGTTCCAACTGTAATCACTTATTACCTTCTGGAAGTCAACTTACGTCCTTTTAAAGAAAAAATATGAAATTTGGCGATAACACAAAAACGGCTCGACCGATTTTGTTCAATATAGTTTTCATTGAAAGTACTTATAAGGCCTCATTTACATGAATTTTTCCGATTTTTTTTGACTCGCGGTTGAAAAGTTAGAGGGGGGGGACACTATTTTTTTGTTTCAGGAGCGAATATTTACTAAACTGCCGACTTTATCAAAAAATAATGTTAAAGGACCCCTATTATTTTTACAAGACCTATATTCAACGACACCCCACACACCAGTGTTGAAAACAAAAAAAAAATCACCCCCCACTTTAGGTGCTCGAGAGGTACCCGAAAAAGATATATTTTTTGAATTTTTATTTTACCGTTCTGTCGGGGTTATACATATACATACTCATACCAAGTTTCAGCTTTCTAGTACTAATGATCACGGAGCTAAGCCGCGGACGGACAGACGGACAGACGGACATGGCGAAACTATAAGGGTTACTAGTTGACTACGGAACCCTAAAAAAGGGACACGTCTGAATGTTTATGATGATTTGCCATTTTAATATTCTTCGAATCTGTCATCGTAACGCTAGCCGGAAGGCGGATGCGGAATTTGATTCAGTGTTTCTCGTTTCTAGCCGATTCGGATTGATACATTTTATGGTATGGTAAATTACAGTATGTATGTATTCTATGGAGTTGAATAGGTAGGTATTTTGTAATAAGCGTATCTCAACGTAAAATCTAAAAGCGTGTATCAATCTTTATCTGAAGGATCCTTTCCAGATGCACATACGATTGCTCTTATAAAACCCATTCATAAAAAAGCGAAACCTCGGATGTTAACAACTACTCGTAAGTAACTACTACCAACATCCGCAAAAATCTTTGAAACCGCGATGATAAAACGTCCATATTCGTTCTACGAAAAATTTCACATGCCTACAGTAGGAAACATTAGCAGAGCTAAACCACCCTAAACTATTAATTTGAATTGCACATAAGTATGAATACGAGCAAAATGTAGATATTTATTATGATAGCAAAAGCCATCTAACAAAAGTAGCTATAGCTGACTTTATAGGTACTGCGTAACTGCGCTTGAACGACCAGATCGGAATTAGCTTCTTTGCGTTGAATAATTCTGTATGTCCATGCAAGGTTCGATTAGTATTTTCACTCGAATATACCATTGTATAGTGTAGACCACCAAAATATTTGTAATGGTCGAAAAGTCAATTGTCACGTGACTATACCAGCGTCGCGCAAAGGAAAGCCGTACGCAGCTCGCGCGCCGTCCTGATTAGCAACGCCAGCACGTCCGTCCCTGCCCTGCCGACACCTCCCGCAGAATGTTCTCGATTCTTTGCATAATAAGCTAATTAAGTATCATGACAATATACAAGTGAAAAGGATTTACGCGGAGGCGATTAACAGAAATACAAACCAAGTTTCACTGAAATCACTACAAATGTTACAAAGTTAGGTCATGAGCTTAATTGTGTTCTGATTCTGAGAGGCATTATAACTTATAGGTAACAAAATCATGACGTGACAGTTTTGATTTTGAGAATACATAGAGATTGGTTTGTTTTATTTTACTTTAAATAAGATAAGTGGGGGAAAAATTAAAAACCGGCCAAGAGCATGTCGGGCCACGCTCAGTGTAGGGTTCCGTAGTTGCCCATCCTTCACAATGGACGGGCTTAAAACAGCGGTTTTAAGCCCTAAGTTTAAATTACGAGAAAGATTTCAAGCTCTATAAAAAGGTCGTAAACGCCAAAGTAACTGTAATTACTTATTACCTTCTGGAAGTTATCGATTATACACACCAGATTGAGAGGAATGTTTTAATACAGTATGGCACTTATATTAACTAATATGTGTAATGTTCGAAGTATAAGGACACCGCGCGGCACTTACGTCATTTAAAAGAACATTATGAAATCTTTAGCTCGACCGATTTTATTCAATATAGTTTTCATTGAAAGTACATATACCTAAAAGGCCTCATTTTCATTAATTTTTCCATAATTTTTTGACCCGTGGTTGACGCTATTTTTTGGATTTTCGGTGCGAATATTTACAAAACTGCGTACTTTATCAAAAAATTATGTTTGGAGACCTCTATTATTTTTAAAAGACCTATTCAACGACACCCCACACACTAGTATTGGAACGAAAAAAAATCACACGAGGGGTACCCGACAAAAACATTATTTAGTTTTTATTTTACCGTTTTGTCGGCGTGATACATACACATACTCATACCAAATTTCTTAATTAATTTCGTAATCTTTAATTTATAGCACAACATAATTTTGGCCGCTATTTTGATACGATCACGTTGCCGCTCGCTCGTAGTAACAAATCTGGATATACGATTATAATCTACTCCAAAAAAGTTATCCATATGCACTACATAATTTGGGTATATGTAAAGTTAACATCAGTGAGGGTACAAGCCAGAATAAGTTTGGCTTATTTCTTCTCGGTAAGCAATAAGGACAAGGTGCTCGAATACAGTAAAACAGACAGGCCGGTGGGATTCCGCTTATATAGTCGCAACGCCATTAGTATCTAATAAGAGCGTATCAGATCGGTTCATGAGGATGGAAGGTGGCCGTAGGAACTCCTATACTTAACAAGATAAGTAAACCTATCGTATCATTAGATTTTCTCTAATAGCGTGATTTTTTTGTATAAAGTCTTATTTATGCTACTTAATTTAATCCATTAGACTAAGTAAGTAAACTATAATAAAAACAGCTCTTAAATTACTTTGTCATTGAACATATTATAATAATGTTTTACACAAAGCTTGCATTAGCATCTGAAATCACCTTTTAGAATTGTATTAACTATATGCAAAAGTTGTATAAGAGGGGTCACAAAACGCGAGTGGCATGGGTTCGTAAGATAAGATGCCACGAGCGTTTTTAGACCTACTTAAGTACTTATACAACGTTGAATACAATACATTTTCTAAGACTCGACATTTAATAAATAAAATGCAAATAAACAACAAATGAGTAATTACATGTTCCCGCTCGGAAACAACAAAATTAAAAAAGAAATGTCTGGTCTGTCAAAAAATATGAACTTATATTAAATGTACTTATACGTTCACTATACTAACATCCATGCACCGAAGATAAAACTTTTATTTTTAAGTTGGCAGCAATGCCCTAGTACAATAAGTTTTTTTATTGCATATTGTGTGAATGCAGCTGTTTATTAAGTTGGTAACACGAAGTATTTTATTTAACTACTATTATCTATTGTGATTTAAATTTAATGCTAATTTGGAACACATTAAATATAGACTATTTAACTTAAATTTTGTAATCTGTGGTATTAAGGAATGCTTTTTTGGCGACATTATATAATAACATCGTTTAGCAGTGTTTTTTTGGGCAGTACCTAGAGTATAGACTTATCGACTTTCATATTTTATGTCTTCATATTAAAGTTAGTAACTTAATGTTTACAATTAAGCGAAAAATTTAAAAAAGTAATGGTTCGGACCAACTGAAGCTACTGGTTGAAAGATTCAATGGCTCTGACATCTGGTTCGTGGTCCAGTTGGTAGGACACCCGTGTTGGCCCGGAAAGCCGTTGGAAACGCATGTTCGAATCCTGTCCGAACCATAAATTTTTTAAATTTTTCGCTATACGCTTCATTGTAAACATTTGGTTTACGTTAGCAGACGTTACTGCTTTAATAAAAAATAATTAAAGTTATTAACTAAATATATAAATGACAGAAAAAAGTACCTACTGGCCGTGGCCGTCTAGCACAACTACGATTAGCGACTCTTGTCGCGTGACATAGCATCGCCCGTCACTCTCTCACAGTACAGCGATGAAAGAGATAGGTAATATTTCTCGCGCGAGAGTGAGTTGTGCGTGTCACAGTTTGTGCTATATAGGGGTAGGGGTGCAAAAGTAGGAAAAAATACTTAAGTGCGTAACTAACGCTAACGTTCGTTGGTACAAGATGGTTAACAAGTTTTTCTTTTTCAAATGGTAATGTTATCAGGATTAGTAAAGATATACAAAATGTCTTTTTTATATGCGTGTAAAACTCAAAGACCGAAATAGCTCATTGATCGAAAAGAATGGCGCAAAACGCGTTGTGGGACTTACGGGTTTTGCAAGTCCCCGCAACGCGAATTTGATGGGCGGTAAGTACCTTCAGGTATAAGAAATACAAACATGAATAATATTAAACCGTTGATTGATAATATTTTACATAGAAATCTCCCGCGAGTCTCAGACATATTAAAATCCATATGAAACAGGTTTACTCACGACGGTTAAGTCGAACATTGCTCGACATATTTTGAATGTATCGTTACGCAATAAAGCTTAGAGCTCGTTCAAATAATATTGTTATAGGTACATTTTTCTTTGTAATTCCTGCTTTACCACCCTTTGCACACAAACTTGTATTTACTTCAAATTTTATTTTTTCATGTAAAAATACATACATTTTAATTATTATATTACACAGACATACTACATTGCTTCTTTTTAGAAATTACCCATATACACATTAGTACATTACGTAACAAGGGTGGAAAACGAGGAATTACGAACGAGTGTCTATTAGACATATGCTTTAATGACACGAGTTTGGAATTCCTTTACCAACAGAAGTCACGTACGACGTTTTTCATCACACTTTGGAGGAAATTAATAAATAGTAGTCAATACCAAAATTACTTACCGCCCTAGGGCGTAATTTACGACTTACCGCCCGGTTTTCTAGCATGTAAACCCTTGATTTACGAGCAAGTGTGATGAAAAAATATTAGAAAAGAAAACTCATTAGTAATTTGGGCCTCAAAAAGAATCAAACAAGCCGGAACTCGATGGGGTTGCGAAATTTTATTACAGATTTCCCTTGACCACCGTCCGGCTGCCTCATCAATTCAGGTCCAAGTCACATGAAGTTCCTATATTTTAAAATTATCTACTTATTCAAGTTGATACCCGACACATTTGCTTATAGTTAGCATTGATAATTTTAGTTACCTAACATTACATTTCCATCCTATTTACATAATGTAGGTACCTAACCTTAGGCTAAATTTAACTCGTAATTGATTACAGACAAACATACAGACATCGGGTCAGGTGAAATTTATTAAAATCTTGTATAAAAACGAATCTGACGTGATATTACTTTCCTTCATTTATTATCCAAAATAATGAAACGATGTTTTATAAAACATCGCTTCAAAACAAAGTTAAAGCACTTTAAGGAGAATCGATCAAGAACATGTACATTCTCTCAGTTCATATAACACTATATACTGTCGCGGTTTGTACACACAAATAAAACTTATTGAACCATCATTGTCAGACAATGAAGGTAAATTAAAATATCGCAATAGACCCGGTTCAAAAGCTCTCAGTTCATGGTTCCGTAGCCACAACTATAAAGAAAGTACTTTCAGAAGGTACCTATACTTAAGCACAATGATTTGAATACAGCCCGAGAATGAATTAAATCTATTCACTCATTAATGATTTTACATAATTTACTCCATATGTGGTAAATCGTCAATTACTGGCCACCGTTCAATAACTAGCCACCTCAAACTAAAAATAAGCTCTGTTCACCTATAGGGTAAATCGCCAATAATTGGTCACCGTTCAGTAACTGGCCACCTCAAACTGAAAATGAACACTTTTCACCTACAAACTGAATTCATTTTATTATATCGTGGCCAGTTATTGAAGGGCGGCCAGTAATTAACAGCTTATACTAAAATTAATTATATTTATAGGTGAACAGAGTTCGTTTGAGGTGGCCAGTTATTAAACGGTGGCCAATTATTGGCGATTTACCCTTAATATAATTCATTTTACTATAAGGTTTTAATTACTGGCCACCCTTCAATAACTAGCCACGTTATACTAAAATGAATTCTGTTTGTAGGTGAACAAAGTTAATTTTTAGTATGAGGTGGCCAGTTATTAAACGGTGGCCAATAATTGGCGGTTTACCCTATATATGTATAAGACAATAACTCTTTTTTGGAATTGTCATTGAAACAATTGTGTTGCTCTGTAAACAAAGCTTTTATTTTAGTTTAGTTCTTACATACACACGATAATAATAATAACACTGTTTAACTTAAATCATACAAACTTACCTGTAAACAAAGAATACAAAGAATATATAAATGTGTATACGTAAAATAGGCCCAGCAAAAATAAGAATGTATACCCCTTAGGAAAAGAATTAGACAATAAGCTATGTAAAATAAAATAAAAAAGCGGTAAGATCGAATATAAGTAGATGAATATTACTTTACTTAGAGTTCTACCGACCAGCTGCACCGTTGTAGGTATGAGGACCCGTTTATATATACACGATGATTATCTTAATCGGTGATCAGTAGTAGAAAAATATGAATATCCAGTTAAATTAAACTTATTAGGCGAGGTCTCACGCAATTACCTTACTGTTTAATTAATTAAAAGTATATAAATTATTGAAGTACGATACCACTACGACACCTACGTCAAGTGCCATCGCTTTGGCGGGAAATTTGACGAAATTTTCTACGACTTTGTTTATGTAATGACAAGTTAATATTACTCATAATTGTCATTGCCATTAAATTATTAAAGAGGTTGTAAGCTCACAGATAGAAATTAGTAGGGTGACAAGGAATTTAAGCCAAAATTGGTTTCAAAATAAAAATTATCACAGAAAAATAAAAGTTGTTCTCATGTAATTATGACTTCAACGTGACCGGCATCAATTACTGAGTTAGAAAAGTTTGGTATCTGATCACCGATTAAAAATCATAGTGTATATGTATAGCAATATATGACCCGTACCCGCGAGGGCAGATGAAAACACATGAACGTACAGTAATATTAGCATGCACGTTGCAAAGTTGATCTCTTCAAAGACGAGACGAGCGCTGCACGTGCCTTGTATTTTGATAGAACGTAACTTCCCATCGGAAATGCCTGTTTTGAGTTTGGGTTGGAGTCAGCAGGCAATAAGCCCACGCGCACCGACCTTGGGAAAATCTACCCGTTCTGGATAATCCTTGATGGATAATCCGAAAGTATTACTTAATCGCTTCTTTTATTTCTGACCTACATATTAATAACGAGAGTTTTAGAACATGTTTTAGTTTACTTACTCGTTTCTAGAGTGTAGCTTTACATTCAACAACCTAATAAGTTAAGATAAATGCATTCCTCAACCACTTAAACAACGTTGACAACCCTTTTTTGTTATTTTTAACCGGCTTCAAAAAGGTGATGTTCAATTCGTAACTATGTATTTTTTTATGTATGTGACGCGATTTCTTCGCCAACTGTGGATCGATTCTCAAACTCTTTTTTATTTGAAAGAGTATACTACTGAGGTTGTCACCATGTCGACATCTGATGACAGGATCCCAGGGAAATCGAGGGCAACCCACAAATGTTATAACCACTAGCATGCCTTGCATGTATTTTATAAAGTTATTCAGGTATTTGCGTCTGTTGGTCATTATCTCATTATGCTGAGCTGATGATGGAAGGTACAACTCATAGGTAGGTTAATCAGAGCGCTAGTTGTATTCTTTTTAGTATGCCCCTGAGGTGGTCCCATCGTCGCCAAGTCAGTATCTGATGATGGGATCCCAGGGAAATCAAGGGCAACCTTCAAATGTTACAGGCCCTAATAATATTTTTCATATATTTTTAAAGTTCAATCATCGTCTCGTGATGCTGAGCCGATTATGGAAGGTATAACTCCGGTTAGGAGTTAGGGGATAATTCAAACGAGATGCATGCAAACAAGACCTCCCCGATCACCGATCTATAGTATGTATCTAACTATGAGGTATTTTAAGAACTAGAGTGCATATTAAGCATCTTCTGGCTGTAGGTACACGCTCAGAGATGGCTTAATTATGGGTGATGATTATAGTAAAGAGCAATCACATTCAATAAAAAAACCGGCCAAATGCGAGTGGACTCGCGCGCCGAGGGTTTCGTACTAGCACTTATCCCATCTTAACTGGCTGGGTTAAGCTAAGTTTGCACCTAGTATGTATGGCGCCGGATACAAATAAGGTGCCAAATTAACGCAACCGATCACGTTTGTTGTACCACTTAGATATTTAATTTTGTTCTGTGTTTAATATTTGTTGTTATAGCGGCATGAGAAAATTTCAACTCTCTAGCTATCACGATTCATGAGATACAGCCTGGTGACAGACAGACTGACAGACGGACGGACAGACGGACGGTGGAGTCTTAGTAATAGGCTTTGAAAACCCATACGTGAATAAAAAGGATTGTTAAGAAAAACATGGTTTACAGTAAAATGCCAAATTGGCGCAACCGTATAAACATTGCCGCGGACTTCTCCACATTAGTCATTACAAATTTTCGTCGTTTACACACACCGAGCCTGAGGAAAACGTCAGTTCGGGGCCCAAAAGTTTTCATGTGTCGTGCCGAGGGTGCGCGGTGCGCGGTGCGCACTAACGTGCTCGTTACGAATGATCCGCCATATAAAGCGCGCGCGCTGCGCTCACGCATCAGTTGGTGACAGGTTCGTGGCAGACGCACATCATACATGGTGAGTACTCCAAGCTTACCACACTCGTAGCTTACGATAACAATAACTTCAATTTTAAATACTAAAAACATTGTGAGTCACTTGAATAATATAGATTTTTTCAAGTGCTTATTTAGGTACCTACTTACCTTGAGGGTAAGGCTTTTAAAAGCCATTTAATTTCATTTATAATTTTGTTAAGTGTGATTGATTATTATGGTAATGCTCATTGTAGATTATAGTTTGATGCCGGATTTGATTTAAATAGTCTTCGAAAGATAAAAATAATAGCATGTTTAAATTAATTAATTCACAAGAACCCATCGCGCTATTAACTTCCTAGCTAGTGCTACTCCAAAGGATCACACCTCCTTTCTAAACAACTTGCCAAATAGGCATAACAAGTAAATAATCCTACCGGGTCTATAAAACCATGAAAAATGAGACGGTGTTAATGGCCATGCCTAATTTATAAATGTTTTATCGATTCTTTCTGCTATTTATCTAACAGCTGTGCCGTTCCAATATACCTATCGCTGCGAAGGTTTTTTTTTTATTAAGTTGTAAAGTGAGTTAATTTTGGTTGTATGCCTCCCCGCGACCATGATCGTTGGCGAACCCAAAGGTCGCGGGAGGAACGGCCGGCTCCAGGACAAGGTCGCTTTCTAATCTCCCGTGACCGGTCCGGGTCCCGGCGGCCGCGACCAGCATATTTCCAAAGAAAGTGTAAACAGCTCTGCGACGCCCTCCTCGCAGCCCCCACTGACTCAAATACCTATGAGTACTTCATTAGGTCCTGCCTTACGGAAATATGTAACACAACTTTGTTGATGCATCGTATTAGGCATCCTATTCGTATTAGTAGCCGCTGTAAAGCGTGACCAGATATATATGTAAATATGTGCCATAATGAGTATCTAAGTATAAGATAATATATTACTCACCATTTGATAATGCCGATGATTTGACTATTTCGTTATCATTAACGCTTGAAATCTTTTTCCCAGGACTTTATAAATAAACATATTAATGTCCTTATTTCCGCCCGGTGTGTCAATAAAATAAATGCCAAAAATATTTCAAACTTGTTTTCAAGTCGGTTCTGGACAATGGTGACCGCTAAACAGGTGGTCGGACTTTAAGCTTGTACCCACAGTCAGCGCAGGGCGGCCTGCGAGCTTTTGCTTGCGGCGTGAACATCACGTGGTCACGTCCGTATATACTTAGCGCGTCGTAAGCGGAACTGTTCGTAAAAGCTGACAAGTTTACATATACCGGGTTTTTGTATGAATGCCTACAAATTTTTTTGACCGCTGGGTCCGCGCGTTGAGTGTAGTGTAGTGATAGTGACCTGTGTCATACATGTTTTTACGTGTTTTATGTATGTATGCATCCTACGTACCTACTATAGAGATGTAGTGAATAATGTTTTGCCATCGTATTTTTCCGGAAAATTTCGTGCTACAATGCTTTCTCTATTCACTTTGGTGAAAAAGTTGAGTGAGAAGTATTAAAAACGAGCTTGCCATTACTCATTATACCTGTATGTACTTACCTACATATATATAGATCTTTTAACTTTTCCTTCCTTAAAATTTTGTTAAATAATGTCAAATAACTATTAATACTAAAAATGTTATTAAAAATCCAAAAAACAAATCATTTCTAATAATAAAATGCAAAAGCGGTAGATAGGCAAAAACTAATAAAATGAACATGATGGCATGGGCTTATTTGACAAGATAAGTAAATGTATTGATGAATAAACAGAAGTATAGGTACCTACTTATTAACCAAATACTTCTAGAAAAGCTGCCGTGTTAATAAGTTTTCAAGTATATTATATTTTATAGGTATGAAAAATGTTACTCTGACATGAACGATTTATAATTTTCAGCTTTACTCATGTAGCGAACACATGAAAAATGCTGAAAATTATAAATGACCGAAATTAACCATTAGAACCTTTTAGAGTGTTTTTTTCGTTGGTTGCAGTTTTTCGTACGTTAGTTAGTAGGTACGATCGATATTATAAGATTTTTAAGAATGTTATACTTAATGGCAGCTATAAAATTATAATATCGGTCATACTATCTTTTGTAAATACGCCGGTGTATTTCCTTATTTCCCAATCGCATCGCAACGCGACGAACACTCCATGCCAAATTGCTAAGCTCCCGCCCGCTCTCAACCGACACGCTGTGTGACAAAGCCTTTATGATGTCTGATGCTATATTGCCAGACGGATTTTAATGGGGCTACGGATCACTGCTATACATTCCTATACATATATTAATTATACTAAATATTACCTATTCGAGGCTCTTCTCTTTTAAAACATGCCGGGGACCCGGGCACTCCATAATTAGGGGTCTCAAAAAAGGCACCTAGGTATGTTTTTTCGCGAGATGTTCGGAGAGAACAACTCTCATCCCTCGTGAGACGAGGGGCTGGGTACGTGGCCAAAGTTCCCAGTGGGAAAGAGGGGCCTGTACCGTACCTATTACTATTCGCGCCATGTAAGTAGCGTCTCTGGAGTTAAGTAAACTACTCGTACAATACGTCGCAGTAAGCAATTGTTTTTAGTTGTCAAAGAAGTGACATGCGCTGCACGCTGCGAGAGCAAATTATGGGTACCTATACGTATATGTATGTAGTTGAAGTACCTATCTTCAGAAACGCAAGCTTACGAGTCGGTTATTTTATTTTTATGTACAGCGAGTACTAATAGATGTATTGTTTCAGACAATGTTCCAAGCGGCGGTAGTGTTAGTGGTCCTGGTGGCGGCGACGTCCGCGCAGTTCCCCAACGGACGCATCCTGGAGCCCCCCGTGCCCTCGCAGTGCGTGCAGCGTGTCATCCACGAACGATACGCTGACAGTTAGTCCATATAACAGTTTATACCCTACTAACCCATGCACTTCTAGCATAACGACGCTTTATCGATGTAATAACGACTTCTGGGGGCTTATGATGGTTACATTTATCACGTGATAAATAAAGTGACATAGCATCTGTCACTCACACTCGCATTTTGTAAAAACGTGACGGATGCTTTGTCACTTATTTATCACGTGATAAACACAACCATCATATGCCCCCTGACCAGAAAGCTATGGGTTAAAGAGTAGTAGCGCGTAGCCCCGAAGAGGCATTTTCGTTAATTCCATATGCGTGTGAGAGATGGGTCCTGTTACGCTACACCCGCAGTACAACCGGCCCACATCACCCGGTATAAGTAATGGCTCTTTCTATTTTGTACCTTGTTTCTTCTCATATTTGAATATTAAAACGAGCTAACTCGCCCACGTACTTTCTTTACCTAGTGTGCCTATATGATACGGAAATATGATACCTCTACTAATTTCGATTTGGTTATATACCTATTTATATTTGAAAATTACAAAACTATTCCTGTACTAGCCCGTTTTACAATTTTTTTGTTTGAAATCATATTATAGTTACAAACCTTACAAAATGTTATTGCGTTAGTTACTACGCAATAACATTTTGTAAGGTTAATGTATCTATATTAATTTTATCAATCTGGCACATGTCTATTAAGGTGCTTTGGGGTAAAGTCGAAAATGGGGAAAAGTCGAAAATCACACATTTCTATTAAACTGGGAACAAATTCTACGCTTGCAACGCTTGTCAAAACGCCATGTTTATCTCCTCCCCCGCTTCAGTTCACTTCGCATCGCTAGTCGTGAGGGCACGTGTGTTGCAGTCGATTAAATAAAAGCAGTGCGATTTTTGGATCTTTGCGGGGGTAAATTAGAACTAAAAAGAAGTATGATTCTTGAACTCATATTGCATAAAAACCAGCTTCGAAATTACCCCACTTGCTTTCGAAATTACCCACTCCTTAAGAAATAGTATTCAAATTTTTTTTTTTTTTTATTCTTATTTGTTTCCATATTCAAGCAACGTATTGAAACGCTGTTTTCACAAAGCGTTGATGAATATATCCAATTTCGTAAAGATCTCATTACTTGGAAGGAATACTTCTTAGGTTCTGACTTACGAACCCAAACCCTAACATACTCTACACTCGCCTAAAAATATGTCGAATTTATCCCAAAGCACCTTAATAAAAATCCAGAGGTAAGCTTCTACGTATACTTCACTAACAACATTCTATTCTATAACAAAGTAAAGTAAGATAGGCCAACATAACAATTACATACGTACGTATTAGGTACGCACTATAAAAAAGGCTGTTAAAATTGGCATTCGATTATATTTTAATTATACACTTAAATACATTTCATATAAGTACCCGTTAAATCGCTTGCTATAATTTGCTCAATAGAAATCTTAACATATAAGTACGTAAGTAGGTACCTACCTACAGCTACACCCTGAATCATCTTGCACGTATTTATTCTATTAGGTATGCGACGAAAGTAAGATTTAGTCAATAAAATATTTAAAAAGAGTAATCTGGAGCCTAAAAAAAGTAAAGCACATTATCACTTTCACGGAATTTACACCTAAGTACCTCAAAAGGAAATAGACGAAATTTTTCGATAACAACTCACTCTGCAAACAAAAATATTCCCACAAGCGTTAGATAAGGATGTGTATCCTGGGCAAAGTATTTAGAAAAGAAAAAACTAATATGTTATCACTCTACCGCCTTATTAGTTAATTACCTATTTCAAGAGTGTTAGCAAATAACCTCCGCTTACATGTCTTTTGTTTCTTTTCTTTAGTGGGCCAAATGACTCACATGTCATACACTCCTGGCATTAGGTCACAAGCTGGTCACAAGTTTCTTTCGTAAATTTCGTAGTAACCGTGAGTACCGTGACAGTTCAGATAGCTCAATCGGTAGAGCATTGTACTTTTAATCCAAGGGTCCGGGGTTCAAGTCCCCGCTGAGGCGGAGTATTATTTATATTGATTTAAACTTTCACTATTTTCACACATAATAATATAAGTAATAACTTGGACTTTATGGTCTAGAAGGGATGTCCTTCTGAGACCCTGACACACGATAGTAACTCGTATGAACATTACGAAATAAAATAAAAATGCTAGTTTATTTCAATAATATAACTCACCAAAGTTAAAAAAAAACGGTACTCATACCCTATATATATAATTGCCAAACTGTTTATTAATTGGCTATCAATATATTTACTACCTACTTCATGAGAGTAGGTTCCGATGAAGCATTAAACTTGTAAGCCATATCCACATGGTAACATTTTCAATCTCTAGCAATTAACTAGATAGACAATAGCCATATCGAGAATGTAGTTTCATCTTTCTTCTACAATAGGTATCGAAAGCAGTCAGTTTCTAATATGTATTTCTTTTCCCGTAACGCTTCTCACGCTTTATTGTTTTTGTACACCACCGTCGGTACTTTGTAAGGAGCGTATTAAGAAAACCTACTACACGACTTTAACAATAACCAATAAATCAATATTGGACTTTACATTTGCAAATTGAACTTTTTGTAAGGACGAGGAAATGTATCATTCATTATTTGCCCAATTCCGCAGACAAGGGCTACTTCTTCTCATGGAGAGAGCCGGCTCTGCGCGGCGTGGAGGAAGACTGGCTGAGCGCTCGGAACTACTGCCGGCAGCGCTGCATGGACCTCGTGTCCCTAGAGACCAGCAACGAGAACGAGTGGGTCAAGTCACGCATCGTGCAAGACAAGGTGAGGATTTGTCCATACACCACTAGTTACGTCAACAGTCACTTTGCCATTGGAACCAGGATAAGGCATCGCCCTCGAGGCTCCTTGACACGCATACCCTCCGACGGCGGCGCCGCTTGCCAACTGGAATTAGCAAACAGTTCACGTGTGCTGCGAGGTCTGAATAGCGCAAACTTCACCGTGACCGCGGCTCGGAATATTATTCAAAACGATAAAGAAATAGAAAGTGACTCATTAGAAGTCACAATTTCAAAAAACCGTTTTGTTTTCGGTAACGTCACCGTGTGGTTTCAAAAGAATGTCTGTCTATTATTGTGGAATGCGCGTGAAAGCGACAAACATCCTTGATGAGATAGATAAAACTTAAGTAATCTTTGTATGAACTTAGTGAGAAAAGGAAGCGAACCGCAAAACTTAAGCTCTAAACCACAACCCTAATTTGAGTTTCAATACTGATTTACTTTTGAATAGCCTTAGATCGTTTTCAACTTGGTTTATTTCCTTTACTATCAATAATCAGAATCACTCTTGATTTTAGATTACAGCATCACGGTTCAGTAAGGAAAGAATTCCCTGAAAGGGATCCACTAAATACTCAGGATGAAATCGTCACTAAACTTTAGATTTGGTGAAACCAATTCCTAGACCAAAATTTTCCGATACCTACTACAGAGACAAAGTATATGATGGCATTCAACAGGTGTTGATCATTTCGCTGTCGATAGTTTTTATAACGGACACTGCCGTGTTACGGTAAAAGGTCGTATCTTTATACGGATGTCATAGTAAGATACGTCCTTTTACTGTAGCATGGCAAACGTAGGTAATTGTAATTAATTACATCGACTGTTTTAAACTTCTAAATTAGTTTCAGACTTTTATTACCAGTTACGAACAAACAAGTGTGAGTCTAAAATTTAATGCTCAATCCTAGAATTTCGAATTAAAAAACATCAATGGTTTAAATATTACCTCTTGACCACACTCTCAAGAAGCAAAATTGGAAACATAATAAATTGATTATTCACGATGAATAGGTAGATCTGATATGTCAAATCCATATTCCTTCTTTGTCAAACTAGAACACCCTTATTGCGTGACCGTGGTCATGTGTCATGCATGCGTGACATCACACACCAGCTATATGACACCTACGTGATTCGTGCAGTCGTGCATGGGTAACACAACGACAGAATAAAGCTGAGAAAACTTTCACAACATAAGCGAAAGTGAATTCAAAATAAAAATCCATACACGTAGGTCCATTTAACGGCAATTTTAAGATTGTGTGACACACAAATGAATATTTACCAAGAAGAAATTTGCGAAGTTCCTGACATAAAAGTATTTACGACGATACTCGTAGTGCAATGTCCCTTTTCACCTCACCAGCTCAAACATGGCGATTTTGCTGCGAGATAACAGTGAACAAAATGCGATTTTGTTTCGAGCGTAAGTAGAAAGTAGCTTTTGAATTTTTTCAATATTTGACCACGAATTGTCATTTTTCAGCCAAAGGTTAATTATAAAATTCGATTTCGAATCGTTCGCATTTCGATGCACTCTGTCTCTTTTATAGCTACATTAAAAAGAGAGTGATAAAAACATATCAATGCGAAATTCGATTTTCAAATCCGACTTCGAATATTAACACGTTCCGATACGCGTTCGCGTTATACGATAAAATAAAATAAATACGCGAAAAAGTTTTAATTAGCTACCGAATGTTTAAATAATTGTATTTTTTATATAAATTAAATAGATTCTTGTTCAAATAAAGATAAGGCAGAGATTTTCAACTTTATACTGTAAATACGAATACCAATAATTTATAATTTCACCAATTTATCATAAAGATGCAGTTTCGAAACGTACCTACTTTAAAAAATATCGATTTCAAATTATTATTTTCTTTTGTATTTTTTTTTTGGTACTTTTGGAGTAAAAATATTAATTGAAATAAAAACTAAACTTCTTTCTTAATTTACCTTTGTGTCATTATATTTATAAAAACTAAAGCTAAATCTTCCAATTTGATCAAATACAACATGACTGTTGTGGTCGGGAGAGACTGGTACAGTGTTGGAACATAAATTTGAATTAAATTATATTGTAATTAAATTTGAAGCAGCAGGTATCTATTTTCTAATTAATAACTAATATGATTAAAATCAGCAACAAAGATTACAAACATACCTACATTTGAATGGTTCGAAGAAAAAGTACAAAGAATTGAATATGTTCTCGCTGTTGAGGTGAAAAGTTGTGTGTGCTACACGAGAGCAAAGTTTTTTGCATCTCGTGCTGTTGAGTCCCTCGCTACACTCAGGATTCTAACATAGAATCACTTGCTACGCTCGTGATTCAAAAGTAGAATCCTTCGCTTGCTTGGGACTCAAAATCAGCACTCGTAACAAAAACAACTTTGCTCTCTTGTTGCACAAATAAGTATTAGTGATAAAACCACGATGCCTCTATCTTAAGTCAGGAATGTCACTTTCCGTTCCCATTGTTAGAGGACATGTCGCTTGAAATTACCATTCATTCATTCACGTAACAGACGGCTATTTATGCTAAGTAAAAGTAAATGATTCGATTGTCGTGGTGCCAAATTGGCGATTGCTCCGTCGACTTCGTATTGTTATGGTAATGAGAAGGCGGCAGGCAGAGACCTCTACGCATCCACCGTAAGCTAGTAGGTAACATGCTAAGAAACTTACTAGGTATGCTTAATCTCGAGTCAGCTTTTATTGAAGTTGTAGATATACTGAAACGCTTAAACGATGTCCATTGATTATACGAATATTAGCCCTCTTTGCCCGTGGTACAGTTAGCTAGTTCAGTTAACCGGACAGAGGGTAAAACTTTTTTTCCTTGGTACTGTTGACCGGACTACAGAAAAACATATCTTCCTTGGTACTGTTGACTGGACTACGGAATTTTATTTTTGTTCCTTGATACGGTTGACCGGACGATGGAAGAAATGCTTTTTTATCTGGTACACCTAACCGAACTATCGAAAAGTAACTTTTCCTTGGTACAGTCATAATAAATAAAATATTGAACACTTTTTCATTTAATTGTACTACCTATATCACCTCTTAGTTCAAGTGACACTTTGATTATTTGTCATAAGAAAAGGAAGAAGTTCTACAGTTAATTGTCAAGATATGATTTTGTCAGATGCTCATGGTTATGCATGGTTGTATGGTTGATACCTATTAGATTAGTATTATGTCTGAGGATGGAGATTCAAGTGGCGGAGTGGGAGTGGGAGTAAATTATATTGCTAGAAAGGGTGGAACTGTTTTGTTATATAATGGACGTCAATACTACAAAAACAGTAAATATTAAAGTGGTTCGGAGCTATGGAGGTGTTCATTATTTAACAAACTAAAGTGCACTGGATTTATAACAGTAAATACTAATGACTAAATCCATTATTAAGGTCTCATAGATAAAAGAAAAAAAAAAAAAAACATAAAATTGTTGACAAACTGATAAAACAAGAGAATTTCGCCGCGTACAGCGTACACCAAAGAGTATTATAAAAAAAGTTGTTATATTAACTGGTTTTGTGTAAAAAATAGTCATTAACACTTTTCATTTTAACTGTACATTGCGTCTACAATTTTATTACAGTACTATAGTTACAAAAAAAATTACTTTGGTCCGGTTAACTGTACCACGGTTAACAGAAAAAGAAATGGTCCAGTCAACTGTAACACTGTTAAAAAAAATTACCATAGTCCGGTCAACCGGACCAAGCCAACTGTACCAAGGGCAAAGAGCGAATATTAGCACCTTAAGAGGCCTTATTCCTTTTAAAATGCTGATTGTTTAGGCATTTTTCTCTATGATCAAACATGTTTCTTAACATAATTATTATTGATGTTACTACCTAGAACAGGGCTATTTAGATTTATTGGTATATATTTAAAACCTACAGTTAATTTTTCATTGATAATTTTTGTTTCAAAAACTACTCGAAATTGACAAAATGCTCACTCAAAATTAGTTTTTTCCACTTATTTTTGACTTGCACACAATGAAAGCATGAAATAGGTATGTTACTACCTAAAACCCTGGGAAAAGTATTACACACTTCAAAAAGTTGGTGGAAATTATCAACATATTTGTCTTAATACAAAAAAAAATTTTTTAAAAGTAATAAGGCCTCTTAATGCTCGGTCAGCCGATTTTCATACACAATTAACCTGAAATATATATGATGTGTAAAAGGTATCTAGGCGTTTATATGAATGTTTATATAAATGCCGAGTCAATTATTTCTTGAGCTTGCGCCGCTTACATATATCTTCCTCATATATCATTTTAGGTCAAATATATCTGGACTTCGGGCCGCATGTGCGACTTCAAGGGCTGCAATCGTCCCGATTTGCTTCCCAATGAGATTAATGGCTGGTTCTGGACCGCCGAGCTGCAGAAGCTGGCTCCCTCCACCAACCGCCAACAGAACGACTGGTCCGAGGGCGGCGGCATCGGCAAGCCCCAACCCGACAACAGGGTAAGTGTTACAGTTTCCCGACCACATTTTGTTGTGCATTCATTGTGACTGCAGCAATTAGTAAAGAACAATAAAATGACAATTACAACGCAGCGGTTCCTCAAACTTGTGATGCAACGGAACTAATTCCACGAGCTGTTAAGTAATGCTTGTCATAAAACACGCCCTCGATAATGCATACATACTGTTCCGAGGATGTCACGCAATGAAAACGAAAGCGACGTGAATATTTATGGGTATGCGAAATATTCGCCGAAGGGCGTACCCGCATGCGCTGCGCTCCAGGCTCCACTTTCTACAAACAACCAGCTGCAAGCTTTACAAAAAGAACTCATCGTTATTCCGAATGCGTCGGAGCGGCGGGCGAGTACCTACTGTTTGTGCGTCACTTTCCCCGTGACGGTTGCGACCCGCGCGGCGCACCACTGCGCAGCCGCGGCGGCCGGCGCCCGCGCACTCGCAGTGCCGCGAAATAAACAAACAATAACGTAATCCGCTGCGGTCGCGCCAATCGCGGCTCATCCGCATCCGCTTTGTAGCTTCCCTGGCGACATCCAAGGCTGTATACTCGTAGGTATTACGTGGTTTTACAACCAGCCTTCACGATAATCATGGGAAGAGAATTGAGTAAACGTTTACGAATCTTCTTTTAATGCAATACGAATACATGATGTTTATTTTTGTTATTCAAGGGAATTGCTTATCTTATACAAGAAATGTCATTGTTAAGATAATGGTCATGACCATTCATTTTTATTCAAATGGCCACATTGCAGTAGAGATGTACTAAATTTTTAATGCTAACTATAACGACTTATTAGATATCAACACTCGTTTCAAGAGTTCAAAACATTCTCCATCACAGTTATCAATAAAATACTTAACTAGTATATATTAGTATACTGCGTGTATATTTGATATAACCGCAAACTTTACGGGGTCTTAGTATAGGCATTTATTAATATATTGCACCGTAAATTATTATAAAAAATCGAACCTTTTTTTTTCATATTAAATAATTCAGCACGGAATGTATTTGTTTGTTGACACTTAACATCGTGAAGTGACAACTGCCACTAGTAATAACTACGCCATACATTGCTGCTCAGAGAATTTTCAAATATTAATTACGCTGTAGCAGTTAACGCTAAATTAATAATTGTTATAAATATCAGATTATAGCACTAAAGCCTCCGTCTGGTTTCAATTTGCGGTTATATCAAATATACAGCTGTATAATAAAATAAATGTCTAATGGAGTAGGTACACCTGCAATGTAAGGATCTGCTCAGTGAGCGCCGCCAGGATTATTTTCAGAAGGTGCCTATCTGTCCCTACGCATTATGTTGTTAACTAAAAGAAAAATCTTACCTATTCAAATGCAATTATGCCTAGCACCCTACTGCCGGCGCCCAATGATCGTCGTTGTCGGTTACTCATAATCGTAAGTTGTGTCAGTAGACCCCGCGAGTTTGTTTCGAAACGGCTCAAATTTATTTTTTTAAGCTTTACACCCCCATATCTCCGCCATTTTGAATAAAATCGAAAAACTGCATCTAAAATAATATACTATACAGTTATCAAACCTACTCACAAAATATCATGGAAATCGTTTGAGAAATGTAGCCTGTAGTCAAGAACAGCCGGAAATCCAAACATCTGGACTTACGAATGAAATTTTGGCGAAGCTGAAACAGAGACTCTACGCTCGCACGGTCAATTACTTTAGAGAGTCCTTCACAAATACCTATAGCTAGCATTGTACCGTATTGCAGGAGTTGATCCAGGGCGGGGCTGCGGAGCACTGCGTGGCCATCCTCAACAACTTCTACAACGACGGCGTGCACTGGCACGACGTGGCGTGTCACCACCGCAAGCCTTTCGTCTGCGAAGAAAACGACGCGCTGCTCAAATACGTCCGTTACACCAACCCCAACCTCAGGGTATAGGCGAACCCACGGCGAACCCCACATCCTTGCGCATCCAATACGAGCCAACTACATCGATGATATTTTTTGGATGCTAAAGACCAAAAATATTAAACAAAATAATCAGACACTAACACTATAGCACACCCTCGGAATGCTAAACTCAGTGTTAATGTGAGTGCTCCAATGAATCTCACATTTTGTATGCTATAAGTCTTAATTTTTACCTCTCAGCAAAACATTGAAACGCATGATCTAATCACGTAATATTTAAACATTGCACTAATTAAGTATAGTTAGTGTCTACGTAATGTAATTGTGCTGTTTTATTTTGTTAAGTGAATCTTTCGTATTTAATGATTTCCTTGTACCTATTTATTTCAGTATTTTTAATTAAAGAGTAGTTACTATTGCAGCAGTTATGTTTTACATAATAAGTATGTTCTACCCTCAATAAAGACTGCTATATTTTAACTTGGCGCGTATCTTTTATGCCTTTTCGTCACATACCGTCACGTCACCGTTCAGTCTTTATATTTATTTACATATAATTTCCTGACGGTCACTGTCTTAATGTGAAACTACGTTCATATATTTTTTTATTACATTGTACAGCGAATGCTCGCGGTGTGAGCAGTTGAGCACCCTTTTTCGTGATTCCTATGGTTTTTCTATAATGCGCCATTTCAAATTAAGGTTTTCATCAATATTTATGCCGGGGTAACGTGGGATTAGGGCCCACACACATAAATGTGCAGGGAACAACATCATGTCATTAGCATAGAACACTTGCCGCGATTCGCACCATGGCCCTGCACCGTCCGTTAGTAGGCAAAGCAACCACTATATTACCACGGGACGGCGACGATTACAACGGCGTCATTACATTAACCCACTAGGGAACCGTGTCAAATGGACATTAAATGGCAAACGGTATGTACAATTTCTAGAATAATTTTTATTTTTAATTTCTTCACCCAGGTTATTAAATAAGTTTCTGTCAAAAATGACATTTAAGTGGCAAACTTTTATAGCCGACTGTACTTTTCTTTGGATATCCATCAAATGCTCACTGAGACGATTCTAAAGAGCCCAAGCTCGGTATGATTGCTTTTTCTATTATAGAGTTCCTATGGCCACCTTCCGGCTCCATCATCAGATTAGCCCCATGGTACCATATTATTGTATTGTCATCAAAGTTAAGTGAGTATGCAAAATTTCAGCTCAATCGGTTGACGATAACTGCTTCAAAATTGAGTTGCAAGATTTCACCCGAACAAACATACTTAGATACATACATTGCAAGTTAAATAAAAGCTTTAAAAAAAAATACTAGTTAGCGGTTGACAATTGCCAATGTCAAAATTTCAACGATTTTGACCACATTTTGACACTGACATGCAGTGACCGGAAAATTATGCGTTCACTGCTGCCATGTGTGTAAATTTCAACGGTATGGTACAGTCGCCATCAGAAATATCGCAGCATATAAGGCGTTCATAATGATGATAAGGCGTACACGTTCATAATCATATATGAACATGTACTGTAACGCCCAGTCAATAAGAGTTGTGTTCACATATTTATGAACGCCTTATATGCTGCGATATATCTGATGGCGACTGTACATTAACAAGTGTCGACCAGTGTCATTTTTTGTATTCGGAAACTTTTGATCAAACGTTTTCCCAACCGTACCCACCCTATTATAATGCAGCGGCCACACATTAATTATCTTAACCATGCCCTTTCAAAACTTGAAGCCTTCTCAAGTTCAGAATAGAAAGAGATTGAACTACATATATCGTGCTCACTCTAACCGTTAGAGTCTAACGTATAACTGCGGACTTCCCAAGCCTTGGCAAGCGTCTCACAGCGGCGTTACAACTTCGTTTTTAACGAATAATGTAATAAACCTTTCCCCTATTGGCATTAAAATTACTTAAATAACCGAAAGAGATTTATTAGGATAATCAAACAACAGTAATAGAACAAATTGTAAATGTATTGAATATCATAACGGAATTGATATTCGAAATCTGTAGGTGAGTATCTTGGGCGAGAGCTTGTTGGACATTATGAACCAGAAGCAGACGTTGCAGAAGTAGACGAGGGTGAGCAGAATGGTGACCTGCGCCAGCCGGCACAGCCGCAGGAAGCTTAGCTTCAGCGATCCGCTGGAACAACAAACCAACATTTCTTACTAACTATACATAATAAAATTCTGTCAATAAAATTATATTAACGAGAAAAAAATATATTTTTCATCGTACTCTTTCCACAAACTTTATCTCGTCGATCTAAAGAATGCAAACTCGAGGTATCTTAAGAGGCCTTATTCCTTTTAAAATGCTGATTGTTTTAGACATTTTTTTCTACGATCAAACATGTTTCTTAACATATTGATGTTACTACCTAGAAAAGGGCTATTGGGATTTGTTGGTATTCGCTGGGTGCGAAGTAGGTGGTGGGTGAACCACGAATCGATCGCAGCGCGCGCCGTGGCCAAAAAAGGAACTTTCGTCAGACCAACTGTCACATTTTACTAGCGAAATTAAGGCATCTAAAAATAAATAAATATGCGGCACGAAACCTGCAGCGTAGTTAATTGCAAAAACAATGGCAAAAACAGTAGATAATCACAAATAAATAACGAGAACAACGAGTTAAATTGATAATCGCTATCAAGAGGAAAAAGTTAGTATAACCTATAGAACAACATTTTTAATATTATATCTTGTATGTTGTAGGGAGTAGAGCATGTTTAGGCGTTTATTTTCTTTTACATTTTGGACATGTTGAGCAAAAACTAATTGTTTCCCATTTTATTGTAGTTTGGGATTTGAAAGCGATGTTGTGTTTGATTGAACAGAATCCAGTAATAATAATTAATTTGGCCATGTTTAACTGAAAAAACAAAATAATCTGTATTATTACGAAAATACAGTCATAAATGATCGGTTGCATTATGCATGAAATGCGTTATTCGGTCAAATTTGTTTATTTTGTAACTTACTTCTGTTGAAGACAGCCATGAAAAGGTCCGTGTGAATTACATCTGAAAGTTATTGATTTTGCCATTTTAGACGGGAAATAAAGAAAGTCAACGTTTTATCGACACTATAGATTAACATAATCGAATAAAACGAAAGAAAATTACGATATTTGTCTTTAAAAAATCCGCCGTAATTGTAACCGCTAGTTGACGCTGTCATCGCGCACTAAGCGAATATATTTAAAACATGTCGAGCGTTATTAGACTTCTACGACGTGAGTAAACCCGTTTATGTATTTTAATATGTCTGCGCTTTGCGGTAGTTTTCTATGTAAAATAGCAGACTGTAGATCATTAGACCGCGTTCTATTCTTCTTCTCATTCTTCTCATTGATGAAGAACGAAGGTGGACGGCTGGATGATAGCATAATAACAGTGTCACCGAACTTCCATAAATATGTCAAATTTCAACTCAATCAGACACAAGCGAGTGCTTTTAACTCAGCTACCAACATTACAAACAGAATAAAACCTATGGAAAATGCTGAAAAATCTGGCCGAGTACGGATTATCGCTGAACCAGCGCCCCTTTTTTTGAAACCCTATCAATATCAGTCCGACTACGATAAGGATTCGAATAAAATCTCATTTATCAAAATCAAATCAGTAACTACGTATTTAGGTCCCAATAGGTTAAGATTAATTCGATCATAAGATTCTTAAGGTTTAGTTACACATTTTTTATTTTGTGTGTTTTTGTTTAATAATACTACGTTTGACGCTGGGCACTGTCATATCGACTATCGACAACAAAGTGAAAGTGACTCCAGAAGAGAACCATATTCACCACCCCCTCAGAAAAAGAGGAATGTCGTTTATGTTAAAATACCCTTAAGAGGGTTTGAAATAAGTTGCAGTAACTCAACGGTTACCAAACCACGGCCTGCATGCTGGATCTGACCAAAAGTTTTTAACTTTATTGTCAGCAACACTATAATTACAGGCAAGTTCAATCGTATCTGGAGTATCTCAACATACATGCGTGATTTTAACTAATGGGTTGCTTAATACGTAATAATGTCACGTCCACGAGATACGCACACAATTAGATCCGATCTGTTTAAGTCTTAAATCCAAATTCATCAAAATCAAATATTCAAAAGTTTGCCAGGGACATCAATAAAAATTCAGCTACTTACTCTCTATCAGAAAATTCTTCAAGGTTTTCCGAATCGTACGAAACGTCATCATTTCGTGGCGGATCCGGGAGCATTACAAAGTCCTTGTCAAATTGCTCCTGCAAGCAGCAGATTCTCTCCATAATAAACAACAAAAGAATCGCCCAGAAATACTCGAATCCGAAATCCATGTCCTTCATTTCTTCCCCTCGACCATAATAATGTGATATCCAAATTTAGTTTTTATCGGCGGATCCGTGTACACGGGATTGGCGACGGTTGAAATAGGTAACGCGAATGCAGCATCCTGGAAGGGCCCCACCATGGAGCCGCGCGTCTGCCAGCCTAGGTCCCCGCCCGACCTTGCTTTGTCCTCGCTGTAAGCGGCCGCAACATCGGGAAATTTCTGCCCGGCTTTAATTTTCTCCAAAGCTTCTAAACATTTTGACTGCTTTTCACATAATATGTGTCTTACTTTGACAGCTGTTCCACCTTTTTTTTCTTTTCCGCCAGTTTCTGTATTTAAAAATAATAAATTAAGTAAATTCATTCGGAATTGATTCTCTACAAAGGTTACTAGTACGAATAATACAAACACTATTATTCGACGAGGCATTAATAAGTTATTAATACAAACCAAATAAAATAAAATTATTTCAATTAAACCATTGGTACAAAGATAAAGTATTTAAATGTGTAACCTGGTGGAAAAGACTGGGAATCGAACCCGGTACTACCTCTGGATTACCGCTCCAGCGTGTTAACCTTTCCACCACCCTAACACCCAGATAACCTTTCGAATATTTCCTTATGCTTTATGTGTCGATCTTTGCATTGTTTATTTGAAAGGCTTTACACCTTAGCTTTCCAATTGTTTTACTAATATTAAAATTACTGGTTGCACTCTAGAATTTCAGTAAAAAGAATGGGTTTGAGTTTCGCCATATTATTACAATATGACCCAATACAAAAATCAACTAAACATCCATCAGTTCGCCGTCCACCCGGCGTCAATTAAACGCTGACATTACCGCCCCGCGACGTCAATACCGTCGACGACGACGAGACGTCCACTTTTTGTGATTGTTTTTATAAACACGCCCACACGCGGTCCCTTGCCGACGGCTAGCTGCAAGCGCGACGTCCGTTTGATGTAAGCGCGCTGATTTGATTACATGTCGTCTACGCCGTTATTTAGCGTGTATCGAGGCAAAAGTAGATGCCGTTACGGATAAGTCAAAGTCAAAATAATTTATTTATTGACAGTGGTCCATAATAATGTTAGTTACATTTATTAAAAATAAATTACTTATTAAGATCAAAAATAAAATAAAGTAAATTGAATGGCAATGCTAAAAAAATATTATGTTACACAGTGCCTCGAGAGCCCATGTGCAACGAGTTCCAGTGTTTCTAGTAAACGCAAACAGAGTTCTCCTAAATCAATTGGAGAAGGCTGTTAGGACTGTCCTACACACGACGCATCAGGGCAGCGGTGTACTTGCAAATGATTGCGCTAAAACTATCAGTTTGCGCCTCCGCGAAGCGAACATGCCTGACGCACTGCAGAAACGTGGCAATCCCATCAGCAGTTTGAAGCTGTTATTATATTGGACGCGCAGGACATTGAGTCTTTTTGGTATAATTTGTCCATGGGCTAAACCCATGTAGAAAATTTGGCAGAAAGCCTTAAAGAGAGTATTTTTACGTCTTTATTATAACATGCAAAACTACGTGACCTGTTTGCCATCTTAAACACTAAGAGCACGTTCTTCTCTGTATTGTAGTTGAAGCCATGGATCACCATGTACACATCACAATTATTTAGCAGTTTTACAAGAGCACTACTAATCTCTGGGCTGAGCAACACTATATCATCTGCATAACTAATGTTATTGAATACTGTTTCTCCTACCGAGCAGCAAATACTTGTCTTGTGGAGCCTAGTGATCTGATGTGATGATTGTCTAGTACAGGTTAAATTATCTGGGTGGACTGAGACTGAATGACTTCTACAGGTTCAAAAAACAGGCATAAAAGGTGTTGTCCCCCATCAAACAATCCGTCCAGCATGTTGGCCAAAACTGTTGTCGGGGATATCGGCCTGTGCTTAGACTTAGAGGCATGTCCAGTTTTTAATAATGGGCACAACAATCACTTTCACAAGACTATCTGGTAGATAACTGTGGACTATACACAAATTAAGTGTAATTGTGAGTGTGTTTATGTGTTTGTATGTTTGTTACTGCTTCACACTGAAATGGCTAGACCAATTTTGATAAATTTTGGTATGAAGGTAGCTGACACTGGATTAACACGTAGATAGGCTACTTTTTATCCTGTTTTTTCTTTTGTCTTCCTGTGGGATGAGCAGGTAACACCGCGCGGTGCAGCTAGTATTATCAAGGCGAAAGTTTGTGAGTGTGTTTGCATGTTTGTTGCTCCTTCACGATCAAACGGCTGGACCAATTTTGATAACATTTCGTACAGAGGTAGCTGACACCCTGGATTAACACATAGGCTACTTTGTATAACGAAAATATGTAGTGTTCCCGTAGGATTCACGGGTATTATAGTGGGGCGCAGCTAGTGCGACTTAAAAATACGTCCACGAAGTATTCAACAAAGCCTTGAAAAACTGCATTTTTAATATTGGTACTTTCTGTTTTACACTCAAATTTTAATCAGTCCTAAATTTATGCATTAGACCGCTTCAAATGTTCCCAAATAGAAAGAGCCGTTTTTAAGCAAGTAGATGAGAAAATATATGTCACAATTTAGACAAATAAGTTTCAAACAAATAACTAACCTTTAGCATCACCTCCAGATTTACCTCCTTTTGCTCCTTTTTCGGGTTGTTTCTTGGGGGGCATTTTAGGATAAAGAAACAACTAGGATTACTTGTCTTAATTTAAATAAAGGGTAATGCGCATGCTAATGCTAGACAAAAAAAAATGTTTGTTATTGAATACGGCAAGTACGGCAATAAGCAGGCAGGTAGTTTTAATAGACATACACATACATAAAAATGACATTCACTTGACAGATAGACAGTCTGACATTAGAATGTATTTATTGCCACAAAGATAAATAAATAACTGGTCAAGTAACAGTCGGACCGAGGCATAAAGGATTCGTACTATTGTGCCATAGCCCTAATAAACCTAAAAGCCTATCCAAGCTGGCCTTACGCTGCGCTGGCATTTCATACAGACCATGGACCTAGCATATACTATAGTACACCTGGACTGAGTGTTGCTACGATACAACCATCCAAGTGAAATAGCCACCAAGTAGGTTGTCCCACTCTGCTAGAGTAACCAAATATTTAACAACACCACTTTACTGCTCATCATCACTCATCCTCACTCCGTTTTATTAGCTTTAAGTCTAAAAATGTGTTTTGGCCGGCACTGTAGCTAGAATTTATTTTTTGTATGGTTATACTCATAAATAATTATACTTAGTGCATCTTATACCTTTAAACGATCAATTCTTGTTTATTTATTTATATGTATAAAAATTTATTTTGTTGACCTCGGAAACGGTTTTAACGATTTCGCTGAAATTTGGTATACGGGGGTTTTCGGGGGTAAACAATCGATCTAGATTAGTCTTATGTTTGGGAAAACGCGTGTTTTCGAGTTTTTAAGCGTTTTTCTTTCCACGCAGAATATGGTCGCTAATTTCGTCCTGCCGGCCACTGTTCGTCTGGTCCAGCTGGTTACGGTTAAGAAATGAGTGTTACGGGTTCGAATCCCGCTCGGTGACTTATTTTTGTTTTTTTTATATGTTCAAATTTATATATAATTTTTATTGTTTTTAGACAATTTTTAAAAAATGTAGTCAATGATTGAGATAACAATACATATTTCTCATAAATATGTCTAAAATTTACCTATACTGATTACGTGAATAAGAATTATGCTTTCGAGTTTTTATTTTTTAGACTTATTGAAGCAATAGTGCAAAACGAAAAATTAACCGATACAAATTTTAAACACAACTTTTCTCGGGTAGTTTTTGTGACGCCATCTCTTGGATAATGTCATAAAAACTAACTACTACGCCTCGCGCAATGCGTATTGACCTAAATTATTGAACCATAGCTCACGAGGTATGTAATAAGAGAAATTGACAATAGATGGCGTTACTCTGTGACAAGTGCGGTAAGGTAGAGATTACGAATATCGAAAAAACAAATTAATGTGGATAACATCACTAGGCTTGGGACTTTTGGCTGCTCGCCGTGGTTGTCCAATCCATGGAGTCGTCATATGATAAAAAAATATATTCAAAGTCAAAGTCTAATTTATGTTGTTACATTTTTAATGGGCACGTTATAATAGTTTGCAATTAATTTTATCATAAATCTATCGGTAATTTCATATTATACCTTAGTGGTCACATTTTATGCATCCTTTTTGATAGGTACTTGTGTTGTGACAAACTACCCGTACTGACAACTATTCGCAACTTAAAATTAGGAAACATTTTCACCACTAGGTATAATATGAAATTACCGATAGATTTATGATAAAATTAATTACAAACTTAAACGCACAGTGTGGGATTTTTCTTCAATTTTGTTGACCGTGTCTTTGTGGCTTTAATCGTTGCATTATTATATAAGAAAGCCAATACGGAAACTCCCAGTCGTCTATCATGTTTACTTTTCAAGAAACAATTTTTTAAAGATTAGGTGAATGACATCATCAAAACATGTTTATACTTTATTTTCTCAAGTAATGTCAATGAAGCGCCAATATTTTTCCTGTGACTTACGGAAACAATATTTAGCAACGTAAATAAAATACAGGACTGTAAAATGTATAATTCCGAAGATAATAAATGTTGTTGTTTTATAACATATAATTTTATATTTTCATAGTTTATTGACGGTCGCATTTTATTTAACCTGTAAAAGACGTATGAGGAGTGCATATTGATATTGACAATTAGACTTTCTGGTATTCAATAATCGTATGGAATCTAAATGTTCTATGCTATTGAGTGAAAGTGATGGACTAGATACCTACAAAACATACTTTTTGAATCTTTTTAGAGTCATCCGAGGCAAAGACCCATTTGATTCAATAACTTATGCTCAGAAATGGCTCGGCCCTCCGTCGAGCTAAGATTACTAAATTTTGTTTGACCGATATTTTCCGAAGTTGACCGAATATTCAAAATCCGATTTCATATTCAGACTTGTAGGACCCAAAAACACCCCAATACCTAGTTTCAGCCCCATCGGACTAATTTGAAAATTTAGAAAAAAAAAGTCGCCATTTTGAATTTTTTTTCCACGACTGTACTCGGGTCGTGGTCCCGTATGATATTTGTTTAAGCATCCCCCTACCCATCTCCAGCCGTTTACGAGATACGGGACTCTTAAAGAAAAAACTCCATACAAATCTTGTTTTTGTCGATATTTTCCGACTGACCAAATTTTCGGACACCGATTTCAGATTCATACTTGTTAGCCCCAAATGCCCCCCGATACCGAGTTTTACCTCCCTAGCACCAATTTGAAATTTTGGAAAAAAAGCCATTCGTCATTTTGAATTTAATTTGGTTATAATTTGTTCATAATAAATACAGCGAAGTCGAACAAGACACGGCGCGCGCCTTGCGCTTTCCACAAACGGAACTGTACCCTTACCATGAGTTTACCAGTGACAGGATTCGCTAGTGACTACGTAAACAATTTGTATGGAACAATGTAGTTCTACAAAGTAACCGCTAGGGGCGCTGTACTATTGTCCATACAAATCGTTTACGCTGTCGCTAGCGAGTACGGTCACGTTAACTCATGGTAAGGGTACTGATGACTGAAACTGAAACTGAATGATATCGATGTATTAGAACTACCTTAATATAAACACGTAAGAATATTTTTTTAAGAGGCATGAAATGTGAGTAATTACAGTTTTCAGGTTTCTATGGACTTCTATAGATGTTTCTCTATTTTTAGAATATATCCAAATCTATGATACAATAGCACTATGGGAGTTTCAATGTTCGCTATCATTTAATATGGCAAGCAAATTAATCAACAAAACAGAGTATCGCAAAATTGAGGAAAAATCCCACACTGTGGAACGTGCCCATTAAAAATGTAACAACATAAATTATGACATTTAATAAAACATTTAATTTTTAGACTTTGACTTTGAATATATATTTTTTATCATATGACGACTCCATGGATTGGACAACCACGGCAAGCAGCCAAAAGTCCCAAGCCTAAACATCACATACATTGCTCTGATCCCAAAGTAAGTAGCTAAAGCACTTTTGTTATGGAAATCAGAAATAACGCAGGTACCACAAACACCCAGACCTGAGACAATGTAGAAAAGCGACATCTTGAAAACCGGTGTATAACCATCCGGCCACGGAGGCAGTCAAACCACCAGAAAAAATCACCAGATGGCGCTTTCAACTAAACACAGCACAACTTGTACTAAATAGAAAATAGTAAAAATGCGAATTCTTTCTTTCCGACTCGAGCGTATTGTGTGACTTTGCTGGCCCCTTTTTTTATTATATTTTAATATTTGACCTTTCATTCTGAAAAAGGACCTAAATAAAAAAAAGTAAGGAAAGCCTTCATCTGATCATATCAGTTTTTAGGATCACATTTTAGGAAATCAAACACCTGACTACACAGAAATCGATTGTAAATAATAATAATTGTCAGTTCACATTTTGCTTTTTTAGTTTTTGTAGATTATCACCTAAACACCACCATATTACAATAAATAGTAATAACCGAGCAAAGCTCGGTCACCCAGGTGCTTTGATTTCTTGCAATCTGCTACTTCCAACGATAAGTAACTGCATGTATCAATTTGTCAAAATTCATAAGCATTTAAGCACAAAGTAGCTTAATTACATTCAGTTTGTGCCGTTCGTATTGGAAAAAAACTACGCAGCGTGACACACGTCAATTTTTTACATTGTTAAAGCGAAACTGAAAAAATTGTGACTGGCAATAATAGAAAGGGACACACTGACCTGGTGCGAGCGGTCTCGGTCGGATCGTGACCCCTTCACTTGCAAAATATATTTTATATGTTTACATTAAGGGTTAATTTTGCGTGCACACTTATTCTGAGTGCACACTCCTGTTGTCTTACATTGTAGCTCCATGATACAGACGCAGACGCTAAAAGAGTACTTTATACATAAGGATTTTTTGGCTTACGTTAAACTAAAATACAGTGAAAATGTCTTGTATAACTTATGAGAAAATATGAGATATACATGTAATGTAAGTACACATTACATAGCCTGACAAGTTGCCATCTAACGCTGGGATAGTGGTGCTACAATCAGCTACAAAATGGCAATAATGTTCATGCGTGCACTAAGATAAAAATTCGCAATTTGCTATACAACAACACTTTTAGGGCTATACAACATAATAAAACTACACTCATGTAAACAATGCCTTAATAGCATTCGAAATTATTGACGCGTTGTCGCTACGCTATCTGTGGTATGGTATGGCCTAATTGTTGGTGCCTACCCAGACCCAGTAGAGTAGCCTAATGCCAATTGTAGTCTATGCCTAATGCTGTATCTGTGGACGGTCGAGGCTGTTGAAGGAAGATTAGGATTTAGGATTAGGAAGATGTATTATATTGTACGATTGCCTTGTCGTATTAGTATTTCTTGATATCGTTTATGAAAAATGTGACATAATTTTTACATTAAGACCCTTATTTTGGTAATAGTAGACTTGTAGTGCACGGTGGGCTAAGTTGCTATAATGATATCATGTAAAGAGTAACTCAATTTAAATGAAAGGTAAGCACATACATTTTTGTTCGCTAAGAATGTCTAGCGTTCGACACTATATAATAATGCTGTTATACTTCCAAAACTCGCAGACCAATCACTGTATCCCGACACAATGGGGATCATGTACGAGAAACGGCCTCTCAAGAGGCCCCGTTTGGGTCCTCCAGACGTGTATCCGCAGGAACCTCGCCAGAAAGAAGACGAACTCACATCTACAAATGTAAAGCAGGGGTTCTCTACAACCCCGCATTCCAGCGACGAGTTTGGCACTGCTAGGAACTTTAACTATTCTGCTTCTAAGGTATGCTCATACATTATAATACCATACCGTGTATGTCAACACGTTCAATAATGAATAATGATCGGAGATGTAATATATTTGAAAGTACTGGAATACTTAAAATCTATTTACTTATTGTATTTGCAGATAGGACAGTTTTTCTCTGGCATCCTGTCTAAAAAAGAAGAGCTCAACACTCTTCCTGACTGTGGTAGGAAAAGACAGCAAGTCAATCCAAAAGACAATTTTTGGCCAGCCACTGCCCGCACCAAAGCACAGATAGAAGCCTGGTTTAAAGACTTAGCAGGTAATGATTAATAAAAAATATGATATTTATAATATTAGGAAACTGTATTATTGTTACTATTGTCTACCATTGTTAAATTAAGGGCTTCAATGGTAATATTTTTCTTGTTGGTGCGATATATGTTTATTTTATATTGTAACTACTGCAACTCTTCAAAAGCAAAATTTTATTCAATTACTTTTATTATCCTTTTAGGAAGTAAACCACTATCACAACTATCAAAGAAAGCACCAAATTTTAACAAAAAGGAAGAAATATTCATTACACTAACAGAATACCAAGTGTCTATGCCGAGAGCAGCATGGTTCATAAAGCTGAGCTCTGCTTACACAGTTGCCGTGTCGGAAGCCAAGATCAAGAAGAGGCAGCTTCCTGATCCCACAACAGGTAACAAGACAACTGCATTATCTATACACCATGGGCTATTTGCTAAACTAAGCCATGCTCATTTTAAACAAAATTATTATTCAACTTGAAAGTTTACAACCTACTGAACCTAGTGAAATATTGTATAAATAGAAATTAGAATAGTGTGTAGATGTTGATAACATGGAGCTTAAAGTAAAGAACTAAAGTGGTGGAACTTGAGTGTGATGAGCAGGGAGCGAAACTTTGGCGCTGATAACAGACATATGATGTCAAGCTACATACAGAGTGTTTTTATTTAGATTATAGATACTAAATCAAATGACAACTTATTGGCATATTTATAACTGGCGAGAGGATCGAGAATTATGTATATTACCCTGAATCTACTGTTAAATGTATACATGTAAATTATATGCATTATTATTATTATAGCTTTATTTGTCCATAAAAAGTTTACAGTTTTTATTCAGTATTGTGATTAAGACATTATGGCCCCTATTGGGTAAAAGCCTCCTCCATCTTTTGCCATTCTTTGTGGTTTTAAGCGGTGCTCATCCAGTTTTTTCCAGCTGTTTTTATTAATTCGTCTGACCTGGCTATATGACCTGCCCACTTCCACTTCTGTTTCAGGGCATGGTCATGGTGTAATGCATCTTTAAATTTTGTTTTATTGCGTATATCTGTATTCCTTGTTTTGTCTATTCTCCTTAGTTTCAGTTCACTTCTTTCCATTGCATGTTGACATGACAGAATTTTGTTCCTAATTTTATTAGTGAATGTCCAAGTCTGACTTGCATATGTTAAGGAGGGCAAGATACATGAATCCATTATGATTTTCTTTATCTTCAGACTGTAGTTTCCTTTGAGAATTTCTTTTTGTGCCCAATACTTTTTCCATGTTATGTTTATTCTTCGATCCACTTCTTTCTCGTTTCTATTAGTTTCAAATGATATTAGTTTTCCGAGGTATATATATTCGTTAGCCGGGTCCACACAGGGCGAGCGGCCTCGCGAGGCAATTGCCGCGCGCGGCATTCGGCGCATGCCTCGGGCATTGGATGAAATTACGCTCACCGAATGCCGCGCGCGGCAAGCCCGAGCCGTCTTGTTCGCCCATTTGACAGATAAAACAATATGGCGCCGCCGCACGCAATCAGCTTTTGATTTTTGACTTGTTGCTACGTTCATACAAAGAATTTTCCAAAAAAAAGCTAATTCAATATTTTTTTATGTTTAAAACAAACAAATAGCACATAATATTTAGTTACGGTTATTCCGTTTCGCGTAATACGTAAGTGTCGCACGCCATTTTGTTTTATCTGTCATAATTTGACCGAAGCAAACACGTGTACGTCCACACTGCGCGCGGCAAACGACCGAGGCACCTTTGAGCACGGACAAAAACCGACAGCCGGCTCGGCCGCGGCAGCGCTCGGCCGAGGCAAAGTGTGCGGGCGCCGCGGGCGAGGCGCGTACACACAGAGCGCGCCGCCGCGCGCGGCAATTGCCGCGCGAGGCGGCTCGCCCAGTGTGGACGCGGCTGTTGACAAACTCTATCTGCTTGCCTTCTGCATAGATTGGGGTTTGGATACTATTGGTCATTATCTTAGTTTTGCTGGTATTCATCTCTAGTCCTACTTTTATACTTTCTTTAGCGAGGTCCTGAAGCATTTTTTCTAGTTCCGTGGAAGTTTCACTAAAACGGCTATGTTTTCGGCAAATCTCAAATGAGTTAGACGTCATTCAAGATCCAAACTCCTCTGTGTGTCCAATCTATGTTTTGTTGTTTTGAAATTATATGCATAGTTTAGTTTAAGGGTGATTCTCATATAGTTTTAAAATATTAACATTTTTTTTTATTTTTTTTTCTGTGATGTATTGCGGTGTATATTAAGAGTACATACCAAAGGCTAATTTTTGGTGCAGATGGACAAGCTTAATACCCTCTGCAAGTGATTAAAGTAATGCATGTACACGGCTGTGACATCCCTAAGCATAGTTGTGAGACTGTATAACATGGGTGTGGCAATTTCATCGAAAATCAAGTAATTGTGTCAAATAACAAGTAACCAAGTAGCCAGGATCATTCACCAGCAACTTGCTCTTCGATACGATCTTGTGGGGTCTGAGGTGCCGTACTATAAGTACGCACCGATGCCAGTTCTTGAGAATGGTCGTGCCACGCTCTATTGTGATCGATCTATCATCACGGACAGGACTATTGTAGCCAATAAGCCTGATATCGTTTTGGTAGATCGATCCAAGCGCCAGGCAGTGCTCGTCGACATCACCATCCCCCATGACGAGAACCTCGTGAAGGCCGAGAAGGACACTCAGCAAGTACCTTCACTTGGCTCACGAGGTGACCGCCATGTGGGATGTTGACTCGACGATCATTGTCCCGATAGTCGTTTTGGCTAACGGTCTTATAGCGAAGAGTCACGACAAACATCTTAAGAGACTCTCGCTAGATGGCTGATTTAATTTATTTTTCTTTGGTGACATCTGCGGAAAAAATACAACAAATTGATAACCCAACTTAGCAAACAAAATCATCAAATTATTCAAATATACTACAAGAATGTCACAACCAAGCATTACATGTCACAACCGAGGTTTGAAAAATTCCGTGGTCGTGACATTTAGATCTATCTATGGTCGTGACAAATTTTGAACATGTGCGACATAATGGAACAATTTGCTTTGTCTCGCCAATTTTAAACAATCACCTTATTCTGTTATTTCTGAGGTACAATTTATATAAGTATCAATAACATATAACAGTAGAACTTACATTTAAAACTCATTCCACGGTGGTGACGTACTAAGGTTGTCCTTTTCTTTAATAAATACAAGAAAATATTTTTGCTATACATTCACCGCACTTTGTCATAAGCAGAACCGACAAGAAGGTAGTTTGTCCGTTCTTAAAAAGCCTAAATAGGGCTGCTAGCTTCAAAAATAATTGTCTACCAAGTTACACGTATTTAAACAAACACACATGGCTGTGACAAAAAAATTGTTCACAAACTTTATGATGTTCTGAATCAGAAACTGTTACATTATACTTTTACAACTTTTTAATAATGTTATCAGACATTTATTAGCTTTGCGTCATTCGTATAACATTAGTCAAAATTACTTGATATTGTAGCAGAAAAAAATATTTTATTAGAAAATCCGGAGATATCACACGGCATGGACGTGACATTTTGGGCAAACATTCTTTTTTTTATATATATTTCTGAATATTTTAAGGTAAATGTGTTTATAAAAGATAAGTAGAGGATATTTGCTCAACAAAGGCATAAATAGATTTTTGAATTAAACAAAATAAACATGTGATTCTTACAAATCACAAAAAAATGCATGAGAATAAGAATTACCCTTAAATGTAACTCTACATATCAAATTTTGGTACACTGAATAATTAATTAATTAAAGAATTTAAAAAAAACACGCATTGGACTAAAGTATATACCCGTAGGGATCAAATCTTCCAAATAGGCCCCTGTATAACCTCCAAAAGTTCGTACATCATTATTCCTACATGTAAATAAGAAAGAAGATGCGATTATTATGTTTGAACTTTAAGCGTTCTGCATTCTTCATCCAACGAAACATTTGTTGTGTTGTTTCATTTACTCGAGGAAGTTTTTTTTGTTAGAATTTCATTATCCAGTAAAAAATATTTTTCGTCTTGTTTTTTAATATTTCCATTATTTTTTGTAGAAATATCAATTATTTTTATAAATAAACAATAATATTTATATTACCATTATTACATTATAAAGAATCACTAAGGTGTTGCAATTTTGGTTTAAAAAAACATTCTCTATGCGACTTTACGTCATTCATAATGACGTCACCGGCACCAAAGTTGCGCTCCCTGGTGATGAAGCAACAACCATACAAGTCACAAATGTTTGCCTTTATAATATCATAAAATTATATATGTATATGTAAAGTTATCAAACAAAGCCATTTTTTGTGGGGATCTATGTCTATATGGGACCTACTGCAAATAGAATTCTATATAAATCTTGATTATCATAATGCATTGCAATGACTTTAGAATATGCTCCAAATATATTGCTACAGAAGTGTTATTTTACATTTCTGGTGGTGTATAAAATATATGTTGCGAATATGTTCACCAAAAACTTCGTCTAACAACATAACAAGGATCCTGACAACGATTTTAATTTTATTCTATATACTACTCGTTAATTTACTAACTTAAATGTAGAAGCAAAAATTGTCTATAAATGTATTATTTTTTTTCAATCTTATATTGTATTTTTTACCTTCTAGTATTTTGAGCACAAGGGATCTCTAGACTATTTAGGAGATACTTTCTGGGTGGATAGTAATAATCAAAGCCCCCGCTTTCTCTATTTAGGTAATGACCATACCCCGTGGTTTGTGGTGCACAAATGATTTAACACTAAGCCGACAGTAGCCGTCAAATCATTCGTGCGCCGAAAGCCGCGGGGTATGGTAATGACAGGACTGCACTCTCCTTGGCGACACTTTTTTGTTTGGTATTTTGGTTCTAAACTATTCCTTTATGCTGTATGGAGTACTATATTATCTTAAATTACCTACTTTCCCGTTGTTCTTTCATATTTCTATTGTAGCTTTCATTAAAAAAATATTAACAGAACTGGCGAACTTTTGGGTGTGGGATTCCACTTCTCCCGAAACTGAATCGTCTGAGGAATCGCTAAGTAAATAATATTCAGTTTAAGAATCAATCTAACAATCTGTAGCTGCACTGTTGTGACCCCTGTCCTCCCGGCAACGTTCTCTAGCTGTGCCACTGGTAACAGTGTCGTCCTGTCCGTCCAATAGTGTCTATGTCAAACTGCCGTGTGCATTCATGTGTGACAGAAAAAGGCGTCCGAATATACTAATTCGTTTATTTTGTTATCAGAGTATGATATTTTAGTTTTATTAATGTGCTTACATAGTGAGATGCCTACACAAATCAGTGAGTAATAAGTGCACTTAACTAGAAAATAATTGTCATTTTCTCACTTAACATGCTTACTGCTGTGATGCAGTCTCCCATTGCCCGCTTACTGCTACGTCACTCAGTGCACATTGCCTAATGTTAGCTCTTCACTGAGCTCTGAGACGGGTTACAGATAGATAAACAGCCAGTAGCCATAAATAACATATAATTGAATACAATTATTATCCTAAACCTTAGTTTCGCCATTCTTACACATTGTAATAGGTATGTGTATGAATTAAGTAGGTTAAATGTCGTGTGCTTGTGCCACATACTACTAATTAAAATAATAATATCACAATTTATTGGTCTCTGCCCACATCACCATCACATACTAGATGCTAGTTCTATGTTATAACCCCTCGCTCGCCGAAATATTGATCAAAGGTAAATAATAAAACACGAGTATTGCGTTAGACCTAGGGGAGATGACGATTTATTTATTAAATAATTAGTTTTGGTATATGTTCTGCGTTTGAACATGAAATTATGAATATCTATTACAGAATGGACCTCAACATTGATTAAATTCCTCAAAGACCAGATACCAAAGCTAGCGGAGCATTACCAGTGTGCGGCGCCCGGCAGCGTGTCCGACAAGACGCCGCCTTCCCAGTCAGGTAAATATCGCTCGTTCTGGGAAGTACGAGCGATAGCACGGAACTATAGCTCAAAGCAGACAACTTTTAACCATTGAAAAAAAAACTATTTATTCGATGATGACATTATACCTATTCTACGTAACGTATTAATTAAATATTTGCAGGCCAAGGCACGCCGAGCCACAGTTCGTCCGGTAACCCACCGGGTAGTTCTACTCCCAATAGTTCAAATATACCTGGCTCTATGCACTCGCCAGGAAATACAAATAGTAAGTTTACGTTTTTCCTACCATAACTTCTAACTGTACAATAAATAAAGTTGTTAATTGTTAACTTCTAATGGTTCAATTCGTACTGTAATAAATGAAATTATCAGCTCTAGGCTCGTCAACGCCCACGTCAACAGAGAGCACCGATTGGCGGCAAGCCCTCAAACTGTGGAATTATTGCTGCCGACTGGCAAAGTACCTCCTTGACGAGGGTCTTCTAGACCGACACGACTTTCTCACTTGGGTCATCGACTTACTCGACAAGAGAGCTGCTGATGACGGCCTTTTAAGGTGAGTTCTTTTCTTACTTCTTAGCATATTTTCGGAAAACTTATACTAACTGGCTTATTCTCCTTAAATAGTCTCTTTGGTGCCCTTACATCGATTACTAAAGTTGAGAATGCATTTGTTTAGGCTATTTCTTCCACTGGCGTTACAACACATGAGCGAGTTCGTGTTCTGCGAAGGATTGTCGAGACGCCTAGCGACCTCATGCGCAAAAAAGGCCGCTGCCATTTGTTCCGTGTTGTCCGATAGTACATTACGTACTCTCAACCAGCCCGCTATCTTCTCCAAGTGCTCGGACAAGTCTGGAGGTATGACGAAAATTAAAATGATATTAAGCAATATTCTCTCTCATTGTTGTTCACAAGTAAGTTAATATCATTGTCATACTGACATTTCTTTCAGATTCACTTAGATCAATGTCTCCATCAACAGATACAAGCCTGAGCGATATCAAACCAATGTTATCACAGTTGAAACGTTCCGGCACTCCCGCGGAACACAGCCAGGGCTCTCTCAGCGCCACGCATTCATCTTTAGGGACACCCAATCCCACACACTCGTTGGGCACTCCTAATCCCTTGGGCACACCGAATCCAACAACAGGACTCGATATTAAAGAAGAGTACAATAGACCTTTAAAGGAGGATTATAATAGACCCATTAAAGAAGAATACAATAGACCCATTAAAGAAGAATACAATAGACCCATAAAAGAAGAATACAATAGGCCTATGAAAGAAGAATACGGTAGTAGACCTATAAAGGAAGAATATAGTAGATCTATGAAAGAAGATACCTGCTCGCCTACACGTGATACCAAATCAACTCTCTCAGCGGTCATCACGGCTGCACTAAACCCGATCCAAGTCGGATTCGGTGAAGTTTTGGCTTGCTCGTACCACAGAGATGTCATAATTCAGCTTGCGACAATCTTACAGGTACACACATTTTTTCTGCAAACATATTATTATTATTTTTTATGATGGGTGTATGCAATGTATTCACCGTCATATATCGGACTTTTGCAGATAATATGCGTTGAATGTCCCACGTCGATGGTGTGGTCAGGATGTGGTTCGTCTCTACAAGGATCGCCCTTAGACCAGCTGCCCCTGCCACCTTCATCGCTGCCCATGCCCCACATGGATTCGGACATAACTGAAGATCATAGGAAAATGGTATAAAACATCCACTGTCTATCATTTTTTATATATATATTTTTTCTCTTATCCCTTTTTAGCTAATTATTTCATCGTTACTTTCTTCAAACTCTTCAATTATTTGCTGTTTCTTTTTACGTTAAAGGTTTATGAAGCCGAACAAAAAATTGCTGCCAGAAGCAAAAAAGCTGAAAGCAAATGGTGCACTGATAAGTGGCAAACCAGCTCCCAAGGTACGTCGCCAATGTTCCCATTTCAGTGTCGTGTTTTAAATAGTCATGTATTGGTGTTGGTGTATCTTTGTAATACTGCCGTTAACACTGTTGTTTTCCACAGCACGCGTGCTTGCCGTGTTGGAGGCGTTGGACAGACACTGTTTCGACCGCGTCGATACAAATAATAACCTGGACACGCTCTACAAGGAGGTTTTCGCTCATTGCACATCGCCTTCCAAGGACTCTAGCATTGATATCAAGGACCCAGTGAGTTTGATAATTGCTCATAATTAACTATTAAAGGATTCATAATACCATGCTTGTCAGGGTCGCAACTTAGGGCTTGACTGAATAATTATGAATATACCATGGATAAGGGTTTCGAATAAGCAAAGTAAAGACATTAGACCTTCTTAATCAAATACCGCTAAAGATACACATGATTGACCCAGTCTGGTAGCCTTGCATGGTCTTTGAATGTTGTGTACAGAGAGCTAAGGTATATGATGTGTTAATAAAACTGTTGATATTTGGGTGCTTACGAATATGATATCTGGGGATTCCATCGTTTGACGTTTTTGGTCGTACATACTAAAACTGGTTCAGTCGAAAAGCACAGCATATAAGCTCAGAAACATTTGCCCATCTCGCCCGCTGGTGGCGACTGTACTTATAATGTAACATACTTTAAAAAAAATGGACAAATCAATTCAGCGCTTCAGGTTCTTTATTTCAGTCTAGGGCTTGAAACCTGTTTATTAGAGATAACGATCACAATACTGTTTTTATACCTATAAATCAGTGCCATATAGTGAAATGCTTCTTTCTAAGAACTTTCATGGCGTATCTGTACTTTATATGCAATGGGAAATACTAAATAAAGAAACGTTTTGAACTGTGTGAACAGGAGTGGGCGTGCTCGTACGCCGTGGTGCGCGTGCTGTGCGAGTGGGCGGTGTGCGGCGCGCGCTGGGGCGAGCACCGGGCGATGGCGGCCGCGGCGCTGCTGGATAAACGGCAGCAACAGTTGCTGCACCAGCATCATGACCACCATGGCTCAGGTCAGTATATCCTACCAATGAGGAAGCCAGTAAACGAACAACTTTTCTCAAATATGCAACGATATAAAAATAACATTGGACAATGAAATTAAATCACAACGTGAAAAATTTACAATCTGACCACCAAACGTTAAAAATTGTTTTTTTTTTTAATGTTCTGCTTGTACATGCGATATAAATATCTGGTAATTTTTCTCTGTTCCAACCAGAAAAAAAAATATATGTATGTAGTTTAGATTAAAATTAGTTGGGCCGAATACGGACTTTGCCGAATACGAATATTCGGCCGAACATTCGGTTCAGCTCTTACCGAATCGAATATTCGGTAGCGCCGAATCGCCATAAACCGGTTTTGACAGGTGTTTCGGACCCCTCCCACCCGAACGACCGCTTCCCGACCGTTACGTTATAGCGTTTGTTTTTAGGGTTCCGTACCCAAAGGGTAAAAACGGGACCCTATTACTGAGACTTCGCTGTCCGTCCGTCCGTCCGTCCGTCCGTCCGTCTGTCACCAGGCTGTATCTCAAGAACGGTGATAGCTAGACAGTTGAAATTTTCACAGATGATGTATTTCTATTGCCGCTATAACAACAAATACTAAAAATAAAATAAAATAAATATTTAAGGGGGGCTCCCATACAACAAACGGGTTGGTTGCGTTAACTTTGCACCTCATTTGTATGGGGCGCTATACAAACCAGGTGCAAACTTAACTTAAACACTTAAGGATGAAAAGTGTTTGTACGGAACCCTCGGTGCGCGAGTACGACTCGCACTTGCCCAATTTTTTATTCCATGCGATGATTTGATAAAATTTATTCCTATTGACGTATTAAATCACGTCCAAGTGGTCGCGATGTATCTTCTCGCGTAACTAAACGCGTGCAATTATCAATGCCCTTGTTAACCTCTTGTCCTTTGTGCTTTTTGATGGCAAGCGAAACAATTTTACAAAGTTATACTTGTTGAAGTTCTACTGGGATTATTTAGCTTTGCGAGTTATCGTAGTAAATCTCTGCTATTGCAACAACATGATTATTTATGTTTATGTGCTTTCTAAGTGTTGTATCCTAGTTGTACAATTTCGTCGTCGTATGCTTTGCGAAATAATAAGAACTATATAGAATTGATGGACGAGGCGTTTGTGCTCAGTTAGGGGATGTCCTAGAGATATTATGGTCTGAGTTCGAACCCCCCCCTCAAGTATGAAACCTGGTACGGTATCATCTCATCATTCTTGTCAGTCACTGAACTAACTGAAAACGGGAACAACGCGACAACTAAGGACTGCTCAATTTACTAAGCGGACACGCTAAAACCACATTGAACCTTCTGATTTAAAAACGAATGATAAACAATTAACGGCGAGGTCATTGGAAAAGCTATCACTATCAACGTCAATTGCTACATATTTGGTCTTCCAGTGTCAATTATTTTTGACGATGGAGCGTATTAATTTGGAAGATCGCAAATCAATTGTGCAAATATGGTGTACTGGGCAGTGTTCTCTGCGAAAACTCGATAATATGCACAACTGTTCAAAATCCGCGGTGTACTCTCAATTTCTTTAATGATTTGGATCATTAAAAAAATTTAGAGTACCATACGCTTGTAGATTTACCGATATCTAGGCATAGAAGCGGTCCGGCAAATCCTCAAGCCGACGAAAAAGTCATGCGGTTGCTAAAATCGCGAAATTATCTATCAGTTCGCGAAATTGCTAAAAGAGATTTTCAAAATATAAAAAAGAGGAATAATATACGGACCTATAAAAAGGCCGAAGAAAAGTTATAATCAAAATCACTGTCAAGAAAAAAAAGACGCGGAACACTGTATAACATCTTACTAAAGGATAAATCTCGTTGCATTTTAATGGACGACGAAACGTACGTCAGATTGGACTGTAGGACATTACCGGTACCCCAGTACTACAATGCCGTCGTTGGACAGCATGTGCCAGATGAGGAGAAAACCATAAAAAATCTATTTTCGGGAAGAAAGTCCTTGTTTGGCAGGCAATCTGTTTTTGTGGCCTTAAAAGTGCATCCTAAATAGCTATAGGAACCATTGGTGGCGATATTTACAGAAAAGAATGCATTCAAAAACGACTACTTGCCATCTAGCGGAAGCATAACACCCCGCCTTTGTTTTGACCTGACTTGGTAAGTGCCCACTATGCTGGTTTGTGAAGAGGCACTTAATAAAGGATGGCCGAGAAGCTAAATCACTGGATGAATTCAAACGAATGTGGTTTGCAGCTTGCCGAAAAGTAACAAAAAGTGTTGTGCAAGCACTTACGCGTCAAATCCGGATAAAAGTCCGAAAATTTTACCGATGTAATTAAATTCTTTTTCTTTTCATATTAAATATTATTCTGTGTGTTTTCGTTTTTAAAAGATTTAGCCAAATAAAAGTATATTGTCACAAATAAATATTACTATGCTATTTGTAAGTGTCCGCTTAGTAAATTGAAAAATCCTTACCTCGAACAACTGCATAAAATATGGCTGGCTAAAATATATTTAGGGGTTAGTTTGTAACCTCTGCTAAAATATAAAATTATTAACTTAATGAGTTGAATGTTTCATACAAACATACTTATAAGAAGCGAAAGAGCAAGTCTCGTAAGTAGAATAAAGCTGTCTCTTACTACCCCTATGGGAAACAGGTCTCGTTGTTATAATATGTATGTAACTGTTAATTAAAATGTACCTAATAAATTATTTGACGCCGCCGCGATAGTGAATAAATTGCAAAGCTTTGTTCGGATCCCAAGTATCTTAGCCATTGCTGTTGCTGTATACGACACATAGTTTAACTATATCCATAACAAAGGCAATAGAAAGGTTTTTGTCTCATGTTACTTTTGTTTTTACGTATGATCCACCATTTTGCCTAAACTATAATTTTGGTGAATGAGATGTGATTTGGATCATTCTCAGTTAATTAGTTAAATTTGAAGAGTCAATAACTGCGCTACTTTTATGCGTTGATAATTTAAAGCTCAAGCATTCGCTTACACATGGCAATATATTATGATTTATGAATAACTTAAAATGCTTTGCGAAAGATACTAGGTACCAATTCCTAATGATCTTTAATCTGCCATGGCAATATATTATGATTTATGAATGAATAATTTAAAATGCTTTGCGAAAGATACTAGGTACCAATTCCTAATGATCTTTAATCTGCCGCCTAATAACAAAATCTTTTTTTTTTTTTCAAGTTCTCCACTACCCAAAAGTTGTCTGGAAGAGATCGCTCTTTAGCGATAAGACCATCTGTTGTTTACCTCTAATTGTAATTTCTTGCATCGTATTTCTCCTGTATATTTTATGAGGTGTGCAATAAAGAGTACTTGTATTTGTATCTGCCATGGCAATATATTATGATTTATGAATAACTTAAAATGCTTTGCGAAAGATACTAGGTACCAATTCCTAACGATCTTTAATCTGCCATGGCAATATATTATGATTTATGAATAACTTAAAATGCTTTGCGAAAGAAATGCGTCATGAACCGAACAATGTTTGACGGCGAAACGGCGTGGCCCCGTTGTTCCGACATCTCGGGTGTTGGATTTGGTAGGTTGCCCCCACAGACCATAAGAATACTATAGACTGGGTATTGGGCGGGGCACGCGTAACCGAGCTTATGCCCAAATACCCAAAGATATGTCAACGTGATGTCAACAGTCACTTAGTTACCGTACGAACGTGCTTGAGTAATTATGTGCCAAAAAAATAGAAATATGCCGAATTGTGCCATTATAATCGTCACAGGCGAGATCTGCATACTCAAAAAGATACCTGATACCGTTTAATTTCACTGGAAAGTAATAAAATTCGGTATTTTGTAATATTTCGTAAAATATTGCAGTGCATTATGACAATTATACATTACTAGCTTGACATGGCCACTATTCACGCAATATCTTTAGGAGCACGCAATGTATACGTCCGTCTGACAATTTAGTGCGGGGCCGGGGAACAAGTCTAAACCATAAATTGTCGATATTCTGTATGGAGGTTTTAATGTGAGCCGCTCGTTTTTCATACTAACTTGTCCAATTTAATAATATAATTTACACTTTATCACCTTGTTTTTTAGGGTTCCATACCTCTATCGGAAAAACGGAAATCTTATGGGATCACTTTGTTTTCCGTCCGTCCGTCTGTCTGTCTGTCTGTCAAGACCCTTTATCTCGAGAACGCGTGGAGGTATCGAGTTGAAATTAACACTATATGTATATATACTCAGGTCTAGGGTACCTTAAAGCTGTGAAAAAAAAATCAAGCTTCTACGTTAACGTGAAAAAAGATACGGCCGTTTCTGTCGCCAAAAACGCACATTTCGTCACTCAAGGGAATCAAAGTGATAGAGTACTTCCCGATGACCTAGAACTATGAAATTTGGCAAGTACTACAAATACTTATAAAAATCTGAAATCGCCACATACTTACTACAAATACTAATAAAAATCTTAAAAAATATAGTCCTTTTCAAACATCAAGTCCACCTTTTGTACGATACGTTTTCTTTTGTGCAATAAAGATTAATTAAATAAATAAATAGGTAAATCATATTTGGAGAACTTGGTTGCGTTAAGTTTGATTCAAATTCAAATTCGTTTATTGCAAGAACATAGTAATAAATTAGGTGATACAGGTATATACAGTGTTGCTTATGTTCTACCAAAAAGGCATGGAAACAAAATAAAACAATATTCAAATACTTAATTGTTACATATTTCAATTTGTTACTTATGTCAAAAATAATAACTAAAACTCAGAATTTGCAGATTAAATTACATTAATTATTACTTTTCCTTTTGTATGCGGCGCCATACATTTCAGGTACAAACTTAACTCAACCAGGCCAATTAAGATGGGATAAGTGAAAGTTTGTACGGAACCCTCGGTGCGCGAGTCAGAATCGCACCTGGCCGGTTTTTTTTTAATTCAGACAAGTAATTTTATTACAGCGAAATCAATAGCAGTGGGTGACAAAATCATTAGATTAAAACAGTATTATTGTTTTGCTAATCCACAATGTAATACATGCTAGTCGTTTTAATTTTAATGCACCTGCCTACTGAGCCGGCGGTCCTGGGTTCGAACCTCGGCAAGGGCAAATATTTGTGTGATGAACTCGAATATTTGTTCCTGGGCCATGGATGTTATCTATATATATTGTTTATATCGTCGTCTACTATTGGTTAGTATAAGGCCAGGTCGAGTTGTGTACGATTGTCCCTTAATTATTTTGTTTACATTTTATATGATGAAATAAATAAATCTACTCCGTTTATAATTTACCTACTACCTGTTCCAAATGTTGTAAGGTGATGTTTTTACTATTCATATATATCACTACATGTAAAGTAAACATTCTGAACGATAGAAAGATTGAGATGGACGCTTCCATTTGAATTCGTCGCCAGAAATTAAAAGGTCTGATAATTATTTACGACGTTTACGACCATACAAAATAAATATTTTCAACATGCATTATACATATTATAAGCCTAGACATATTATTATTTTATCGATATCGACTATTTTGATTTGATCACGCCCTTAACCTTTAGAATCATTAGATGCATACCGCTGGCAGAGCTTACATTACATTTTCTAGGTCGTTAAAATTAGACCCCATGTTACAAGGATAGGGTTCAATTTTAAATGTTTTAAAATTGTAACATAAAACCTTGCGATATTTAGCCAGCGTTAACCCTTCGTCTGTGTTGGTATAGGATCCTGACCACATATTAAGGCCGTCTTTTTGCATTTTTTTACGGACATATTTTTTTACTCATTGCAGCACAAATGAGGTTTGAACGCAAGATTTTTTTTAATCTCACAGACGAAGGGTTAATATCAAAAGTGACACTACTGAATTGACGGAAGTAGAAATCAATTTCTTGTCAATTCGAGGCTTTTTGTACTGAATCACAAAGTCTCATTTGCCTTTTATTTTATTTCTATTTAAGTTATAATAAAAATAAAGACATTGTCTGATATGCATATAAGGACTAAAATTCTCGATACATTGATCGTAGTAGTGTATGACCACGTAATACGCACACATTAGCTCAGCCAATGTCAACACTTCTGTTTGTTGTAAAACCTTATTTTTATACTAATATAATTGTGTGCGTGTAAAAGTCGGCTACAGCGGTGCTAGAACAAACTGCGCTGAATGCCATCTCCATATACTCCGTGGTTGCCCCGGAACCGACGAAACACGACACCTTTCGGCCAGAAATCAGCACACGCGATGGTGTCCTGGAGCGGCCGCGGCACGCGCACTACAAACGAGCTGAAGTGCACGTAGTGGCGCGAATGCAACTGGAACACCCTCAGCGAGTAGCCGGTTTTCTGGCGAACATACTGCGTCACTTCAGCGGTGGCAGTGTGATGCAGACGCGACACGTACAGCGCCTTGCTCGGTGTGGAGACCCGCAGACCACAACCAACCGGATCTGCAGTACCACACTGACTCTTGCGTGTCTTACGCGTTCTTGACACCGTTGTGAAACCCTCCTTGTCCACACTGGTGCGAGGGGTTTCCTCTTTTGGAGGATCCCGAACTTCACGCGCTTTTGAGGGCGCGGCTTTCCGGCGGGCTGGAACAGGCTCACCAGCAGAAACGACGTCAGCGAAACGACGACGTGGTTTCGACGAAGCGTTGACGGGAGGCCCCGAGAGGAGGGGGCAGGGGGGCCGCGGTTCGGTATGCACAGTGACATCGCTTTGCGCAGTGTCAGCTACACGCGAATTGACCGAGTTGGCATTTGACGCCCGGTCATTATTCTTGAAATTTGACGCCGTCTTTAATCTGCCATCGCAATATATTATGATTTATGAATAACTTAAAATGCTTTTCGAAAGATACTAGGTAACAATTCCTAATAATCTTAAATCTGCCATACAATATATTATGTGCGTGTAAAACGCACATCCTAGGGTATGGCTAATGCGCAATAAGCATTTCAAAAAAGCATATATGACGCAGAGGGCGCTCCAGTAGCGTAAAGGATGAAAGATTTGGTGTGACTGACTTAGCGGTCGAATAGCTCAGTTGGGAGAGCAATGCGCCGGTAACGCAGAGGTCGCGGGTTCAATTTTTCTTTCTTAATTTACCTTTGTGTCATTATTTATAAAAATAAAAATGTGGTATTACCACATAAATAAAAATATAGAATCGATAAAAAGATTGTATACAAATAATATATTATGATTTATGAATAACTTACAATGCTTTGCGAAAGATACTAGGTACCAATTCCTTATGATATTAAATCTGCCATTTAGCACAATACAATAAATATAGCGAGTTTCCTCTCAGTGATTCTTTATCTTTTGGTAAAAAGTCCAAGCTAATATTATTACTCAATTACTGTGTGACTAACATTAAAAGCAATAAAATGCGTGTCTCTCATTAAATTAAAAATAAATATCTATTGTCTTCATTTCTCGGAAATGTTCTCATTGATGTAGTCAAAACAGACCGCCAAGTCCTTCAAAATAGGTGATTACGAAAACAAAAAACGTGATTTCCCAATCGCTGCGGGCGGGGAGAGAGAGATTATAATTGTACATGATTTTTAGTTTTATGGAAAACGGAAAATTCACCACTCTGCTATGCCTAGTCCTTCAAAATGATACGCATCCGCAAAATGTATTTTCCTGGCCTCTGCAGTTGTATTGCACTATATTCTCAGTCGCTTTGTTATATATTATTCCGTGATTCCTTTTACGTAGTATTTACGTAAGATGTTCCACATTTTAATAATATAATAAAATAAATATACTACTAAATTATCAAAATACGAGCATGAGACGATGTCTTAGATATAACATTGAACGGTTGTGTTTCAGGTTCGGACGACAAGGAGTCGGTGACGTCAGGCAATGGCCTGTACAACGGGCCACCGCTATTCCAAAACCTTTTGTTAAGATTCTTAGATTGCGACGCACCTGTTTTAGGTAAACATCGCTTTTATAAGGTATTAATCTGTACTAAGAAATACTTACATGATGTAGATTGTAGATCATTGATGTACGGTCTTCGTGCTATATACTCTTTCCATCGTAATGACTTATATATACGTCATAGAATTGACAAAATCAGTCCTAATATTAGGCATGAAGTACAAGCTTATGATGGTCGCGTTACGGCGTGACAAATACACTAGTTATTGCACTTATATACATGTCAAAAAGTATCAATCAAGTGATAAACGAATTCATAATATGCCCAAATATTTTCCGCAACCGCCAAAAAGGCTTCACCATATTCGGCTAGGCTAATATTAACACAAAAAAATAAATTGGCATCATGTGCCATCGTTGGCGAGAAGGGCACTTCGGGTGCTATCATCATAACATAACTTTGACGGCTAACGCGTAAAAAGTAAAGTTGTGACACTGTCAATAATTTTCAGATGATAGTCCAAATGCGCCGCCCAGCAACCGGCAGCAGTTCGCGAACTTAGTACATCTGTTCGGCGAGCTCATACGGCGGGACGTATTCTCGCACGACGCCTATATGTGCACGCTCATCTCAAGAGGTAATCTCATCACTTTAATTGCGATGAAATGTCCCTATTTTCTGCACAGTGTGCCTATGAAAATATTGATCTATGCACTGTATGCCTATGATACAAAGTCGTAATACAAAAGTTTGCTATACAATTATGGTTTTGTTGAATTATGAGGATTCTGAAAACATATTAAAATTTGCTTTTGGATTAAAAAATGCAGATCATCATAATTAGCCTACCTTTGAAGCTTCGTTTTTTTTATGACACTGAGTTACATATGTTGTAGAAATAAACATCTGTCATCATTCGCATTGCCTGTCCTTTGTCATTTTGTAAATAACTGCATTGTGGTTTATTTAAAAATGTAAATACTGCGTGGTTGACCAACCCCAAATAAATGGGATAAGGGCAAGGGAATGATGATGATGATGATGACTACGTTGTCCTATTTTTGCCTAAAGTAACTAGGACTAAAAGTCCCTACTTTTGCTACAACTATGTTCTAAATCAGTGTTCTACGGCACATTTGTCTGCCGCAGTCAGTTGGTATGGATCGGAAAAAGTAAGTCTATCTCTCAGAGATAGAAATACGGACGGAATAAAAATACCCACACAGCTACAAATAGCATTTTCTACTGTGTACCTCCAAATATTCCTGATTTCCTAGATGTACATACCTTGAACAAAAAAAGTTTGGGGATCGCTGTCCTAAAGCATGTGTGTCACGCAGGCGACCTGATCTCGCCGACGGAGCCGTCGACGTCGTCCGGCAGCGGCAGCAGCAGCAGCGGCACCGGGCACACCGGCTCCGGCGGCAGCGGCTCGCACAACATGGACGACGACATCTTCGCCGGCATCGACCTCAAGCCAAAGATGGAGGTATCTGTGCATAGCGACGACTATTCAATGTATTAACCTTTTTCACCACATACACCATGTACCCAATTACATATTCATTATTTAGCCGCAAGCTTGGAAAACTATTATACACCATATTATTAATTCATTTACTTTAAGGGATTTTTTTTTATTAAAGCAGTAACGTTTGCTAACATAAACCAAATGTTTAAAATGAAGCGATTTTTTTTTTAATTTAATGGCCGTTGGAAACGCAGGTTCGAATCCTGTCCGAACCATTAAATTTTTCAATTTTTCGCTTCTTTGTAAAAATTTACTTTAAGGGAGTTCAGAGTGTTAACAAGCAGGTCAACCATCACTTCTTGCGTGTTAAAACAGCTTTATTGCTCTGTACAGGAACAGGCGCGAATGGACATGGACGACTCCAAAATAGACGACGATCTTGACAAACTGCTGCAACATATCAAAGAAGATCAACAGAATTCTATGGACGCACCAGACAGTCCCAAGGACCCTGGGGAGTCGTCACACAGGTTGGTTGTTCTTTCTACCTACACAAATATTTATTTGTAATGAAGCTTATTCGTAAAAAATATTATAAGTATTATTTTTATTACAGTGTAAACTCCCCGATGATGGGCTCAAGTAGCATGAGCATACCCGGCATGAATTCAATGGGAATGGGTCCCATGTCTGTGTCAGGTAAACTTGTCGTTAATATGTAGAGGTCGCTTGACCAAGTCATAAAATGTGAATTTGTTTGCAAATGCTGCATTAATCGATAAAAAACAACAACAAATATCACCAATAAAACACAATACTTACAGAACTTTCGCCATAAAAAATTAACATCGTTACTCATTTAAAAATTTGCTAGGATAATGACAATATTAAGGTTTGGAAATCTGCGAATCGTTTATATACTGAACCGTACTGGTAAATTATCTATACAGAGAAAAATAAAAACTTGGTTCATACAAACTGAGCTGGCACACTTTTTATGGCGAACGTACAGCCAGCAGCAGAAGTTGCTACGCGACTCGACTTCTATCGACTTGTCCAGGTAAAGGCGAGCGCGTTCCGCGTAGCACCTCCTGCTGCCCCCTGTAGTGTTATTTTGACGAATGCACCTCGCCGGGCACGACGCAGGTATGCGCACGCGATCAGCGGGCGAGTCGAGCGGCTGCGCGGCGCCGGCGGCGGCGTCGCGCCACTACAGCTACACGATGCACTTCCCGCTGCCGCCCGCCGAGCCCGACCACACGCCGCACGACGCCAACCAGCGCCACATCCTGCTCCACGGCGTCGGCCGCCAGCGCGACGACGCGAAGCACCAAGTCAAGAAGATGACCAAAGGTGATGCGATAGCTCTCGCCTCTACCATACATACAAGTATCTTTTAGACATTGTTAATAGATAATATGCGCTTAAAACTGATTAGGGTAATACTTTGTTTTATGGAAACTATGTTGGTTCAGCTTCATAATATCTCTATCAATATTTCTTAATGTTCGATCGATTTGAAAATAATTATTGAAATGTGTAAATAATGTGGGAAAATCAAAGCAATTGAGACGCGGCGTTCGTTGAGTATGAGGTCACACTCTAAACGCGTGCGCCCACCGGTGGGCGGCCTGAGCAGCTGACTACGACACGGACATTCGAGATAAAAAATATCAAGGCCGTCTATTATTATTATTATTTAAGATTTTCACTCTTGTCGGTGCAGTTCTCTCCAGTCCGTTCTACTTAACGCCAGTTCTTTGACTTCCCGATACGACCGTCTAGGAGGTACTTTTTTCTTGGAATAGGCTGTGACGTCACGCCAAGCACGCCATAATGCTGGGCGTTTCAAAGACTGAATCTATTTGCTTTTTTGTTTTTTAAGAAAGATATAATATGTATAATCCACATTTTAGTTTTTTGGTGCTGAATATTATTTTACAGTATTATAGCGATAGAAGCTATAATAAAATAATATAAAAAACCTCGCCTCCCTCCGGTTTTGGCAGACTTTTATTTGGGAAATATACGGCGATTGCGCCTCCTGTTGGTTTTAAGCTGTAAAGTTTGCTACCTGCAAGAGCTTTAACTTTGTAGGTTTCGAAAATTAATTCCGCTTTAATTTTTTCAAACGAATAGCTTTAAGTCAATTATGTTTTAAGTTAATAATATTTGGACTCTGATCACAAATACCTTCTCTTTTATGTGCCACATGATAGGATTCAGAACAAAAATAATCATAATCACATACTGAAGCAGAAGCCTTAGTTATTACTATGCAGTTCTATGTATTTCTCTGCAGCTTACCGTACATGCCGTATGGCGGAGCCGAGTCGCACAGAAATTATATTGTTGTAGAGGCTGCAAAGTAAGCAATAGATGAACGATAATACGAGTTCATCTATTGCACTTTCAGTCGTGACTGAACAGAGTGCTTTTCACGACTACAGCGAGGAAATACATTAAAATAAGAGTATTTTATATTGGTCATTTAACTCGGCGCCTTGTTGCAGCCTCATTGTTGTAAAAATGGCTATAATATACATATAGCTGATCGTGCTCTTAGATTCAAACGACGTAACGGTAATTTTCAACCCGGTTATGAAGAAGAAATAACAAAAATATTCAAACTTACCTCACTTTCATCGAAATAACATTTAGTCTAGGTTACACTCAGGTAAACAACCCTACGATACATTATATACTGAAAAGTCATTGTAACGGTACGTAATATTAACATACGTTCCTAATATTGTTTATTTCGTGAGTCAATGTGAACATTATTAAATTAATCACATTACAAAACCAATATTTTATATGTACTTAACAGAAATGTTTTAAATGTTTATTGGTTGAAAACGGTATTAGTATCGGTAATATAGTAATGTGAAAGAAAACGTTCACATTATTGGATGACGTTTGTCTGTTGATATTGTTAACATTAAACATCTGAATTATTATATAAAAATACAAGGAATTAAGAACGATTATCAAAGATAACTCTTGATTCTAACGACGCTCAATATGTTGTTTCAGAAATATGTAAACTATTTTCAAAGAAGTTTTCGATCGACGTGGCCGAAGGAGGCAAGATAAAGAAACACGCGCGGAGCGAGTTCAACTTCGAAGCTGTTACGCAAAAATTCCAAGTGCGTATATTCTCCTTGAGTTTCCGTTGATATAATAAACTGTACTGTAATTAGTGACCGATTCGTGCAAACAGGTCTTTCAAAACACTGACTGGGGATCTTCTACTGAAGAGCCTGTACGTTTAAAGTTTGTTTTATATTACTACGTTTCGTTCTTCGCTGTCTTATCGTATTGCTGTTTTATAGCCTGACCAGTTGTAGCTGGATCCTAGAAACGTGTCGTTAGACGCAGTTGACCTATGACATTGATATATATATAACTAGCGACCCGCCGCGGCTTCGCACGGGTGCAATGCTACTTATATGCACGCGCCGCCGGCCCCCGGCTATGTCCCTGCATTTTAAATCTGTTATATCTTCGAAAATATTCATTTAAATTACATGCTGTAAAGGGCCATATTGAACCATATTAAATGCTCAATGTATTTGAGGTACTTAATTGGATAAGGATTAATGCTGTATTGCTTAAAATCGCTTCGTAAATAAGCCATTGTTTCTCGTAAAAAGTAAATAATAAACAATGGTTATTGTCCGTTATCCCTCAGAGATAGACATATACCATCGTGGACTTTTTTGTAGACATTTTCAAGGTGTACTATACTGTAGTACATTATTTTGATCTATCTCGTAGGGGTTAAAATGTGTTTAATATAACATCACATTAGATACCTCTAAAATTATCAGTGTTTCTCTACTATATTATGCATGTATTATACATAATATAAACCTTTCTCACTCTATCTATTAAAAAACCGCATCAAAATCCGTTGCGTGCTTTTAAAGATCTATGCATACATAACATAGGGACAGACAGACAGCAGGAAGCGACTTTGTTTTATACTATGTAGTGATTATAACATGTTCTGTTATAATTATGTATATTAATGTCATAAATCAGTAGCTTACTATATCAACAACGTTACTCATTTCAAAATATTGTTAAACGAAATACTGCTTAATTTTTCCCTTTTTTGCTGAAACAAATATTGGATTGTACTGTAACTTTTTCGCATCGTTATATTTATTTTGTGCATTACTCAACAAAAATGTATGAATATCACAAAATGTAATCTATCCGATTTTAATTTTGTTACTTTAATACTCGATAGCTTTTGACTTAAAAGTCGTAACATCAAATATACAATACGCCAGAAAAAAAATTCTACATACCACTAAAGTGCCTAACAAGAGGTTTCGAATGCAATTTGTTGGGCTATAAACAATCTGAGATGAATCGTTGACGTTTACCCCGCATAAATGACGACTCCGGCGCCGCTTTTGGCAAATACGCGCGGCGTCGGGAATGTCACAGTTCTCCCATATTGTAAATCCGCTTGTTAATGTTGTGATATTATACGAGATGATTGAGCCCTTGATCTGTTTAAGACTTTGCGTGTGTTGTAGGCAATGTCGATGTACGAGCAAGGGGCGGTTTCGTGGGCAGTGGGCGGGGCGGTTTGCGAGGCGCTGGCCGCGTACGCGGCGGGCGCGACCACTTACCTTCCGCAGCCCGAGCACGTCGCCTTCGCGCTCGACCTCATGGAGATAGCACTCAATGTGCACGGTCTTATCGAGACCTGTATACAGGTAACAATGTGCACGCCGATGCTGATCGTCGCACTCCCCTCAGACAACATACAGACTTATATTTGCTTACAGTTTTTAAACTACGAAGACTCACGTCACGCCGAGCTCTACATATATCGCATTAACGGCCGAACGGACTTATTTTATTTTACCAACCTATATAATCTATTGCTTGTGTAGTGGTCGCCGATCGCTAGAGCTAGGTGTAGCGTGAGTCGTTGTAATCATCTGACTATAGTGTTATCGTTTCCGTGTGCCAGATACTGAAAGAGCTGTCTGAAGTGGAGGGCGCACTGGTGGCCCGCGGAGCGCCGAGCACGGGGCTGGCGGCGCCACGCGCATACACCTCTGCACTGGCACTGTATACTGTCGGTGCTTTGAGAAGATACCATTCCTGTCTTTTGTGTAAGTATCATTTAGTAAATTTCTTCTGGAACAATTGTCATTTTTTTCGTGATAATAATTTAATAGTACATTACTGCAGAGGCAGGGAAAAGTCAGTTTGTGGATGAGTATGATTTTGAAGGACGAGGCGTAGCCGAGTAATACGAATCCGCGAACTGACATTCCCGCCGAGGCCTGTATAGTGCTTTTCTCCAAATATGCTTGATAACAATCTACATTTTGAATTTAATATATCAGTGTCATGAAGTTCTTTTGGTACTTATTTTTATTTACGAATAGGTATAAAATTTCGGGTCCGAACCATATGTTTGATTTAAAACAAAATATATTAATGAGAATTAAAATTATATGAAAACACAATAATAAAAAATATGGACATAATTATTAATTTTGGTTAAATCAACAACTTCTAAACGCACGATTTTTTTTAGAACCATACCCTATTTATCATTCAGAGAAGATTGTAAGTCCAAAATAACTTTTATATTGATTTGGACACAATCATTTCTGTTTTATTTTTTATTTGTTTACGTTTGGTAAACTTATTAATTTTCAATTCACTCATTAAATACCATCATATATCATTAAAATTTAAACTTTCGTGAGAAATCTCTAATAAATAACTAAGAATCATGATCATGACAATAAATATACTGCATATAAAATTAATAAAAATGGTTTGTCCGTTATTCGAAATTTGTCGACATTTCAAATACATTGACAGTAGCAGAGCCGAGAAATGTTCAGTGCGAGAACTAATCACAGAGAACAATTAAAAAGTTTTTACTAGTTCTTATTTTTTAAACTCAGTTTTTTGACAATTGGCTGTATGGTGAATTTTCAAAGCCTTGAAAAAGTTAAAAGTAAAATGCCTCTGAACTAATGAACAGCTGTCCTGCAGCCGGCTAAATTGATGTAGACCCTCTTTTGTATTGGAAGTCATATATGGAAGGTGTACTCATTACTCAATCGTGTAGTATTATTTCCCGGCCTAGGCCAATAAAATATATATTTTTTATTTTTATTAACGTTTTATGGCTATAACGAAGGACTTCGTGGTCTATTTTTACTACATTAATGGGAACATTTCCAAGCAAGTTGGAGAAAAGTGCTTAAATTACGCATGCTCCTAGTTTCTCTACGTAATCGAATCAGTGAAGAACCCTTTTAAATAACTAAGATTACTGATATCGATTTAAAATCTACAAGTGAATATGGCAAACAACAAATATGCGTAAATTATCAAGAATCAATGGCGGGTTGGACTACGGTATGAACATTGACTCGCTAGAAAGATGCCGGATAAACTGGTCCCTGGAGAATGGTAACTGAAAACAAAAATGGGCTTATAATTTCCTTCTGTTGTAATCCGATCCTGATTATCGGGTTCCTCTTGTATAAGACTGTAGGGTGAGTAGTGATGGTCGAGAACATTTCCAGTGTGCGTGGAGCAGACGTCGGCGGTGTTCGAGCAGCTGTGCCGGCTGGTGAAGTGCGTGGTGAACCCGGGCGACTGCGGCTCGGCCGAGCGCTGCGTGCTCGCGCAGCTGCACGACCTGTACAAGGCGGCGGCGCATCTGTGCCACGCGCCGCACGCCGACACCTTCGCCAACGCCTATCCCAAGATTAAGTAAGTGCTCCTCATTACCAAACTTACATAGTTGTGACATATTGCAAAAAATCGCGCGTAAGTGGGAAGTGGTTCAGTTCAAATAAAGTAACTAAGACATGGACATTATTAAAGCGCATTAAAAAAGGCCTTTTGGAAAAATGATTCCTTAACACGTTGACGGACACTATTTTCTATTTACCGTTGTTAAGCCCTTACAGCGAACGCCTATTCCCGCAACGTGTTAATATCGAATGCACTGTTCTTCACATCAATGAAATCAATCAATCAATTAAAATTATTTATTTGCATGAGTATATGTTACACAATTGATCTTGTTATATATACGTTATCTCGCTGGTGAACTCTGTCTGCAAACATTTGAGCGTGCTCTATTTCTTATTTATTAAAAAAGTCAGAAGGATACAAAGTAATACTACATAATAAAACACAATGTCAGATAATTTTAACCTATACGATCTAAAATAGCTATGAACACTATAAAATCATTTTTCAAGAAGCCAAGTGGTACAGTACGATTAAAATCAGTTAACACTTCGGCCAACCTCGGTAATTGTCGTGAATCCCTCATCTCTCACATAGAGTTATCAATTTACAGATATGACCGATTTACAAAATTCTTTTCGTATTTGATAGGGTATACTTCCGAGATGGTCCCATGTAAATTTTATCAAAATCGGTCAAGCAGTTTATGAAATATCAACAAAAATCGGTTGAAATCGGTTTTTTTAAATTTTTATTTGGTGATTATTATTAATTATTAATCCGACGTAATATCGTAGGTACTACTTACATCGAACAGTAAAATATTGACTTATATATGTTTTTTTATATATTGTATACCTACAAGAATGTTAAAATTCATGTCGCTTCTGCATAATAAATTTCTTAGGTCTACCGGTTAGTAATGTCATCTTGGCAGGTGCTATACATTGCGTTTATGATACTTCAAATTGAATGCTACCTAAAAGAAATCGCGGTAATGTATTTCGTGTCATTTCCGTCTCCGGATTTAGGCGATGATACCCGAGAAAAGCCGAAGTGTTAACTGATTTTAATCGTACTGTAAGTTTGTACACTGTTTTGTTACAGGCAAGCTCTCTACTCCCCGCTACAACCGACGCCCTCGAGCTACGTCTACAACCCGCAGTTCCTCAGCGAGTTCTTCGCCAACCCACGCAAGGGTACGCATGAACCTTTCTCATTCAGCTGTTGTCAGATGCTCATACTATGATTGAAAAAAGAAAACAATTTGCAGGTAAATTAGAAATGGCATGGGCGCGCCAAGTTGGAGAGTCAGCAGCCAACAGATACAGTTTCGTGTGTTCTGCTATGCTGGCCGTGTGTAGAGAAGTTGACAACGACAGGTGATATATAATTAATAACTCTAAATTTAACATTAATACGATACAAAAAAAAATCATTATTTAAGCACAAAACGTAGTATAGTAAGAATTATTTTTGGAATCGGAATCTACTTACCTTTGTTACCAGAAAACAATGCCATTATCTTTTATATGAATATATGGTACTCGCTAGATTATTCTTTATTATTAAATTTATGTTAAGGGTTTCATAGAAAAATGAAAAAACCCTTAAAGGCGAAAAAGCCTATCTAACGTCAACCCATTAGGTTAAAAGTAAGTACGGAGCCTGGCAATAAACAGGTCCGACAGAGAATGCGTCCGATGTAATATTAATCTGTCTATTAACAAATCTGGTTAAAAGAGTAACTGACGATTACGGAGACAGACCAAATTCGCATAATTATTTTCATATTTTTTCATTATTGTGTTTTCATATATTTTTAATTATGATTACTTATTATATTTTATTTTAAATCAAACATACGATTCTGACCCGAAATTGAATACCAAAAAAATATGTGCCAAATGAACTTCATGACACAGAATCTCGCATATTTGGAGAAAAGCAATATACAGGCCTCGGCGGAATGTCAGTTCGTGGACTCGTATTCATTTTAAAATTAAAATTATACTCAACCACGAAATAACTTTTCTCAAACATGCAATGAAATATCGTCATAACGTGCGTTAAAACAGGCTTCGAAGTGTCAAGTTTCGGGCGGAACAACTCGAGAGAACTGTAAAGGAATTTCGTACAAAATTGAAGGCCAAGGCCGGGAAGTAATTTGTTTTTAATTTTAATGTAAACATGGCGTCTGTGTTTATGAACAGCTGATATTTTTTTTTTTCTAGTGGGTACCATTCAGCCATCGGACCAACAATATCCGCGTTAATGTCTAGTACAAATCTGTATGATTCAATGTGTTGATGAATAAATTTAAAATACTGTCTATACGTAAGTCACCAGAGACCATAGACAATATTAAAAATCCTCTGCCGTTAATATAAATCACTACATAGTATAAAACAAAGTCGCTTTCTCTGTCCCTATGTCCCTTTGTATGCTTAAATCTTTAAAACTACGCAACGGATTTTGATGCGGTTTTTTTTAATAGATAGAGTGATTCAAGAGGAAGGTTTATATGTATAATACATCAGCATTGCACCCGTGCGAAGCCGGGGCGGGTCGCTAGTTAAATATAAATTAAGGTTCTTATTATCAGGTTGTGTATAATGGCCCTAATATTCGAACACTACACACGTGGTCGAATTATTAAAGAAAAAAAATATAGAGGGATTGGAGGGAAAATTAAAAATACTCTTTTTTAAACATGGCGTCTGTGTTCATGAACTGGCTGAACAGCTGAATTATGTTTTTTTGAGTGGTGTATTTTTTTATTTCATTGCATATGTTTGAGAAGAGCACTATACATGCCTTAGCCGGGAAATAAGGGCTTGCCGGCTGCGTATCACTAGACGGCCTCCCTTACGGTCGGCCGTCTATACCTACTCAGCCGGCAAGCCCTTATTTCCCGGCGTCTGCAGTAATGTACTATTTCCCGGCCTCTGTAGTAATGTGGTATTGTCCCGTGTAGAGTGAACGAGCTGGGCGTACTCTGCGCCGAGATGACCGCGTGGTGCAGCGGTCTAGCAGCGGAGTGGGTCGGCGCTCTGGTAGCACTCTGCGGCGCACAGCACTACCCCGCCGCGCCGCACGCCGCGCCGCCCCCGCTCTACCCCGACCTGCTGCACCACCGCGACCTGCACGACGCCGCCGCGCACGACGCGCTCGCCGTCTTCACCTGTATACTAGTGGGTCAGTACAACCAAGTTACAGTATAAAGTGAATGTGCCAGCCTGCTGCGTGTCGAGGTGACTGTTGACCGTCTTCATCTGCATTCCCGATTACACGGGTCAGTTCATGTTCAATTGCTTTTTCATAACACGACCCTATAGCCTGGGCAGAATCAGTTCACCACAGCGTTTCGAATGTCCTCTAACCTTATGATGGATTACTTCACGTGAGGAAATGTAGAACAATCTTCTTTTTCTTATGTAAAAAAAAAAACAGTATATATGTTTTAATTTCAATAGAAATTACTTTTTAAGTAAAACTTTAATTTCCAGCTCGTCACTGTTTCTCGCTGGAAGACTTCGTGCGGCACGCGGCGTTGCCTTCTCTGGTGAAGGCTTGCGGCGGCGGCGCGGCCGGCAACCCCGCCAATGCGCCCTCGCCCGACACCGGCGCGCGGCTCACGTGCCATCTGCTGCTGCGGTTGTTCAAGACCATCGATACACCGCAACCAGGCATGTCACAAGTGAACTACCAGCTCTGGAAGACCTAGTTAAGGTCCCGGGGTTTTTTGTATGAGCAATTACGGATTAGAACCTCTTAATCGCATGGCACCGTCGTCGTCATCGACGGGCATGAGTGCCCTGTACGACCGATTGCTGTGCTTGAGCTGTACTCCACCACTGGAAACTTCGTCTGTAACTGACATACCAATCTGAAAATTGGGGCGAAAATATGTAGTTAACCATATGTTATGTCACAGGTCTTTACTCGGTATCGACATCGCCGGGCCCCGGCGGCGGCGCGGCGGGCGTGCGGCTCTCGTGCGATCGCCATCTACTAGCGGCCGCGCACAAGAACATCGGCGTCGGGCCTGTGCTCGCCACACTCAAGGCTATACTCAGTAGGTTCATTCACGATTACACGTTACATACTATACTACCAAAATTTTAGAAATAAGAGATTATTTGATGCAATTGTGTAAGGTAGGTGATTTTGAGACGAGTGAAATGAATGACCACGAGTCGGAAATCATCTTACACACGAGTTTTATACAAATTTTTATTATACACATCGTACGAAAAAAAAACCCTCTTAATGTTTAAATATCTTGCTTTTGATTTATTCAGTAAGACCCCGGGTATTAAATTTTTTTGCACATATCGACTTCAAAAACAACAAATCAATGAGTAAAAATGGTGGGTTTATTTGTTGATGTACGCTTAACATATATCTACAGCTGTGCATGTTGGTCTTATTGCAAAATAGCACGAGCGCGTGTACATTCAGCCAAATGTATTTAATGAATAAGTATTTAAAATTAGTTTATTGGTTAAAATTCTAAATCTAATGTAATTAATAACGTGATTAATGAACCATTGGTTTTATTAATAACAATAATCGGTATTTGACAAATTTGCCTAACTTTTTTGAAATAATAATACCACTTTGCGTCGGGCTGTCAGACACTTGACTGCTTAGGAATCGCTCTTTTCGAACACATGTATTGTAAAAAAAATATCATACTTACACATTATTTTAAAACCAAGAGAAGAGTGTTTTCGCACAATAGAGAATAGCAGTGATAAAAAAATAGACTAATGATGATATTACTTATTTTAGTGGTGGGTGACTCGACGGCCCGCGACAACGGCAAGTCCGGCGGCAAGAAGTCGTGCGAGCTGTCGCACATCCTCGGCACCAGCGACGCGGTGCCCACGGACGCCCAGCTCGACCTCATGTCGTAAGTCCAGCCATCGTATAATCTCGTCTACTCAACTACATCAAAAAAATATATATAAAAAAAAGAAATAAATAAATAAACTACATCATTACTTTATTATTGCAAACCTTAGCTTCAGTAATGTAATCATCAAGGTTCTAGTAGATAATAACGTAATTTTGTTCATTTAAATTAAATACGTACTTATTTTTTCCTGCATCTGTATAAAGCAGAGTTATGTTGTGTTGCTAAGGTTTTCTTTATACAGATCAATTCTTAAAATACTTTTCTAGATAGATCATTTTATATGGATAATGTTTTTTTTATTAATCCCTCCCTATATTCATTTATGTTTCCTGTGATACAGCATATAATTACGACTCGTGTTTGGATTTTGTATTTCAAATATTTAAAATGTCAGTGTTAATTTGCATTCTAATATTATAAATAAGTACTTCAAAAATAATGAATTTTATTGCACTTCGTCCGAAAATGCTTTAATTAAGAATGGATCTGTAAATAGAAACTGGTTTATTATAATATTGACAAGCAAATGTTTTTCATCCTTAGGATAGACTCAGAGATGAGTGGGGGCCATATAACTCCTAGGTTTGTTTTTGATTTAATATTGAGTTTCACGGTTGCACACCCTCGCCGCCAACTGGCTTCACTCGACTCGACCGTTACTCGTTGCCACTTCATCAAAAACCCTTCCTCCATTTTGCACGTACTGAAGACATTCCCACTTATTTGATTAGTGATTACGAAGTTCAATTGTGCAATGTGCAGTCCATTTATTATAAAGATTGTACCGTTGTAGTTGTTAGATATCAGTTTCCGTTTTACTTCTTTTTTGTCTTAAAACATAATAAAAATCTAGTTGTTCGTTTTGACAGGCATAAAGTTTAAATTGATATTATGTATAAAAAAGTCAGTTGACTTAAACTTGTAGTATAACATGAACGGCACTTAAACTAGTATTTTCAGTACGTGTAAAGGTCTATCCATCACGCTTTGCTTATATGTTTTGTTTGGTCCGAGTTCACGAACCTCAAGTGTCCATGTTTCACGGGAACCTTAACCCGCCGCACCGTCGCTTATCCTCCTGTCCAGGCCTGCTAAGCAGGCCCGTGTAAAACTACCGTAACATCGCCTATTTACTAATTACCCACAGCACAGTCACCGTTTATAGACAGTAAATGGGCCAATTCTATAGTGGATTAACATTGGTGTCATTCTATCCTGCCGTCTTCCTAACTTTGCCAGTCCATATCTACTGCTTCTGAGGTACCTGTGAATACGTTTTGTGTCTAATACCATGGAATGAGAGACAAGGCACTGAGCATTGCTTGAACTGTGTGCTACGGAGGGAAGGGACACATCACCACTGAGCGCTGTTCTATTGTTCCAGTTGAACTGGAACGATAGCTGACTTGGCGATCTCAATGGCGCCTGTTCACATCAAGTCTCAAATGTTCTACATATACATAGTATTATCGTTGCTCGCCTCATCCGTTCTCCGATCTCTATACGTGTGCGTTTCGTTCTGTGTTTTATTATTTCTTATTTTAAGTATTCGCTTTATAGCTACTGTTCTTTCTTTTCTATGTACACATTTATCATTCGTCTCTGTCTCTCTTTTAGTCAGCTTTATTATTTTGAAGTTTATTATAATGTTCATGTATCATCTCAAGTACTTTTCATTTGTATCTTTTTAATGTCATTAACTTTTTGTTGCTTTTTTATTGAAATGCGGAGATAAATAAAATTATTATAACGCATTATATCGCGCATCTGGGTTGTTTTTAAATGTTTTAAAACTTGTAAATTATTATAATATATCTTATAATTATCAACTCGTAGCTATATAGTACTAATAAGACATGATTTAAAGATGCGCTATAAATAAATAAGATAACCAAAAGTCGGAAACGGAACACAGAACCAAACAAAATAGGAATAATGATGAGCAACGATATCAATTGAAGACTGACTTCTACTGCCCGAAGCGCCGTAGAGCGAATTAATTATAACTGCCAATCTCACTTTTGAAAGGTAAAACCTGGCTCTACAGCGCTTCGCTCCGCCACAAGAAACGTGCTTTAAATGTTCACAAACTAACACCAATTGAGAAACATATATGGGGCAAAAAAAGATCTAGGCTATTATAAAGTGTGTGATACACCTGCAGGGGTAGCGGTGGCGTCGGCTCCACGTTACTTGATTCCTCGCAGTCGCTATCCTCGCTGGCGAGGCATGTGCTCGCCGAGATATGCTCCGAAGAGTGGGTGCTGCAAAAGTGTTTGCAAAACCCCGACGAACTCTACCAGCCGGACATGCTTCTCGACTCGATGCTGACGCCGCGGCAGGCGCAGAGGTCAGGCTTATACAATATACATACTACATATCTTATCTTATAGCGGGGTTGCGATTGGTTGCAAAATTGTTGCAATATAAATCTTATAAATAGCGCCCTCTTGACAATCGTCATATATTTCTGGTCAGGCTTTAGTTCGATATTTTGAAAAATCGTAGACATTAGGCTTTTTGTCAATTGGGTGGATCAACTTTTTCTTGTTGTTATTCTGACCCAGGGGACAATGGTGATTAAACATCTTATAAAACGGTTGATAATTTATAATATTGGTATTTTCATAAAATAGTCTAAATAAGAATGGGCTTATAACGGCTGCAATTACAGTTTTTGTTAAATATTTCCGCCGAAAATCGTAGTTTTAAAGAGTAAACCAGGGGACATCACCATGGCAACAAGCAACAGAAAAAGTTGATTGGCCCATTTTCGGAAATGTAACAATTGGATTTATGATATATCGGAATATTCATATTCCGAATTTTGATCCATTCGGAAATATCAAAATCGGAGTTTTGAATTTGGGATTCAGAATGTCGTAATAAAGTTTGTCGTCTTTTTGTAGTGTACCCGATTCACTAAGGTGGTTTTATCCAAGACTTGTCGCGGCATCTGTGTTTCGCTTTACATTTGGCCGAAAAAAGGTTAAAGTTGGAATATTTTTAAGTAACAGCGGTGTGTAGTGGATAATTGAGAAAGAAAGGACAGTGATAGTGACCGCTGATTTCGTAAACACAAAACATTGATAAAATATTAATTAACAATTTCAAGACAAATAAACTTTGCACTACACTGCTGATCGAAAAAAAAAAGTTAATATAGCCTTACTATCAAGAGTAGTCGTTATTATTTTTTTATAAAGTTGTTAACACCACTGTAAGGTATTGTTCATTGAAATATACGATCGGTTAATAACCCACGCTCTATAGTTATCTTTTCCTGATTCTTTCAGAACAACACATTTCAGAATCAGCAGCGTCTTAAGCCTCTATCTATTATTTTCCTGTTGCTGACCTTATGTAACTAATGTATTTCGTGGTTTAGACTGCTGCACATGATCTGTTACCCCGACTCAGCCAGTCACACCCATCCTGATATCGACCAGAAGACCATGATCACACGATTGTTAGAGGTAATACATCATTCATTCTTACGTTTGCCATGCTTTTACGACATCGCATAAATTGATGACCACTTTGATATTTTTTTGCGCAGAACCTCGAGCAGTGGTCGCTGCGAATGTCGTGGCTCGACCTCCAACTGATGTTCAAGCAATTCGCGAGCGGCTCGTCCGAGCTCGGCGTGTGGCTCGACATGGTGGCGCGCGCGGTCGTCGCCGTGTTCCAGCAGCCCGCGCCGCCGCCACCCGACAAGGACAGGTCCGTCCGTACAAACTGTACAAACCTAGAGTAGCGGTCACAAGATTAACAATGGTTGTATTCTACAGAGACCACTTTTATCAAAATAAGACATGTTTTCGCCTATTTTGTCAGTGGTCCCTATTGAAAAGTATTCGTATATACCAAAGGCGTTGTTTATCTTAATGTTGAACTGGTTGATATCTAGTATGAATCCCTTGCTTCGCTAGTGCCACTTTTTAAACATAGCGCTTATAGACGTTTTTAAATGATCCTCAGGACCGGCACTGATCGTGGCGTGGTGAGCACCAGCAAATGGCCAGACTCAGTGTGGTTGGTGGCGCCGTTGGTGGCCAAGCTGCCCGCCGCCGTACAGGGACGGGTTCTCAAACAAGCCGGACAGGTGAGGCACTTGTACCACGAGGCACTGTGTACTTTAACATTGTCTGAGAAACGGGTGACGATATGTCCCGAGACAGACCACCAAAAGCCCGTTTCACGAAATTAAAAAGTTACTGATTACAATGGGAAGTTTATTTATATTATTATAAGAAATTGAAAAGAGACTTCCGCTTGTAATTTGTAATAAGTAGCTTCGTGAAATGGGCACCAGCTGGAATCAGTTAGGTATAGATTTTATGATAATATGTTGGTTTTATGTATCATCTTGTCTTAAACTGATCTTAGGCCAAATAATATATATATGTTTGCAATATCATCAACGCAACTTCACAATACTACGCGTCGACTACTCTCTGACATATCCATATCAGGTGCAGTGGTCAATTATGTTTCTTTTTCGCTGAAGATGTTATGTTCACAATTCTTATATGATACAGATATTAGAGAGCGGCTGGGGCACCGGCTGCAATGGCGGCTGCAGCAACGGCGGCAGCGGCGGCGCCAGCTCGCACCGCGACTGCAAGAGCCACCAGAGTCCCAGCTACAAGGGGTGAGTTCACTGTCCTTTACGTTCGGGGCTAAAACAACGAGATAAAAGTTTCAGATACGTATGAACGGTAAGTTTTCAATATCACGGAAACACTTGGTGCGTACGATACGTTTATTACTTGAAATACGATACAATCTAAGTTAAAGGCATGCATGTAAGCTTCTGATTTATGCAAGTTGCAAATCCCCAAACCAAAAAACAAGGTCGAAAATCAATAAAAACGTAAATCATGAAATCGCGATTTATTTGAAAACGGGCAACCGGGAATGGCTTGAAATACGGCTTGTATTTAGGCCTTTCACTGTCATCATCAAGAAATTTTAGATATTATGTGCATAACTTCCGATTTAGATTTATTTTTACTTTTTCAAGAATTTCGGTACTTTATTATTCAGATGGTGTTGACTCAAAAGCTATACATGATGGACCCACGGGAGTTTTCGTCATGCATTTGTTATATAATACTCTGTACTAAAGCATTTTCAAATTGTCTTCATTTTGGCGAATAAAAAACAATGTGCTTAATTAACCGGCTTGTGTTATACCAGGTCGTCCAGCAGCAACAGCGGCGGCAAGCGCGGCGTGAGCAGCACCAGCTGCGCCGGCAACAACTGCTCGTGCGGGAGCGGCAGCGCCGTGCGCCTCGCCAACGAGCCGCTGCTGTCCCTCGTGCTCACGTGCCTGCGCCACCAGGACGACCAGAAGGTACTGACTAGTGCTGCAACTATAAAGTCACACCATGCCCCAGGGTCCCAGCCCGAGAGTGCAATAGACACAGATATCAGTTGATTTATCGGGTAGATAGAGAAAGAGTAAAGAGCCCTATTGAAATTGGTGGTCTAGGTTCCCGTAAGACCGTAAAACCGTAAGATTTTATCTGATAGTTTAATAAATAAAATGTTACAAGCATTATTTCTGTGCGTGATAGGAAAGCCTGCTGAGCTCGATCCACGCCCAGCTGCAGCACTACTTAACACACGCGCGTGACCACGAGCGCTCCACGACATGCGGCGACACGTGGCAGGACGAGGCAGCGCCCGAGGCCCTGCAGCTAAGATTCTCGCTTGCCGGCGGCATGTTCGACGCCATCCGCCGCTCCTACCAGCTGACGTCCGACTGGGCCGTGCTGCTCGCCCAGCTGCTGACGCATCAGGTCGTCGATGCCTACAACAACAGGTGCACACCTCACACTAGTGACTATAGCACGAGGCGACGTATTCGACGCCTGCCGCCGCTCCTACCAGCTGACGTCCGACTGGGCCGTGCTGCTCGCCCAGCTGCTGACGCATCAGGTCGTCGATGCCTACAACAACAGGTGCACACCTCACACTAGTGACTATAGCACGAGGCGACGTATTCGACGCCTGCCGCCGCTCCTACCAGCTGACGTCCGACTGGGCCGTGCTGCTCGCCCAGCTGCTGACGCATCAGGTCGTCGATGCCTACAACAACAGGTGCACACCTCACACTAGTGACTATAGCACGAGGCGACGTATTCGACGCCTGCCGCCGCTCCTACCAGCTGACGTCCGACTGGGCCGTGCTGCTCGCCCAGCTGCTGACGCATCAGGTCGTCGATGCCTACAACAACAGGTGCACACCTCACACTAGTGACTATAGCACGAGGCGACGTATTCGACGCCTGCCGCCGCTCCTACCAGCTGACGTCCGACTGGGCCGTGCTGCTCGCCCAGCTGCTGACGCATCAGGTCGTCGATGCCTACAACAACAGGTGCACACCTCACACTAGTGACTATAGCACGAGGCGACGTATTCGACGCCTGCCGCCGCTCCTACCAGCTGACGTCTGACTGGGCCGTGCTGCTCGCCCAGCTGCTGACGCATCAGGTCGTCGATGCCTACAACAACAGGTGCACACCTCACACTAGTGACTATAGCACGAGGCGACGTATTCGACGCCTGCCGCCGCTCCTACCAGCTGACGTCCGACTGGGCCGTGCTGCTCGCCCAGCTGCTGACGCATCAGGTCGTCGATGCCTACAACAACAGGTGCACACCTCACACTAGTGACTATAGCACGAGGCGACGTATTCGACGCCTGCCGCCGCTCCTACCAGCTGACGTCCGACTGGGCCGTGCTGCTCGCCCAGCTGCTGACGCATCAGGTCGTCGATGCCTACAACAACAGGTGCACACCTCACACTAGTGACTATAGCACGAGGCGACGTATTCGACGCCTGCCGCCGCTCCTACCAGCTGACGTCTGACTGGGCCGTGCTGCTCGCCCAGCTGCTGACGCATCAGGTCGTCGATGCCTACAAAAACAGGTGCACACCTCACACTAGTGACTATAGCATGAGGCGACATATTCGACGCCTGCCGCCGCTCCTACCAGCTGACGTCCGACTGGGCCGTGCTGCTCGCCCAGCTGCTGACGCATCAGGTCGTCGATGCCTACAACAACAGGTGCACACCTCACACTAGTGACTATAGCACGAGGCGACATATTCGACGCCTGCCGCCGCTCCTACCAGCTGACGTCCGACTGGGCCGTGCTGCTCGCCCAGCTGCTGACGCATCAGGTCGTCGATGCCTACAACAACAGGTGCACACCTCACACTAGTGACTATAGCACGAGGCGACATATTCGACGCCTGCCGCCGCTCCTAACAGCTGACGTCCGACTCCCCAGCTGCTGAAGCTCGACAATTGACAACATTTCATATTTTTAAGACTATCATTTTATTACTTTTCTGAATTCTGCTTAAAAAGATGAAGTAATCTCTGTTTTTATTTATTTTCTGAGATGATTATTTATTTTATTATTAATTTATAAAAACATACTCATTTTAAAATGTGGCAACACCAAAACCAGAACTTAATGGAACGGTTACTTTAGTCGGTTTTCTTATTAAAAAAAACTTAATAAAACTTGGTATGCATCTGTCATCTGTCAACGTCAAATAAAAAAAATATATTTTTTTTCGCTCTTTGGTTTAGACAACAACCCTATTCAGCCCGTATTGTCTTGTATTGCAGTTATTTGATGTATTTTATTATATTTCTTTAAATACAGAAGAATAAATTCAAAGATTTTTTTTTAAGGTACACGACATAAAGCCCTGTCGATCTCTATATTAATTTCCACCTGTTATAAATATGAAATGTTGTCAATTACGTTTGTGCTTTTTTATAACCACAATGCATCTATATTCCTTAGATAAAAAAAGCAATGTAATGGATTATATCTATACAGAACCGACACGTTGCCCATAGTTGTTGTAGACCTCAGCTATCTCATTCTTTTCTTCACTGCGAACGTAAGTTGCTGATTACTCTGTTGCATCTTCTGTACCCCTTGTGTATTTTATATGACAATAGATAATTTGCAAATAGGATATCTACCCTATTTGATACGTGTTAGAACCTGATGCTTGAACAAAATTGTCATAATCATAATCTTACGTTTACCTCAGATATTGTCACGAGTTGTAAACTAGGTTCTTAACTACTTACTTATATTACAGCTTTACAGTAGTATTTCCTATCTTAAAGTATCAACTAGTTGTAGCGATGGGTCTGAGGCAGCCCTATGCGTTTTACACGCACACTTTGACACAGATTTAGTTTTTTTGGTTCGCCGTGTTCCTGCGTTTGGAATTCGAATCTTAGGCTTTCCTAATGAAGCGCATCAAAATGGGCACGCAGTTATTCATAATTTCAAGTTTTCAATAACGATCAAATTTCATAATTCATTTTAGAGATGCTAGCTGTCGTTATTAGTTCAAGAGCCTATGTGAGATTAAACTTGATCGAAAACTACATCATCCTTGTTGACCATTTGTTGGATTGTGTCGCAGCAATCTATTCACGACGCTGATCGACATGTTGGCGACACTCATCCACTCGACGCTCGCCGAGGGCTGCGACGACAATAACCGCAAGCACTACCAGAACCTCATGAAGAAGCTGAAGAAGGAGATCGGAGACCGGCACGGGCCCGCCGTGCAGGCCGTGCGCCAGCTGCTGCCGCTGTCCAAGAACACCATCATCGAGGTCATCGCCTGCGAACCGCTCGGTTTGGTTATAGATCAGAAGGGTAACAAGATCGCGGGATTCGACAGCGATAAAAAACAGGTAACTAACACATTTCTATTTTTAAAAAGTTGAATTGATACTAATATACAATTCTAGATTTGTATTGAAAATCTATTTTTTATGGGTTATGATTTCAAGAAAAATCTTAATCGCGTGATGCAGGACGTCATTTGTTTTGCATGGGAGTGCAGCGTCATGTCAGTCTGGCGCCATCTGTAGGGCGTAATTTCCATTGTCTTCTCATCACGCCGAAACGGCTGGATAAATTTTAATCTTTTTTGGCACAGGGTAGCTGAACATCCAAACATGGTTATAGGATACATAAAAAATACGCGAAGTTGCGGGCAGCTCCTAGTAAGATTATAAAATTGTATCTTTGTCCTATCGTCGCGCCTAAACGGCTGAACCGATTTTAACGATTTTTGGTATACGGGTCCCTGCGCATCCCCAGATGGTTATAAGATACTTCTTACCCTATATACGGAGTACTACGGAGACGTAAAAAGAAGGTTATGACTTTTTCTTGCACGCAGACGAAGTTCGCAGTCACCTTCTAGTTTATACTAAGTCTAAACTCATCTGTAATCGTAAATTACGTACGCTATGATACTGTTGCATGGTTTTTTTCAACTCTCCACGAGATAACAGCGCCGTTTTAACGTTAATCCTAAACCCACCGGTTGTTCTCGACAGGGTCTACGGCTTACCGACAAGCAACGCGTGTCGGGCTGGGAATTGGTAGAAGGCGGGCGCAACCCGGCGCCGCTGTCGTGGGCCTGGTTCGCCGCCACTAAGGTGGAGCGCAAGCCGCTCACCTACGAGAACGCGCACAGGTAAGTGCTCACCGCCCGCCGCCAGTGTTCGTCGGTACTTGCTCCAGGCACTTTGCGTCACGATTGTTCTTTCCAGGTTGCTGAAGTACCACACGCACAGCCTCGTGAAGCCGCTCAGCTACTACTTGGAGCCGCTGCCGCTGCCGCCCGATGACCAGGACAGCAACGACAGCAAACAGGTAATTTGATTATGTGTACGTCCGTTGACTTCTCCTTGCTCTACCCGTTCTCCCTGTCTTCTCGGTGTCGGGTCTGTTTAGTTTCATTTTCTATTTTGAGTTATTCTATTTCCGTTTGAATCCACTTTCTTTTTTTTGTGTCTCATAAATCTGTATGAATACAGGACTGTGGAAGCTTCGATTCAAGTCCAACTGGTTCTGGAAAAGGTCGCAAGTTACCTTGTAGTAAGAAAATTATTAATAAGAAACCAAAAGTTACTACACCGGTAAGTTATATTTCTAATTCAGTAGAGCCGTTCCATTTTAACCTGCTTTTTGACAGTTTGCTTTCGGCGAAACCGGGTCTGAGTTTACTAGCTCAAATTGGTTATTGCATTGAAGCATTCCTATGTAACGACACCCTTACTCCGTCCGTCCGTCTTATACATATATCTTTTAGTATTTATTTAAAGCATGAATATGGTACTCTAAAAACTATTCTGAATTTTATAATTAAGGTGAATGGGAAGAAGATCGGTAGGGTTTTTGATGAGATGAGCAGCGTTATGTTCAAACTCTTGTAAAATGACTTAAGAGGAAAGAGCAATTAAAGAAATATTATTTATATCTGTTTCATGTCTAATGCATACAATTGAATCATGGGTGGAAACCGATGATTTCGTGACGGTATCACTACCTTGAACAAATCAGATCCTGACACGCGTCCACCCACTTTGAGCGTCGAGCGTCGTTTGAGCTTTGACCCACGGATCGTAAACAAATAGCGCTCAAAATAATCATACCAGCGCTAAAATATACTACACTTAGCTTGTTAAAAGACGACGAGACGACTGTTGGTCTTTCTGTTTTTTCATCTTTTCCCCACTCACCTTAATTATATTCACATATAAACATTCCTATTAGATAATGGGGTATAGAAGCAACACAGGAGAGTGAACGCAAAAACCCGATTTTATCAGTAACGCATGCGGACTGGCGGATTAAGAAACGTTCTATAAGATAATATTTTGCAGGATGTGTTATTGTCATCAAATGTTTGCTCTTGCCTGCGGGCTGGCCTGAGCGCGCGCGTCAGCAAACCGCACACGCGAGCAACAATGCATGACTCTAATACCGTCCTGAGCCTTTGTGAATGGAAGATTATAAAGATCTCATAATAAAAATATCAATTTCCATAGACGTTTGTCGTTATTCGTCTGGTGTTTTTATTAACAGGTCTTTATAAAACTTAGATTTTAGTGGTGATTATTGTTGGCCAAATACACAAAGAACATGGTGTATACAATATTCTTTCAATTAACTGCCGTATTGTGTAGTTGGTGGCGAAAGAGGTTGGATCTGAGTTAAAAAAGGATGCCAAATAAAATAGTAGGTACATTCATATATCGGAAACGGAGCCGCTATATGTCTGTGTAAAACAATTTGTGAATTTATTCGTCTGGGCATGGTGTACTCAAAGCTTTATTAGTAATTCAAATGAAAAGCAAAGTACGACCTGGATCGGATATAACCAAAATAGAAAGAAACAGTCGAAAGCTTTGAGTATTCAAACTACAGGGGACGCCTTCACCGTATCTTTTCAAACAATAAAATCGGACAAAACCTGAGGGGTGCGAGGTAACACACATATATGAACAATCTGCACACAAATGCAAAATTTTATCATTACTATGCACCTACTCTAAAACGCTTATTTAAATCGTCACACTAATAACTCACGCACACTTCAAGACACTAAATATGACTAATAAAATGTGCTTGTAATTCTAACAAAATATGAAGACAGTAGTCCTTATTACTTGGAATATGGCTAAACAATAAAGATTAAACGTCAAAATAGTCGCCGACCGCCAGAATCAAAAACGATTACTTTTAAATCAATTTTTTAATCGAAGATTGTTTTCCATAATTAATGCAAGATTAGACTGTATACACAATCTTCTTGTAACCTAGACGTAGTACAACGTCTTTTGCACTCAAACACATTAGATTTTTTTTACGGAGCTTGGTGCGTGGTGCCGTGGTGCCATTATGCGTGTAATCGATTTTTTAAATAGTTATTATAAACAGACATTAGTAGTTTTTGATACAAGTGTGGAAAGTAAGTCATTTTGAACGAGTCCCGAGGAGTGTTGGCCCGAGCCGCAAGGCGAGGGTGAAGACTCGGGACGAGTTAAAATGACACTTCCACACGTGTGCCAAACAACGTTTTTTAATACATTTGCGAAAAATTGCAATAATACAAGCTTAAAACAGTAATTGAAAGAGCAAATTATATTTATTTCTGTCTGATAAAAATTAAGAGTACCTACAATTTTTAGAGCAATTGTGAAGGGTCGCATTGAAGGCCTTTGCTGGTAAGTTTAAAGTTTTATCAGGCTGTTAATAATTTAATAATAATAAGTTTCCAGCGAAATAAAAAATGTTCATAACGACAATATGTATATATATTTTTTTTAATTTTGCGAGTAATTTACTCTCACTTGCCATGTTTGCCTTGGCTCGTATATCGGGCGGTGTTAAATCTATTCTGATAACATCGGAATCCATCATTTTGTATCAAAAGTCTTATTCTATAAAACTTACGTATCATTTACACATAATTAAAACAATCTTTATTGAAAAAGAAAGTTTTACTTTTAATTGTAATAATTTTTTTCTAGATGGCGTCGGCTGCCATCATACAGCCAAATCAAAAGAAATTGTTTTAATAATTCAGAAGAGATATGATAAGGTTACACAGTAATTTAATTGATTCTAAACAATAAATATTTATTTAGTTCTTTACATTTCATGTAATGTAAATAAAAATACTATTTAATACACTAAAATAGCGGTTATTCATAATATCAATATTATATCGCGCGTCGGTCACGCTTAATACTGTATTATCTAATCTGTGACAATACTTTTCTTTTTATTTTTTTTAGGTCACGCATAATACTCTTTGCTCATGAAATAATAGTCAATCAGGCAAATTATTAAAACCGTTTTTGAGTATTTTTAATAGATAACCCTTTGATAGATCCAATATGTAATTTAAATATTTTAAGTATAATTATGAGATATACACTTGCAATGCTGTATGACGTAATAAATAAAATCATAGAGTGGTTGACCTTTGTTTGGATGTATGAGGTATGACGTGTTAGAACAACAGAAAATTAAAAAAAATTGAAAAGTAAAAAGCACTAGTTCGAAATAACCAACTTTTCGTACGATTTGCAGCTACGAAAAGTATCACTTTTTGAGCAACTGTATTAAAAAACATGTATCATGAACCTTTTGGCAGAGGGGAACTGGTATGAAAGGCGTCTCCAGCAGTGTATGCTCAAAGGGCGAAAGTATATTTCGGAGTCCAAATAATCCTTAGTTCCTTTCCGAATAGTACGAATATAACAACTTTGTTTAGTGCGCAATACAATATTGCACCTCACGTGAAAATGTCGTTTTCACCACAACCGTGTTTTTAGAGAACTCGCGAACCTTGAGCACTTGATGGCATTTATCCAACAGCATATTAGAATGAGTGCCCCTCGCCATGTTATGTCCCAATATGTTCCCAGTATTGGAAACGCGACAATCTCGTTTTAAGGCTTTATGTGAGGTGAAGGTCATACGCTCATTTAGTTTCAACATTGTCTCTTCTGTTATTGAAAGATTTATAGGAGTATTAGATATGATTTTAACATGGCTGGAAATATACCTGCACACACTGATACGGTCATACGCGAGTGTGGAGGTCGACAATAATAAACATTTAGCGTAAAGCCGTGTACGGACTTACGGAGGAACGTACCACTCACGAATAACAAACACCGTACTAGTCAAAAATATTCCTGGCGAATCAATTTAGTTATTTTGTGCAGACATTGTAAGGTATTCGTGTTCGCCATGTTGAATTGGATGGACAATATTTGTTTCTAAGTATGGGTATGACCAATTAAGCATTTTAGTAGGTAGTATTGAATGAGTTGACCCTTAGAATTAGTGTCTTGTGTGTGTGCTAGTTGCGATGTAAAGTGGTGGTTGTACGTAGACGAACGGGCAGGGCGCGGTGGCGGGCCAGGCGGGCATGGCGCCGGCGCCGGCGCAGCAGCCGCAGTTCATGCAGCAGCAGCAGCAGTGGTTCCCGCCGCACTCGCAGAACTACTACAACCCGCAAGGTATGCAGGGTATGCTATATAGCTTTTTTATTAAAATAAAAGCAAAGCTACCAAACTAAAGTTTCCAACATATTTTGTAGACGTATGGTTCGCACAAGATTCAATAACAAAAACGAAAAATTAAGAGCATCTTACAAGGAAAAGTAAAAAATAGATGTATACTCGTAGTATATAGCATCATTTACCTTAAAGTTGCCTAAGCACTGTAGCTAAGCGGAGAAAATCAAAAAATCAGGCTGCGTCTTTGTGAAGTCCAAAACAATTTCAGGAATGTGATTGTACCATTTTACACGGCTCCGCTTCGCTCCAGTGAACAGGCACCCTAAATATTGAGCCACGTACATATAATTGGTGCCCCCATTTAGGTGTGGTAGCTAAAAACTAAAAGTGTAGGAATTGCCTCATATAACAATGCTTAAGATATACCTATATAACGTAGATAGAAGAATGTTTATATGAAGGTGACTCGGGGCTATTGTAGCTATGGGGTTATTGTATCTTCTTACCATTATAATGGTCTGTGATCATTATAATGGTGTGTGTATATATAGGATACACAGACCGTTGTATTGTACTGTATACCTTATAGTATATTGTGTCATAAGGGTAGTAAGTAGGGGATTACTAACGAAGGTCTATTAGAAGCCCGACCGAAGCCGAAGGCGGAGGGCTTTTAATGTCCTGAGTTTGTAATCCCCTACTACTTACTACCCGCCATGCACACAATATTTTTCATCACATTTGGGAGTAAATAACAAATACATAAGACAAAAATAAATATTAAACTAATTAAACGATAACGATTGACAACCAACTTTTTTCTGCATATATTTTTTTAATTTACTATAAGCACTGGCAAAACGTCCATCAGCTTAAAACAGAAAACAAATATACACAGAATCTTACCATCTATCATTTAACAAATAACGATTAACAATATTATGCAGGAATAATTTAACACCGTAATATATTATAAAACTAAAATACGAACAGTAATTTTGTTACAAAACTAAATAGTAGGTACCTAACCAATAATTTTATAACTTTTTTTTTTTGTGTCGTCTACCATAGATAATGGTAAGAACTGCGTTTAGTTTAGAAACAGGACAAGCCATACTGCCAGATTGTAACGATAATTCAAAATTTCATTTAATAAAATTATTGCAAAATGCACTTAAATAATTGTAAAACATAAATATTAATGCAGTTACATGTACCGTATTAATTCAATACACCATACAATTTGCTGGTAGGCAAGTTTGGCAAGTTGGCTGGATTGAAACCCCCTTAGTCTGAAGTAAACTGCGAGTGCGTACTATATTTTTAAAACGAAAACCATAACTCCCTCGGGAGTTATAACAATTTATAACACCCGCGGGAACAATATAGGCCTTAGTCCGTCAGTACACCTACATGTAATACCATCTTTTACGAGCAAATGTGATGAAAAATCTGTAACGCCTGTTAACGTAATTCAATGTCTCTTGCATAGGACTCGGTAACTTAGTGGAAAGTATGCCCGTATGGGCTCGGAATGTTACCATCGTCGTTTGGTCGCTATGGTAAATTTTTTACTATTTTATTTTAGGGCCGATTGTTCAATCACCAGATAAATTTATCGGCCAGTTAAAATTATTGCTATCCTTTTCTCCCATCATATATAAAAGAAAAGTGACAGCCAACATTTATCTGACAGATATGTTTTATCTGGTGATTGAACAATCGGCCCTTATTCTACTAAATTCGGTGGGTTATTTGTTGAAAGCTGCATTCACAAGCATATAATTGGCATTTCGACACACATGGTTTATCCATCTCTTTGGTTTGCGACTTATGGTCTCTATAGTCTGATACTACACTCCCAAATAATCGTTATCTTAGCGACCTACAAGTCCAAAACGCTGGAGTATGAGTGTATAAATTGATTTCGGTGATGTACAGATGTAATATCTTACGAACCGCTATGTAGGAAGGTCTTTCCTACGGATATTTTTTGTTCAAAATTAGGTCAGTCAGTCAATCTATGTCAAAAATAAAAAAATGTTTCCGCCACCGAATTCAATCAAATAGGAGAACCGCCAATGAATTGATGAATTGTTCCAATGAATTGTTTTCGGGGCTCGAGATTCTTTATTCAGTATAAGTCTAGAAAGCACGTCACACGCCGCCGTATAATACATTCATTTTGTTATTCCACAGTGCGAACCGAAATTTATCTCGATTATCGCGATGTTCATTAAATGTAAAACAGAAATCTTTTCTGCTATTTTTAATTTTTATATAGTTTAAACTAAAAAATAGTAACCGTGTTTTTCTTCGCATTCGATGTAATTTATTTGAACTAAAGTCAAATATCGTTTCGCTGTTTAAATATAAAGTGAGATTTCACAACTACAGAAGAAAATTATCACAGTATATATTCGGTTTGCTCCCTTTCGTAATAGCTGTTTAGATGAAATAGTATTCAATTTATTGATTTAATGCTTTTGTAATGGATGATACTTCAGTTTCTACAATGCTCTCCATCTATTCAACCCATTGCACCATGGCAATAACGCCGTACCTTCCCGTTTCAATTGATAAATCATACAGCATTCCAGCTCTATAAAGACCGGCGACTTTAAAATTAAGAATGAAGACCTATTTATTACACGTGGCGTCTTACAATTTATTTCATTTCATTGGTACGAATTCGTACTTTTATTTGTATTTATTTTGCGTAGTGGGAGGCAATCCTCGCAGTGTGGCGCCGCCCGCCAACACGCAGTCCAAGCAGGCGCTGAGCCACATGCTGCGGCAGCGCGTGCCTTACAACCAAATGTCCCAGATGCAGGTGTGTCATTTATGGATAAACTATAAACTTATTATAGGTTCTAGTTGAAGTAGGTATTACTGAAAGGTGATAGTTGTGTTTGTTGTTGTTAATATTTTATGGGACGCGTAATATCTCTTCAGCAGGGAGGAGGCTACCCCGGCGCTCCGCACGCGCGCGGGCCGTTCCCGCGACAGGGCATGCGCCCGATGCAGCCCAACCAGATGGGGCAAATGCCTACCAAGTTAGTCATTTCGATATATTTCTATATTAAAAATACCTGCATTCACCAGAGCTCACACGAATTAGTTGAAACTGCTATCGAATTAACAGAATGTACGTATAATTTTACATATATTATGGCATATATTGTATATTGTTATATTATATTGCATTTATGTAAGTACATTACAATTACGTTACAAATGTCTATCCTTAGCTCGATATTAAACTTGCATACACTTATTACAGTCAAATGAATACAATGGGCGCAATGGGTGGTATGGGACCAATGAGTCAAATGGGCGGCGTTCAAATGGGCCCCGGGCAAATGGGAGCCGGTCAAATGGGTGCCGGCCAGATGGGTGCGGGACAAATGGGCGCGGGACAGATGGCCGGCGGGCAGATGGGTGCGGGCCAAATGGGCGGTGGACAAATGGGTAACATGGGCGGACAGATGTTCGGCGGACAGTACGGCGGCATGCAGCAGGGGTACGCCGGCTACGGTCAGCAGATGATGCAACCCGGTCAGCAGCAGATGATGAATCAGGTATGTCACTTACTTACTCAAAATATTACATTTACGTATATGTTTCATCGGCGCCGTGCCCCTGAAGAACATGAATGTTATTTCCTTTTTCATTTACTTGATTATTTAATTCAACAGGGCATGGGTCAAGGTGTTAATCAAATGGGACAACAAGTAAACCCGATGAACCAAGGCGTAGGCTCCATTGGGCAGAATGTTGGGCAGATGAACCAGGGCGTCGGGCAGTCCGGTCAGATGGGTCAAGGCATGGGCCAAATGGGTCAGTCCATGGGCCAGATGGGTCAGCCAATGGGGCAGATGGGCCAGATGGGACAAGCCGGAGGCATGGGATCAATGGCGAATCAAGCCAACACTATGGGACCGCAAGGCGGCAACACGATGAGTGGCTTCCCGGGCCAACAAACATTCCAACAAGTGAGTTCACAACTACATACATTCTTAAACATCTCAAGATCCAATATTTTCCAGCTAAAATATTATATTTCAACACTAAAGTAGTTATATTTTTAATATTTTTATATGCGTACTCAACCAGCTTTCTGCCTCGCATACTTAACTCCGCGTTAATAAAATATTACCCCCTATATAAAAAGGTTGCATGCTCTAAATCAAGTTGACATCTACAGATAGACCAACTTATCTGTATACTGAAGGGTGGTGTTGCTAACTAAGAAATGCACAATGATCGGGAAAATTAGTATAATGGAAATATCGCAATAAAACACACAGAGCGCTTAAATGAAGTCGCCATTGACAGTCAAATGTGAAATGATATTGCAGCATGACGGCTATAGTTCCTAATTTCGCCGTTTCACAGATAAGTTGGTCGTACTATATAAATAGTTACAGAAGTAATATAGTCTCAACTTATTTTCATAGAATATGATGGGAGGCCGCTCCAGTCAAGAAGCACAGTATCTAGCACAGAGACAAAATGCTCGGCCGCAGTACATGCAGGTAAGCTCTACATGGTGTTAAATTTGCCAACCATAACTTTTAAACTGACGTCTAATGAGCTTTTGGTTATACATAATGAGCTCGCTATTAACTTAACTCCTATTAACTATCTGTAAGCGATATGTCATAATGTGTTTCGATTGACAGGCGCCGAACGTGACGATGGGCGGCATGGGCGGGCCGGCGCCGCCGTACCCGCGCGGGCTGCAGCCGCAGAACACCGCCCAGTACCAGCAGCAAATGACGCAGCAGCAGCGAATACGGCAGCAGATGCTCGCCATGCAGCAGCAGGGCCCGCTCGTGCAGCACCTGCAGCGCAACCAGTACCAGCCGCCCTACTGATTCCAACAGTGCTGGCAGGGCCACTGGCGCGGGTCACCTCCGCGCGAACGCTGACACTGCCTCCAATAGGATAAGCATCGCAAAGCCTTATTGACATAGTATATAGTTAGGCGATCCGACCTGGGACGCGGCGTGTTGCTGGTGCGCGGGAAATTATTAGTTGCCTTGAAAAACTTTGGTAGAACTTTTAGTCATCGTTTAAATCGGTCGGAAATCAAATTGAAACGAAGATTTTTGACTGGATTTAACCCTTTACGGCCAGTTGTCACTATTCTACCCATGCAAACTTTGAGACATGACAAGGTTTAAAACCCTTTGGACGCTTTACTTCATATATAAGAGAAGGAAAGTAAACCTTCAAGGAAAGAGTTTGTTTTTATATAACACTTGTTAACGCTTATATGTGCTGCTGGCGTGGTAGGCAAGACAGCACACGACACGTTTCGTTGCTCTTGACGTTCAATGGCTTTAGCTTAAACGATCGGTGGTCACTACGCTGACCATCGTTATTAAAAGTTTGACAAACACTGATAAAGTTTAATTTCGATTGGTAGTTATTGATCAGTGATCACTGACCGTAAAATGGTTAAGAGATAACCTATTAATTTAGCAAGCGAATGAGAAACTAAACCTGTCTGTTAGTTTTTATTATTTTATTCTCATAACCATCTAAATCAGATAGGTTTTAGATTGTACTAAGAAACTGTTGGCCCCGGTCGGTGAATTCACCGATTGTTGCATTGATTTGCATGGCATGCTCGAAAAGTCGAAACTGACCAATAATGCTTGTCAAGTAGTTTAGTAGCTGATCCCTATTTTAAATATTCAATTATAGACTTTCTAAATTTTATAGTAGCTTAGCCTATGTGAATTTTCGTCTTTAAATAAGTCGAGTTAGGTGTTTAATATGTTTGTCACTGCCAAAAACATATAGTGTCTTAGCCGTGGTCCACGCCGTCCCCCCGCGGTCCCGTGGGAGCTGGATTCTACTTCCTTAGACAAATGTGTGGCTCGCTCGGAGCGAAAATGAGCGTCGTAATATTAATGCCGGGATATCTTTCCAACTTGACGTTTTAATTTCTGAATATAATATAATAATCTCAGTCATAGATATCTTTCTAAGAGAAGTATGTCTAATTGGTTATGAGAAATGAATTAGTATTTTATTGCATTTGAAATAAAGGAATACGTCCTTTATTTCCATCTGTCAATTTATATAGACCTACGGTAGTCCTACTATTTGCTTGCATATTTCTCGTGTCTTCTTCGTTACCAATACTCCGAAAAATGTATGCGTATCTAACAGTCGCGTGGCGCCAAATATAAACTTATGGGAAGCCGGGGTAGATTTCGCTTATTTTTTTCAGTAGCAATTGGCATAAGCAATAGTGTCCATATATCCTAAAGTAAGCAAGCCGGCGGGACGTGGGTTGTATCACAAAACAGATAGGTACAGAAATCAATCTAGATACAAGCGCGCTCGAGCAAAAGCACACATAGATTTTGCTCACGGACACGATATCTCCACAGTGTAAAAAGTAACAGTGGGCCGACGCCTTTGATGTTTGCGTAAATGCCGACACCGCTCAAGGTTACCGTACTTACCTAGGGTTGTCACAGACTTACACAACTGCCCAAAAAAGGAGGGTAATGTTTTTAGGTTTCATGTATGTGTACTAATTTTACATATGGCGTCCATTTTGGAAATAAAGATGGCGGACGTCACTTTTTTGAAAAAATCGACATGGGTGTCGTTTTCTAGGTTTCAGGGGGTGTAAATTTCAAAGATGGCATCCATTTTGGAAGTAAAGATAGTGGACGTAATTTTTTTTTAAATCGTCATGGATGTCGTTTTCTGGGTTTTTCGGGGGGTGTACATTTCAAAATAAAAAATTAGATTTAAAACTGGCGGAGATATAATTTTGAGAAATGGCACCAATATCAGTTTTTAAGAAAAAATTATGTCCATCATCTTGGATTTCAAAATGGATGTCATTTTCGTAATCGTAACCCCGAGGAACCTTGGAGATGACACCCATATCGATTTTTAAGAAAAAATAATGTCCGCCATCTTGGATATCAAAATGGACGTCATTTTCGTAATCGGCACCCCGAGGTACCTCGGAGAAGACACCCATATCGATTTTTGAGAAAAAATAATGTCCGCCATCTTGGATTTCAAAATGGACGTCATTTTCGTAATTGGAACCCCCAGGAACCTCGGAGATGACACCCATATCGATTTTTAAGAAAAAATAATGTCCGCCATCTTGGATATCAAAATGGACTTCATTTTCGTAATCGGTACCCCGCGGACCCTCAAATTTATTTAAAAATCAGATGATTCATAAACAAACAATTTCTTACTTTTAAAATAAATTCTTAAACCTTACGTAACTCGTAATTACTTTTTTTTAATGTAATAAAAATTTGTTGAAGTAAAATAAAATATTGAAAATATACAAAAATGGATGACGACGGCAGTGGGGGAGTAAAGGTCAAACTCGTAATTACTTAAAATAACCTATAAATCATGTCCGACATTTTGAATTTAAAAATTCATGTGACATATCATGGAGGTCAGTGGACATATCATATCATTATATATTTTTGTTTAGGTACACAGAAACAAACAATTAGCGATATTACTGCGGTATTTCAATTTTTACTGGCAGGCGTAACGCTTTTACATCCGCCATTTTGTTTACGTTAGCATCACATGAGAAAATTTATTACTTAAGCACTATAAAATAATATTAAAAATATAATATTTACCTTTCTATTGACCGAGGAAATCTATGGAATCGTAGTTCTTTATTTTTATAAGATGTCGACATGCATTGTCGCACAGCACATGTCGTATGCACCATTTCAATAAAATTGTAAGTTGCAAGACGCGTCAGCCCTCAATAGTAGATTGTTAACCAAGGGTAGAAAGTGACCCATTGCACCCGAGATATTTCTGGCGCTCGAACGAAGTGAGAGCGCCAATAGTTCGAGGGTGAAATGGGCAATTTCACCCGAGTTAAACACTCTACTTTTCATTTCGACTGCGAGGAAAATAAAATACTACACGCACATAAATGTCAAGAGTGAGTTACTTATATTAATGTCCATGTCATTTTTAACAAATAATCAATTAAAGACACGGTATTTATATTTAATCTCGTGTTCCCGCTTTTTCTACTGCAAACTTTCATTCTTCTTACTTTTAAATTCAAATTCAAATTATTATTTATTTCGGATCACTGATCCATAGATTGTTAGTAAAAAACAAAAAACAAATTAAGGTAGTAACAGTCATACATACATTGAACATAATAATAATTATTAATAAATAAAAAAAATTAATAGATAAAAAAAAGTTAAGATATATAGTACCGCCAACATTTAAAAAGTAAAAAAAAAAACAATCCAATGGTTTCAATTTTATTTTTTAAATAAATGTGAGACGGAATTATATGTAATTAATAATTAGATATAAATAAATTAAGCTTGCCTATATCTAATCTTTGGATACCTTTTTAGGGTTCCGTACCCAAAGGGTAAAAACGGGACCCTATTACTGAGACTTCGCTGTCCGTCCGTCCGTCCGTCCGTCCGTCCGTCCGTCCGTCCGTCCGTCCGTCCGTCTGTCACCAGGCTGTATCTCAACAACGGTGATAGCTAGACAGTTGAAATTTTCACAGATGATGTATTTCTATTGCCGCTATAACAACAAATACTAAAAATAAAATAAAATAAATATTTAAGGGGGGCTCCCATACAACAAACTTGTTATAAATTAAGTATATAATATGTATAGGTACGGAACCCTTCATGCGTGAGTCGGGCTCGCACTTGCCCAATTTTTTCAATACCACTTACCACGGCCGACTAGATTGTGCCTAATTTAGTTGGTCACGACGTGCATCTAGAAGGGAATTACCTTTGACTCCGTGGCAATTCAAAAAAAAATACTTTCCACCCTAGGGATGGAAAAGCTATTTTCCACCCGGCTATCTACTCATGAAAATGACACTTTCCGAACAGGAGAGATGAAAAGTTAGTTCCCTCATTACTAACAATTTCGTCGTATGACACATGGGGAACGCCCCTCCCGCCGCCGCCTCTGTCACCCCGCACGATTGCCCTGTCTAGACGCCTTCGTCGACCGACTGTATTGTTCCTTAGACTGTGATATCTCGGACCAGTTCAGACCAGTGCGAGCGCGAGTGCCATCCGCTTGACGTGTCCGTGCGCAAAGTCTATGTGTGCGTTTGCTCGAGCGCGCTTGTATATAGATTCATTTCTGTACATATCTGTTTTGTGGTTGTATGGTCGCCACGCTACTGGTATCTAACTTATCAAGGCTGAAATAGCAAAGCAAGTAATTTTATAATAGAAATATTACTGGCCGTACATAATATCATTTGTGTTTTATCATAACATTATTTAAAATAAAATTTCGCATGAGGCTGTTACAGTGTAATTGTAACTTCGTAAACCAAGATACACAAAGATTTAATTATCGTCATTAAATATTGATTATTTTAACACGTTTACACGCAATTAGTTAATATCGTTGCAACATGTCCGTAAAATATCATCTCGCGGACTTTGTGCCTTGTCGCGTTGTAACTCGCAGTGCCGATGCCGTTGCATCGCCGTTTCTCCGTGGAGTGTGTGGGTTTAGCAAGCGTAGCTCCGCGTAGAATAATGGGATATTCGTTTACATCGGGGACTGTCGTTCAATATACCGGTTTCGTCTTTCCTTTTGAGGAATTAATTGCATTAACTTAGTTATAATTGCTGTGCAATACAAAAGAGTCGTTACTAGAGTCCGTGAGTACTGAAAGAATACATCATATAATAAATAAATATCACACAACCTCACACAAATCGATCTAGTATCGATCATATACTTGTGTAAACGATACAAGGGGCATGCCAAAAGAAATTAGATACTCCTTGCTCATTTAATTGATACTGGCCAGTAATACATCACCACAAAGGCTGGCTATTTACTTATAAATTTAAAAATGGAACACTCGGCAAAACTACGTATATTTTTTTTTATGATTTTTTTTCTGATTAAATCTGGCGGGAATTTTCTACGACCATGGAGCTGACACGACGTGATTTTCGGGTTATGATGTATTATGACTTTATAAAAGGTTTGAAGCCTCAAGAATGTTTTGAACTTTTAGTCACGACTTTTGGTGAGTCTGCATGTTCACGTGCAACAGTTTTTAACTGGTTTGCTGAATTTAAAAGAGGACGGGCGAGTTTTGAAGATGATCCGAAGTCAGGTAGGCCGCCAACCGCAGTTACTCAAGAAAATGTGCAAGCTGTGGAAAAAATGATTCGTGGAAACCGACGAATCACATACGTAGAGCTAGAGCGAGAACTGGGTATTGGATCAGCAGCGTTGCAAACTATAATTCACGGACAATTATCCCTCCACAAGCGTTGTTCAAGGTGGGTGCCGCACAAGCTCAATGATTTGCAAAAGGAACGTCGCGTGGATTGGTGCAAATTTATGATAAATAAATTTAATGGCGGTGAAAAAAAAAATGTTTATGATATACTCACAGGTGACGAAACATGGCTATATAACTATGATCCTGAAACAAAGCGACAGTCAACAGTATGGTGCTTTGAAGATGAACCGACACCAACAAAATGTCGCCGAACGCGAAGCACACAGAAACAAATGGTTGCCTCGTTTTTCTGCAAAACGGGACATATTGCTACTGTGGTACTAGAAGATCAAAAAACAGTCGATTCGGAATGGTACGTGACAGTTTGTGCCCCAAAAGTATTGTCAGCTTGGTGTGATAAGCGGCCAAAGTCAGGAACCCAGCAACTGCTTTGGCACCATGACAACGCAGCCCCGCACACTTCTGCTAGAACACTGGACTATTTTAGTACCAAACACGTCACTATCTTGCCTCATCCTCCATATTCACCGGACCTAGCACCATGTGATTTTTATCTGTTTCCAAAAATCAAAGACAAATTAAAAGGAAGGCGATTTGAAAGCAAAGAAGATGCCCTGGCAGCTTATAACTATGAAATTTCTGAAGTGTCTAAAGAAGAGTGGTCATTAGTATTTTCCAAGTGGTTTAGACGGATGGAAAAGTGTATACGTGTCCACGGTGAATACTTCGAAAAAATAGACAACTTTAATGAATAATAAACATTATGATTTTTGAGTATCTAATTTCTTTTGGCATGACCCTCGTACACCTACACCCGTCGTGTGCGTGTGGATGGAGTGAGCCCCCTTCTGAGAAAAAAAATAATGCTGTTCATTTAGTAAAAGTTCTAAAACACTTGTAAAACTAATCTCTGAATTTGTCCAACATCAAAATTATACATTCATTAATGTGCGCTCACTAAGTTCTCACAAACTACCAACCAAATCTGTGAATGTGTTAATTTAGTAAAACCTATGCTAACTTACCTTTATAATAAGGTTTAAAAAAATGGGTACCGATGTTTTTTACAATGCAACCATATCCAGTTGCACAAATCGGATATTTAAAATGAAGAAACAAGCTTGATCAATTTGACATTGTAAGCTGACAATTATTATAATTGGGAACATTAAGTTTTATAAAGGTATTCAGAATCTACGTTTAGTGTATTTTTACATCGTATACCTTCGGAATGTGACCAAATGCCAAATCGAAGTTTTAAAAAGTTATATCTAAAAAATTATACGACGTATAAATAAACAAATCGTAGATTCCGAATCAAAATAACGTATATTATTGGGAAAAAATGCAAATTTAAGTTCCAAATTTTTTTTTTTTTATAAGAAGTAAATACTTACTGTTTTAAGGAATGCCTGTAAATGTTTCCTAAGTTGGGCAGGGCCCTGAATACGTGCTCCGAATCGTAATTATAATGTGATCATATTGTACACCCGTTTTACAGTCCCTGGTTGATGTACATAATGTAATTGATTATCCCGCAGTAATTTACTTATTTATAAGCGAGCGGTAATTTTATAGTGAACAGACTTAGTTCATTCTCGAAGCAAAGTTTTGAAAATATTTATGGACTCGAGTTCTTAGACAAAGTACCTTGTTAATAAGCTCGTATCATTATTTTAGCAACAGACTAAGTAGGCATAGGTATAGTTTATATTGATAGGTTAGCTTAACTTCGAATGTATACATTGTATTATTATTTAATTTTATACAAGACAAATAGTTGTTATAGATACTTTGTACACTCACGAGCAATTAAAAAGGGTGAATTACGTATGGTATCTCTATACAATGTGTACCCGTTTTTATCGCTTGCAAATGTATTACAATTAAAAGAAGCAATAAGGTCTCAACCAAACATAAACAAACGCACAGAAATATTCGCTGTGTCAATGTGCTTACAGAAGCGATTAATGTTAAATTGACTCTGATTTTCTAGTTCAGTGTTAAAGCTTCTATCAATATGTCTGGTTTTTTTAAATACCAAATTGAATCTATTTATTTTAAGTAATAGGGTCGTGTCGTGTGTCATACATGTACATATGGTAAGAGAAACAAATCGTAAATACATATCGTCGGGGATAGTGCAATACCGCGTAAATAACAGCTGTCAATAAAGTTCTCATTTTAATAAAATACTTAGCATTTGTTTGAATATTGATTCGTATCTACACTTGTTACTTACGCGGTATTGCCAGGGTATTGCACTATCCCCGACGATATGTGGCAAGTCTCTCGGCTATTGAACTGATTGATTCAACGCTGAGCTGAGAGCAATACTGATAGACACGACGCGCGACGACGCCGCCAATATTCGAACTATTTTTTATATCATAAATATTAGACCTTACTGTTTATTTATTTTTTTAAATAACTAAATTTTATAATAGGTATTGTATTTTTTATGTCAACAAGTATCTTACGTATTGTCATAGAAATCGTGGTATGTATTTTACAGTACACTCGTGGTAGAATATATGTAAATATCGTTGTAAGAAATATAATTTTCATGAAATTTTAATATTTACTTTTATTTATCCCTGCAACTGATGAACCAGTTAGCATCGCTAACTCAAGTGAAAACAATTTTATTTTATGCCATAACCGCCGAAATGGGCACGTAATCCTTGTATGTTCCGCATACCCTCATCTATATTACGCTGTGATGTGAATAATGTGACAGACAACAAACGCCTAGTAATAGAGGAACAAAGGGCCCCGTGTTACCGTGTATGACCGCATTCCATAACTATAAATTCATTTTCTGTCACATAAATTAAATTTTTGGTGCAAACTTATTGCTGACGGTACTTTTCCATGAACATACATCAACTACTGCGGAACGATTATAAAAACTAAACCATCCGGCTCCATCATCAGACTGGACTTATGGTGCTATAGGAATAGGCCGATTTTTACGTTATCGTTTTTTTAGGGTTCCGTAGCCAAATGGCAAAAAACGGAACCCTTATAGATTCGTCATGTCTGTCCGTCTGTCCGTCCGTATGTCACAGCCATTTTTTTCCGAAACTATACTGTTATAACTTGGTACTATAGAGCTATACTGTTGAAACTTGGTAGGTAGATGTATTCTGTGAACCGCATTAAGATTTTGATGCAAAAATAAAAAAATAATAATAAATATTGGGGGCTCCCCATACTTAGAACTGAAACTCAAATTTTTTTTTTTCATCAATCACATACGTGTGGGGTATCTATGGATAGGTCTTCAAAAATGATATCGAGGTTTCTAAAATATTTTTTTTCTAAACCGAATAGTTTGCGTGACAGACGCTTCCAAAGTGGAAAAAAGTTGGTCCCCCCCCCCTCTAACATCTAAAATAAGAAAATGAAAAATCTAAAAAAAACGTATGATGTACATTACTATAAAAACTACCAACGAAAATTATTTTGAACGAGATCTAGTAAGTAGTTTTTTTTTAATATTTTAATACCTAACTTTGCACCTAATTTATATGGGGCGCTATACATACCAAGTGCAAACTTAACTTAACCACTTAGGGATGGAAAGTGTTTGTACGGAACCCTCGGTGCGCGAATCCGACTCGCACTTGGCCGGTTTTTTTAGGGTTCCGTACCCAAAGGGTAAAAACGGGACCCTATTACTGAGACTTCGCTGTCCGTCCGTCCGTCCGTCCGTCCGTCCGTCCGTCTGTCACCAGGCTGTATCTCAACAACGGTGATAGCTAGACAGTTGAAATTTTTACAGATGATGTATTTCTATTGCCGCTATAACAACAAATACAAAAAATAAAATAAAATAAATATTTAAGGGGGGCTCCCACACAACAAACTTGTTATAGATTATATATATGTATAGGTACGGAACCCTTCATGCGCGAGTCGGGCTCGCACTTGCCCAATTTTTATTTATTCCTATTTTAGTGGAAACTTGTACAGTGCGTGAGCTGTCAGGTCAGAATGCGATTTGCGTTTTACACCTGTCTCGCTCGCGATGCAAATTAAACCTCTCAGTTTTCACCCAAACCTGAATCAAGATCTGAGAGCTCACGGCTAGTAAGTGCAGTGTTTATCCTTCCACGGCATCCATCTAAACACCCCTTATATATACGTATGAAAACAAAACAATCTACAAACTTCGTACGAAAACTTCCATTGAGCAGGTACCTAACGAAAAGTCCAAACCTATATTTTTTTATAGTAGGTACTTAACTAGGTGGATGTTCTTTTCATACTAAGAAGGATGAACACTACGACAACTTACATGTTTTTACTATACCTAATCGGAGGAAAAATGAAAACCGATAGACACGTAACATAAAAATTGGGCAAGTGCGAGTCCGACTCGCGCATGAAGGGTTCCGTACCATAATCTATAACAAGTTTGTTGTATCGGAGCCCCCCTTAAATAATTATTTTAATTTATTTTTAGTATTTGTTGTTATAGCGGCAATAGAAATACATCATCTGTGAAAATTTCAACTGTCTAGCTATCACCGTTCTTGAGATACAGCCTGGTGACAGACGGACGGACGGACGGACGGACGGACAGCGAAGTCTCAGTAATAGGGTCCCGTTTTTACCCTTTGGGTACGGAACCCTAAAAATCGGCCTATTCCCATAGCTATAGCACTATGAGGCTGGTCTGATGATGGATGCGAGGCCGGGTGATGGTCATAAGACATCTGTACCTATTAAAATAACAAAAACCTAACGAGATTAAACAAAACTTGCATACAAAAATTAAATATTTTTTTGAATAAATATAACGGTCTTAAGGCACAGAAACCTAAAACTCCTTACGGATAACGTTGTCTGATCCGATCATCCGTCCATAGTATCTCGTAAACCCGCTCCAGACCTTCCGATCCGATCCCATTTATCGGATGAAATGTCCTAACAATTGCACTACAATTATCCAATTTCTTCCGATAAATCGGACGATTGCACTACACATTATCCGATTGCTTCCGATAAATGGGATCGGATCGGAAGGGCTGGAGCGGGTTTTAGCAGTTTGTGCATCCGTCCGATCCCACTCCGATCCCCAAAATATCCGTTTATCACCCAGAATGAGGTTTTGCTCCTTTAAACCCGTTCCAAACCTTCCGATCCGATCCTAAATTATCGGATGAAATCAGATAATGTGTAGTGTAATAGGATCGGATCGGAAGGCTGGAACGGGTTTTATAGTGCGCACTTGTCTCTGGTTTCACTCACTCTTTGCTTGGTACATGCTTTGTTTATCTTTTCATAGTTTTGATTTTATTTTGACAGATAAATACTGTGGTAAAGGGAAAGTAACGTAACAGCAATAGGTTAAGTCGTGCTATGTTTTGAACATTTTTAACTTAACGTGACTAGTGCAAACGAAAAAAAATGTTGAATTCTAGCAGAATGATAAATTACCGCTCTGCAAAATTATTACTAAACGCTTTTAATTGTATTTGTGGAAGGAGAACATTTCAGAATCTGGAGTTGACTGATATTCCTAAGGTAACTGCGACGGATATTCGAAAGTTATTGAGGCAAAAGGGTTTTCCTGTACAAGACGGCTTTACATCTCTAACTACAAAGTGTACAATATGTGCCAGACAGGAAAAATGTGACGAAAGTAAAATATATATCAACAAAACTACTGGTATGTAATTCTTAAATATTCTCTAGCAAAAATTAAACGTGATAGATATTCGTTATATATATACCCTTGATATCTTAAATAATTGTATATATTACAGGTTACTTTTTATGCCCCAAGTGTAACATACATGGAAGCTGGAGTGTGTTGGAGAAGCAAGTGAAAAAGGCTAAAGCGGACCTGGCTACCCGAGAACACATTGACAAATGTCTTCAACAGTATGACCAGTTCCAAAAAGACTGGCAGGAACTTGTTAGTAATACCTCTTCCTTGTCTAAACTGACTGAACCAGAACTACAGGATCTATCGGAATTGTTTGAATTAAAGACATCTTTAGTAAACTGCAATGCCAGCAAAGTCTTGTCCCATGTTAGAGTATCAGAAGATAAGACAATAATATATTTCCCTTTGAAAAACTCAATGGACAATGTTGTGGGTTACCGCAAAGTACAGGCTGGCAAGGAGGATGATGCTGAAACCCATGGCTTTAGTGCCGCTGGTTTGTTCTGGTGCAGACCTACTAAAGTTAGCCGTGGAGATCAGGCAGTTATTGTAACCAGTATTAATGATATCTTATACTTAGCTGCGCAAAAGGTGCCTGGTAAGTAAAGCAATACTTCTTATAACATGTATGTTACCAAGATTATTAGTAAGCATGTGTTATTGTACATATACAGGTACACACATCTTGCTGAACAACAGTAGCCTACCTCCCACTCTACTTCCAGTCCTTGAAGGTTATCAAAAGTTATGCCTCTGGGGAGACTGGGAGAACATGCGTGACATTGCTAACAAATTAGGTGAAGACAGGTGTCGCTTCGTAAGGTTAGTGTGCACTTTATTTCTAATTTAAGGCCTGCCACTGGAAATCAAAGGAAGTCTTCAAATATTGTATGTAGCGACACCTATTGCAATTTGTGTATTATTTTAAGTAACTGGTTCAGTTGCACTCAGAATACAATGTCTTTTTGTTGAAATTGGTTATTTTGTTAAAAAGTGATATGTATAATCTAATAACAAGACGTCCAAGTCATCCCACCACGGCCAGCAAGGTCTGTCATGTTTCCAATTTGAGTTTTTCTTCTTCCACTCTCTTATATTATATAAGTTATATACCACGCTCTTATATACCATTCATTAAGTTAAAAAATAACCATTCCAAGCAATATGCCTGAAAGTAAATATTTGGAACAAATATTCTCTCTAGTCTGCTGATCAACTTGGACAGCAGAACTCTAGAACACTGCAGAGTATCTTAGGATGTTCTGAATCTTAATTCAAACACCAATCACCTTCGCCGTTGGTGTTGGTAACCATGTTGTTCTTACTGTGAAATCTCTTTTTCTCTTATGTCTTTCTTCCTTTTCATCAGGGGATATTCCGTTTTTTGTTAATTGATTCTTCAACCAATTTTCTCTCCCTCCTGTAGTTACGCTATCTTTACAAGGTCCTCTTTGTTTGCGCCACATCTAGTGCTAGATCATCGTTATAGCCAATGATTTTGTGCTTGTCATTCAGCTCAACACGAAATCATTTATATGATGTATTTTTGAGTGCCAAGTTGAACAGCCGTGGCGAAAGAGAGGCGAGTTAGTGAGTGTTTATGACAACCTCTCCATCTACTCAAACCTTACGTAAATAATTTAAATATATAACGCAAGCAGTATTACTATGTTACATTATTGTATTATTTACTGTGCTAATTTAAAGTAGACCTGATATGATGATGAATATGTGTGTAGATAGAGTAGTGTATGCAACTGTACATAATTTGGATTCGCATAAATCACTCGTGTGATCCTATTATGACCTATCCTATCCTAATAAAACCACAGTCGTGTTTTAAGAGCTTCTTATGTAACAGTTGCATAAAGTACTAGTTTTGGTGTACATAACACGTTAACTATAAGCTGGATTTTTATGAAATCTTGGCACATAGATTCGGTTATGGATTCAAATGTAGGACGTTTAGTTCTATATCTAGGGTATATTTACCAACAATACTAGAGCGTGGTTGTTGTGTTAGGCCCACAGACGGGTTGGTGACGGCGACGGAGGCGGCGACGGCGGGGCTCTCACTGCGGACGCTGGTCGCCGAAGCCAAACCTGCCGCCCACCGTTCCATCACCACCTTTGCCGCGCTTCGAGACGAAGTGTACGCGGACCTCTGCAACATCGACAAGGTACAAAGATTCTCAGGCTTGAGTTTAAACCTGTTCACTTCATGCGTAACGTATCTAATCTTACTTAAACCCATTCCAGACCTTCCGATCCTACCCGATCCGATCCTACTTATCGGATAATGTATAGCGTAATTGTTAGGAAATCGGATAATGTGTAGTGCAATAGTTAGGACCTAAAACACTACAAATTATCCGATTTTTTCCGATAAATCGGATCGGATCGGAAGGTCTGGAGCGGGTTTTAAACTTAGAGTCGAATTGATTACTTTCTACTTGTTGCTCTCTATTAACTTGTTGAAAGAGACACAAAATATTAGCAGTTTGAGCTACACAACAAAAATGTTATAATTTTTTCACATATTACTCGTACATCAATCGACAATCAAAATTAATTGGCATCAATCAGCCTTCTATAAATTTGTGATAAATGTAAATGCTTTACAATGTAGTTTGATAGTGGAAGGCAGAATATATTGACTAATGAAGGAATAAGAACACGCAGACTAAATAAATACCTGGTGCACCCGTGTATTTCATAGAGCCTTAGCACACTGGCGATTTGAGGGCGAGTTGTAAGAGAGCCGAGCGCGTCCTCCGCGCTCGCATCGCATTCAACTCGCCCGCCAATCGCCAGTGTGCTCAAGCTCTTATATTTCCTCAGTAAAATGTATGTGGTGTGTATGGTGTAGGTGCGCGGTGTGAAGTGGCGGCGGTTCCCCACGCTGACGCGGCTGCTGGGCGGACACCGGCGCGGCGAGCTCACCGTACTCACCGGCCCCACCGGCTGCGGCAAGACCACGCTCTGCGCGGAGATGTCGCTCGACCTCGCGCAGCAGGGGGTGAGCACTCGTAGCTGCGTGTGGTAGTGCGGATGTCGGCCAGCAAACTGGTTAACCACTTTTAACTTCATCATAGTACTAGTAACTATTGATCATCTGTTTTTCTAATTTTTCTCGTTTAGACCAGGGACTGAAATTCCGCAAAAGACCGGTACCCTTAAATAAAGGTATCAATTGAAAGGTACCCAACAGTAACGGTACCCAAAAAAAAAAAATACTTTTTAATACGGTACCGTGAAGGTACCTGACCGAAAAATTAACTCTACAATTACGCTGGCCGATAAAACGGATACCTCATGATTTCGGTTCGAGTATCGGGTAGCCATAAACGTGGCAACGTCGCGTTAGTCCTATATGTTATCATAAAAAGCTGCACTTTGAATATGGAAGCAAGCCGTTTTGCATAACTAACTGACCGAGCGAGCGAAGAGAAAAGTAAAAAGTGGAAAGTGAAAAGTTCAGAGCGAAGAGGGAAAAGTGAAAGGGGTGAAGAAAGAGAAAGGGGCAAAAAGGGTAAAAGTAGTGAAAAGGGTGAAAGGGGTGAAAAGGGTGAAAGGAGTGAAAAGGGTAAAAAGAGTGAAGGGAGTGGAGTAAAGACGTGAAGAACTGATGATGAAGCTTACACGCGAGCTTACTTTTCTTTAAAGGTATCGTTTGGACGGAAGCTTGTTTAGATATAGTATCTAAAGTATTGATGTCGGTACCGAAATGCTACTTTATCGGTCGGATACCTTTAAAAAGAAACAGTCATACCGTTTTTAAAAGTACTTTTATTTAAAGGTATCGTTTGGATGGAAGCTTGTTTGGGTACCTAAAATATTGATACTGGTACCGGAATGCTATTTTAACCGTACCGTTGAATTAAAACCGACTGGTCTGAAAGTAAATCTTTGACGTAAGGTAACGACGCTATGGGGCAGCTTCGAGATCCGCAACTCACGTCTGGCGCGCACCATGCTGCAGCAGCACGCGGGCGCGCCGCTCGAGCAGAACCTCCACAGCTTCCACACCTACGCCGACGAGTTCCAGGAGCTGCCGCTCTACTACCTCGCCTTCCACGGACAGCAGCCCATCAAAGTTGTTATGGAGGTAATTGATATACTTATGTATATAGTTTGTCTGGCGGCGTTGGAGTAAAAAGTCATTAAAATCGAGTGTAAATGATTATTTACATACCTACACAAAAAATTATCGTATCGGTATGTAGGTACTTAAGTTTAATGTCAAATGACATCACTAAAATTTAAAATGGAGGCTAGGGTTGCGAAAATCGGGAATTGACAACTAGTATTCCGTTGGAAGTGATTGAATTACGCGTGTGTATGAGCGTACAAATAATAATTATTTTAAAGAATTTCTTGTGAAGTATGAACGTTTTAACCTCCTAAGACCCAATCTATTTTTAGGACATTTGTAATAGCGACCCAGTGACCTAATTTTAGGTTTTTTATTCTGTGTCGTAATTATATATTAACCTAGGGTGGATATTTAATTAATTCATACATGTCATTGGGCCGCAATTAGTACGATCTCTGGTCTTTAAAATAGGCCGTTGGGTCTTAGGAGGTTAAACGTTCAGTTTCATTAATTCCAAAACGTATAATTTCCGACTAATTACATATGACACCTATTTTTGGATTCATATTTCATAATATCGCAAATCACCTATAAATCTATAATTTTTCTATTAAATTGTGCTAGTTCCGGCAGATATAATATGGAATTAAATATGATTTTATATGTATTTATTCGCGTAATTATTTGTGGCTTTTTTGGTTTTAAACGATGCAGAAATATTTAATCATTAATATTTGATTTCATAAATGTTCTATACACCCCAATGATGATAGAACTGATTGTCAAATTTCCTCTGAACACCAATTGCAGAATTTCTAACGTAAAGTGCAGACAATATTTGTACCGCATGTTTTAGTGATTTCAAGGTTATTGATGGCACTTTTATTACCGGAGATCAACAACGCTTTATATTTAATGTGACAAAAAGCTCTGACAATGAATAATTACGTGTACTATTAATTTATTTTGTATTACCTGGATATTACAGTTTTGACAACTCTTTGCAGGTGTTAAGACATCTATTGTTTGAAAAACATAAAAAGGATTTTAAGATTCAATAGAACTAATTGTAACTAAGCCGATTTTAACTTCTTATTTTTCACCTTTTTAAATAAAAAACAAGTTTTCTTGCTTCTTACTGCGACGCTGCTGAATACCCTAAGTACTTTAACAATGTTTTAGGATACATTTCGGGTACATGCTAAGGGCCTTTCACACTGGCAATTTGCGAGCTAGTTTTCTTTTCTATATTGTCGCAGCGAACTCGCTGCGTGATGGCCTTCATACAAAATTCGCTCGCAAATCGCAGGTGTGATAAGACCCTAAACTGTAGACTTTTTTATTTCTATTTTTATAGCTGAACGGCGCGGTTTGTTCCCCATATGTGAGTGCGCATTCTAGTTTCAAAGGTTTGACTTTGATAAAAAAAAATTTTGGGAGTTATTGTTTGCTCTGATAAGTAATAATAATAGATATAAACCTGTTGAAAGTTGTAATTGTAGGCGGTGGAGCACGCGCGCTACATGCACGACATCAGCCACGTGGTGGTGGACAACGTGCAGTTCATGCTGGGGCTGGAGGCGCGCGAGGGCGACCGCTACGCGCGCCAGGACGCCGTCATCGCCGCCTTCCGCACCTTCGCCACCGCCAGGCACTGCCACGTCACGCTCGTCATGCATCCCAGGAAGGTGAGTGTACGCGTAGCGTAGGGCTCCTATCTTCATTAGGCCTATTTGCATCCAAACTCTTCTCTGATCGTAGCGGTTTTCCGTTCCATCAGACCCAGAGAGGTACGGACGAGAGAGTGCAACTGTGTAAGCGCAAGCATTTTTGCACTTTAATATATCCTGCGCAATCTGACTGCTTCTAACCGCGGCTGCTTCTGCATCACACTACACGTGGTCGAAAACATAGAAAAAGTAAACCAAAAACTAAAATTCACAATTTGACATTCGGCGCGTGGAATGTACGCACCCTCCTTGACCGCGAAGGCAACCAGTGCCCTGAGCGAAAAACCGCCATTGTAGCCCGTGAACTCAAACGCTACGATATTGATATAGCATCTCTCAGTGAGACGCATTTAGCTGACGAGGGGGAATTGGTGGAACACGGCGGCGGCTACACCTTCTTTTGGAAAGGCACACCGTCTTCGGAGCCCAGACGATCAGGTGTTGGCTTTGCGGTCAAAAACAGCATCATTAACAAATTGGAAGAGTGTCCAATTCACATCTCGGACCGCGTTACTACACTGCGGTTACACCTGGACAACAAAAACTACCTCAACGTTATCGGTGTCTATGCACCGACAATGCAAAGGGCCGATGACGTCAAGGACAGGTTTTATGAAGAACTTACGCAAACGCTCTCTAAGATTAGGCCCCGGGAGCAAATTTTACTATTGGGCGATTTTAATGCAAAGGTAGGGTGTGACCATCAGGCTTGGCCTGGGATATTGGGAAGACATGGTGTCGGGAATATGAACAGCAATGGCTTGCTTTTACTGTCACTCTGTGCAAAATTTAATCTGGCAATCACCAACACCATGTTTAGGCTACCTGCTAAATATAAAACCACATGGATGCACCCCAGGTCAAAACATTGGCACCTGATAGATTATATTATAGTGAGACAAGAGAATACTTCCCAGGTCCGCGTCACCCGCGTCATGCGTGGTGCTCATTGCTGGAGCGACCATAGGCTAGTCATAACCAAATTAAGACTCCGTCTTCATCCTCCTCGTAGATCTCAGGGTGGGAAATCTAAGCGACTAGACGTAGACAAACTTGAAGTTCTAGAAACAAGGAAGATCTATGCTCAGGCTGTTGGTAATACGATTCAAACCCTAGACATGAACAGTGGTGACCCTCTTGATAACTGGCATTCGGTTTCGTCGAGCTTACTTGATACTGCCTCACAAATACTTGGTGTAAAATCTTGTAGACGTGAGGACTGGTTCGACGACAACAATGTCACTCTGACCGAAGCCCTGAGGAAACACCGGGCTCTGTTACGTTTGAATCGTAATGATCAAGGGGACGCAGTCAAGCACAGTGGCACTCTACTACGAAAGAAAGTCAGGGAGGTGAAAGACAAGTGGTGGCGCGATAAAGCCGCACGCATACAGTGGCTCTCCGACACGAACCAGCTGGGCTCTTTTTATAACGAAGTACGCATGCTTGTTGGTCCGACTAATAGAAGTTCTGTGCCGTTAAAGTCTTCTGATGGCACACAACTTGTTACCGACAAAGCTGATGTACTCGGAAGGTGGGCAGAACACTTTAACAGGTTGTTAAATGTGGATCGAGCTGCAGATATGCAGCATATTAGCTCAATGTTATCTTTGCCCACGGAAACCAAACTGGATGAGCCTCTGTCATTGTGTGAGGTAATTGCTGCTATACAGCAACAAAAAAATAAAAAAGCGGTGGGCATTGACAGTTTGCCTGGAGAGTTACTGAAATATGGTGGGGAGGACCTGCATCAGACGGTCTGGAAATTGTTCACAAAGATGTGGGACGAGGAGCGAGTACCCGCTGACTTTCGAGTCTCTCGCGTCTGCTCCCTGTATAAGAACAAGGGAGACCGTTCTGATTGTAATTCCTACGGAGGCATATCCCTTCTGACTTCTCCGGGTAAAGTCTTTGCCCGAATTCTCTTTAACCGCTTGATGACACTATCGGAAAGCATTTTACCAGAGACCCAATTTGGCTTCCGACCGGATAGAGGCACCTGTGAGGCAATTTTCTCTGTACGCCAACTTCAAGAGAAAAGTAGGGAGCAAGGTCAACCAATGTACGTTTCTTTTGTTGACCTAGAAAAAGCCTTCGACAGCGTGCCTCGTGAAGCATTGTGGTTGGTTCTGGCGAAACTGGGTTGCACAGAGAAGTTTGTCAGGATGATCCGACTACTGCATGATAACATGCAATGTTGCGTAAGAGTCAAGGGCGAACAATCAGAGTTTTTCACTGTTAGTTGTGGTGTGAAGCAGGGCTGTGTGCTTGCGCCCACTCTGTTTGCCCTGTACTTTTCAGTTGTGGTTAGGGAAGCAGTGCAAACTCTCTCCGAAGGCATCCGTATTCGATATCGCACCGATGGTGGCATTTTTTTTTTAATTTAGCGAGACTTGAAGCATGCACAAAAGTTTCACACATTACAATAACAGAGATGATGTATGCAGATGACTTGTGTTTTGTGACGGAGTCCCCCAGGTGCTCTACAGCAGCTTATGTTGAGTCTTAATGAATCATGTCAAAGATTTGGCCTAAAAATCAATGTCCGAAAAACTGAAGTCATGGCCTTAGACATAATAGCTAGTCCGCTAATAGACATTAAACTCGGCGAAGACTCACTTAAGCAAGTAGAGCAGTTCAAATACCTGGGCAGCACGATGACAGCTAAGTGCCATCTTGATAACGAAGTCAACTGCAGAATTGGAGCCGCTGCTTTTGGCAAACTTTGTTCCAAGGTGTTCCGCTCGCACGACATAAAGCTCCCTACTAAAGTAGCTGTATACATGGCAATCGTTCTGCCAAATCTCTTGTATGCTTCCGAGACATGGTGCCTATACCGCAAGCATATTCGCTCATTAGATCATTTCCATCTGAGATGCCTCCGCGACATTATGGGCGTTCATTGGTCTGACCGTGTTAGGAACACGGAGATCCTTAGACGAGCCAATGTCGCCGGAATCGAGGCTTATCTAATGAGAAGACAGCTGCGGTGGTGTGGACATGTCTCCCGTATGTCAGATGAGAGAGTCGCAAAGCGCATCTTTTACTGCGAATTGGAGAATGGCAAGCGAAAGCAGGGTGGCCAAATCCTGCGGTATAAAGATGTGCTGAAGCGTCACATGAAGAGGGCTAACATCGACCCGTCTAAATGGGAGACTTTAGCAGAAGGCCGGTCACAATGGAGGCACACTGTGAACACGCAGGTGTGTGAATTTGAAACGGGACGACGTAATGAGCTCGATTCTAGCGCGACGAGCTCAAGGCCCGACCACCAGCGGCCATACAATATAAATATGTCGGAGGGGTACTGACATGCAGTGAATGTGGTCGCACGTTCACGGCTAAAATCGGCTATGTCAGTCACCAGAGAGCTCACCAGCGTCGCTCTCATAATTTGTAGAAAAGTAGTCGCTGCAGCCGAACACGGCTTGGAGTATAGTAGTTCATTAGGTAAATATAATACAGAAATAGCAGCAGAAGGCTTAAAACCTTAATGCAACGTGCGGCGTTTATTCATATAGAAAATGCAAATACTAACTGTACATAGGTCACTCGATAATTTTTGAGATATAGAAACTCTATTGAAGAGATTAGCAGTAGTTGATTGCATTTTTTTATTCTCTTTTCCCAGTCTTATTGATCGGGTAGGACAGAAATTGCTATTTCATAGATAAGAGGCTGCCACGACTCGCTGGCACTCCTATTGACGACTAAAAGATCACATCCCGTATTTTATGTTTGGATAATATAAAAATATAAAAATAATATTTTTCTTCATGCTATCCTACACTAGCTACACATTCCACCATTTTATTTGGTCCACCTGATCAAAAGGTCCGAGGTAAAAAGCCACAGTCACTTTACTAAGAAGGGCTACTCCGAAAATCGACTCTCTCGATCGCGTGTCATACATTATTTGAATGAGCGAGACAGCACGATACGTAGTGAGTAGCCCTCCAGTTACCGTAACGCTGCGAGGCTCGAGGATTTAAGTCATATCTATGACCGAATTTTTAAGCGTGACAAAGTTCTTTATTGATAATTATTCAACTACTACTGATTACTTCTCCAACAGGAACGGGATTCAGAAGACCTTTCCACAAGTTCTATATTTGGCAGCGCCAAGGCGTCTCAAGAAGCAGATAATGTTCTTATTATTCAGGTAACACAAGATTCAAGGTCAGCTGAAAATGTCATGTAAATGACATTATCATCAAATTCATTATTTCTATTATTCTAGGACAATTTTAAATGCAATCGATATTGAAATCTCTAAATAGTTCGAACGGACATAATGGTTTCTTCCATGTAAATTTACTTCTTGAGTAATTGATCAGATGATGAATGCCGTTATGCTTATTTTAGGACAAACGACTAACAGCTGTACGGGGCAAAAAATATCTCCAAGTGGCCAAAAATCGGTACAGCGGCGACCTCGGAATCGTGCCCCTGGATTTCGACAAAGACGGACTAAGCTACCAGGCCAAGAAGAAGGGCAAGACGAAACCGGGCGAGCCCGACGCGCTGCTTGAGGAGTGCTTCGAGGAGTTTGCGCTGGACCGGCCCGGGGCCGGCGCCGGCGCCGCGCGGCCCGCCAGAGGTTCGCGCGCCAAGCCAGCAGACTCATACTTGAGCGACATCCTCAACCTCAATAGAACAAGATAACGTTTCGTGTTTTTTTGATCGCGCTTAATAGTGGCCTGCACAATGCATTGTTTCGTGAAGCGCGCAATGTATGATAAATGTATAAAAACATATTATAAGTAGGTAGTATTTGTTATGAATTAAATTAGGAATCAATAGGATTTTATTTTATTCCAACAGAGCCTACTTCAATATGTGTATATTATAGTTTTTTTTATAAATGAGAGGCTAAGTGGAAGACCTTGCTGTCACATTTGCAAAATTTTACAGTAATACATACACATGTGCACTAGTGCATTCGTAAAATATAAGTATAAGGTAAAAGGGAAACACAATTAGTTCTACCCCTGTTTTAGATGAACTGGGTAATGTTGTAGCCATTGACTAAAAAAACTATTAGCAAAAAAGTATTTAGCCAGTTTTTCCCCTTACCCTAATGCTTTCATCAAGCGGTTTGCGTTAACGAAGAACTCAAAAAGATCTACACACGACTTGATATCGTCAAGAGATAAATAGCTTTTACCTATAGATCTTACGCGTTCTCGATCGTGCTATATACATATACTAGCGGCCGCCCGCGACTTCGTCCGCGTAGATTTTTGATGATGACAAAGATATTAAAATAGGTAAGTGAATTTTATTCTTAATTAAAATGGTCATTAATGGTCTAGACATATTACATTTCAAACAGTGGCAGACACTGATATGCAATTGTTAAGGAATTTTAGAAGATTTTCCAATTAGATTACGGGAATTGTTTGCAGGATGCTTAATATTTATTCCGTCAGTTACCTGATGCTTTTAATCTTTGGAAACAATTACTCTGCATGATATAGAGCGACGCATAGATTTGGAGTTAGAAAATGGGGATCTTAGTTATTATGAGTGAGATTAAAAAAAAATGTTAAATATCGTAAGGCTGTTAAGACAATCTTAAACTCAGCACTGGAAATCGAGAGATGGAGGCATTTTAATGAAGAGTATCTCTTTCAACAATAATAAATAATGACCTCTTTTCATAAGAAGGCAGCACTGGTATTTTTACACGCCGGCCTGGCTATTAAACGAAAAGAGTGGTGTGGGCGGAGTTCCCGAGGCTGGTCAAAATGTTTCTAAATGGTCTAGCAGGTACCCCAGCTATTAAAAAGGCTAGTGTTTAAAGAAAATGCTGAAAATGACCATTAAAAACTTAATGCACATAAGCGAATTTAATGATGCGATTACTATTTTGGTCTTTGAAGAGTGATTCAATATATTCTGGTGCTACAGTTCTCTATATATCTCAAGAAGCTAAATAAAGTAAGAATAGGTATATAAAGTATAGATTATTCATGTGCTGATAGACAACTCACTAAATATAGGAACACATAAAGTTTGGAACACAATTACTTAATAAGAGACAGCACTAAGAAAATATTGTTGACAGTCAATCATAGAAAAAGGGGTGCGAGTTCGTTTTAAAAAAATACGTAGTCACTGGGAAGAAGACAGGAAATAAAAAAAAATATAAACTGATAACCTTAGCGTAAAGCGTAACACTTCTTTATAAACAACATTAGCGGTGTTCCCCATACAAACTTTGCACCCCTTTTTAACCCCCTTAGAGGTGAAATTTTCCAAAACGCTGAAATTACTTTTTTTGTATTTAATTACGTAAGCTTTCTACAAAGTTTCAAGTCTCTAGTTCAATAAAAAAAGTTTCTCCCATATAAACCTTGCACCCCTTTTTAACCCCCTTAGGGGTAAAATTTACTAAAACGCAGAAAGTACTTTTTGTGTTTTAGAATAAGTAATCTTTCTACAAAGTTTCAAGTCTCTAGCTCTAAAAAAAAAGTTTCCCCCATACAAACTTTGCACCCCTTTTTAACACCCTTAGGGATTGAATTTTTCAAAATCGCTTCTTATCTCTAGCCCACGTTATAAACGTAACCTACTGTGCAAAAATCAACTCTCTAACATTAGTAGTTTCGGCTGTGCGTTGATGAGTCAGTCAGGACTTCTTCTTTTATATATATAGAAGACTAGCTGTTGCCCGCGACTTCGTCCGCGTGGAATCTTATCTTGAACAGTTTACATCTTTATTATATTATTTTCAGATCTAAACAATGTTGAAATTACTTTTCTTTTTTGCAAGTTGATGTTTTTGATGTTGGTTACTGTAATTCAACAAAAAATAAATAATAATAAATATTGAAGTGCTGCTCACATACAACAAACGTGTTTTTTTTTTGCCATTTTAAACGTAATGGTACCGAACTTCGTACGCGAGTTCGACTCGCTCTTGGCCTCTTTTTAGTTTCTTTTTCGGCTAAATTGGTCTAATTACGCGGAATCATTATGAACTCAAGTTTCAAGTCCCGCACTCAAAATAAATATTAGATCTTCAAACAAATTTTCAACCCCTTTTACACCATCTTCAGGGCTATATTTTCAAAAACGCTGAATCACTTTTTTGTATTCTAATAATATGCCTCTATTTAAAGTTTCAAGTCCCACACTCATAAAAAAATTTAATCTTCATACAAACTTTCAACTCCTTTTTCACCACCTTCAGGGGTGAATTTTCAAAAACGCTGAATTTAGTTTTCTTGAATTCTAATTATATGCCTTTATACAAAGTTCCAAGTCCGGCACTCAAAAAAAGGTTTGATCTCCATTCAAAGTTGCAATCCCTTATTTACCAGTTTCAGGGATGAATTTTCAAAAACACTAAAATCAGTTTTCTTTTATTTTATTTTAATACCTATTTACAAAGTTTCAAGTTCCTAGCTTAAAATTAAAATTGAACCCCGAGAGAAACTTTCATCCCCCTTTTAACCCTCTTAGAGGTTGAATTTATAATGACGTTAAATTAATGTTATTTTGTGATAATTATATATGCCTTAGTCAAAGAATTTGTAATTGAATCAAACTTTCAACCCTTTGTAACCATTTTAGGGGACGAATTATTGAAAACGCTGAAATTACTTTTCTTGTATTCTACTTATATGCCTTTATACAAAGTTTAAAGTCCCACACTCAAGAAAAGGTTTGATCTCCATACAAACTTTCAACCCCCTTTTTACCACCTAAGAGGATGAATTTTCAAAAACGCTGAAATCACTTTTATTTCATTTTATTTGCATAACTTTTTACGAAGTTTAAAGTTCCTAGCTTAACATTGAATTTGAACCCCAAGACGTACTTTCATCCCCCTTTTAACCCCCTCAGAGGTTGAATCTTTAATGACGTTAAATTAATATTATTTTGTTATTATTGTATATGCCTTAATAAGAAGTTTCAAGGAATTTGAAATGGATTCACATTTTCAACCCCTTTTTAACCCTTTTAAGGGACGAATTTTTGAAAACGCTGAAATCACTTTTCTTGTATTCTAATAATATGCCTTTACACAAAGATTCAAGTCCCGCGCTCAAAAAAAATATTGATCTGCATACAAACTTTAAACCCCTTTTTTACCCTTTTAGAGGTCGAATTTTTGAAAACGCCGAAATCACTTTTCTTGTATTCTAATATTATGCCTTTACACAAAGATTCAAGTCCCGCGCTCAAAAAAATACTTGATCTCCATACAAATTTTCAAGCCCTTTTTTACCACCTTAGGGGATGAATTTACAAAAACGCTGAAATCAGTTTTCTTTTATTTTATTTTAATATCTTTTTACAAAGTTTCAAGTTCCTAGATTAAAAAAAAACTTGTACCCCATACAAACTTTACACCCCTATTTAAACCTCTTAGGGGAGGTATTTCCAAAAATCCCTTCTTATCTCTAGCCCACGTTATAAAAGTAACCTACTGTGCAAAAATCAACTCTCTAACATTAGTAGTTTCGGCTGTGCGTTGATGAGTCAGTCAGGACTTCTTCTTTTATATATATAGACTAGCGGCCGCCCGCGACTTCGTCCGCGTAGATTTTTGATGATGACAAAGATATTAAAATAGGTAAGTGAATTTTATTCTTAGTTAAAATGGTCTAGACATATTACATTTCAAACAGTGGCAGACACTGATATGCAATTGTTAGAGAATTTTTGAAGATTTTTCCAATTAGATTACGGGAACTGTTTGCAAGATGCTTAATATTTATTCCGTCAGTTACCTGATGCTTTTAATCTTTGGCAAAAATGACTGCAAGATATAGAGCGACGCATGGAATTGGAGTTAGAAAATGGGGATCTTAATAGTTATTATGAGTGAGATTTAAAAAAAAAGTTAAATATCGTAAGGCTGTTAAAACAATCTTAAACTCAGCACTGGAAATCGAGAGATGGAATAATAAATAATAAACTTTAAGTATTTCATAACGATAATAAATAATGACCTCTTTTCATAAGAAGGCAGCACTGGTATTTGTACACGCCGGCCTGCCTATTAAACGAAAAGAGTGGTGTGGCGGAGTTCCCGAGGCTGGCCAAAATGTTTCTAAATGGTCTAGCAGGTACCCCAGTTATTAAAAAGGCTAGTGTTTAAAGAAAATGCTGAAATGTGACCATTAAAAACTAAATGCACATAAGCGAATTTAATGATGCGATTACTATTTTGGTCTACAGGCTAGTAGTATTGTTTGAAGAGTGATTCAATATATTCTGGTGGCTATAGTTCTCTATATTTCTCAAGAAGCTAAATAAAGTAAGAATAGGTATATAAAGTATAAATTATTCATGTGCTGATAGACAACTCACTAAAATATAGGAACACATAAAGTTTGGAACACAATAAATAAGAGACAGCACTAAGAAAATATTGTTGACAGTCAACCATAGAAAAGGGGGTGCAAGTTCGTTTTAAAGAAAGGACGTAGTCACTGGGTAGTAGACTGGAAATAAAAAATATATAAACTGATAACGTTAGCGTAACACTTCTTTATAAACAACATTAGCGGTGTTCCCCATACAAACTTTGCACCCCTTTTTAACCCCCTTAGAGGTAAAATTTTCCAAAACGCTGAAATTACTTTTTTTGTATTTGATTAAGTAAGCTATCTACAAAGTTTCAAGTCTCTAACTCCAAAAAAAAAGTTTACCCCATACAAACTTTGCACCCCTATTTAACCCCCTTAGGGGTGAAATTTTCTAAAACGCTAAAAGTACTTTTTATGTTTTTGAATAAGTAATCATTCTACAAAGTTTCAAGTATCTAACTCCA